>CM055845.1:24826643-25196643 GCA_029490765.1 Euthynnus affinis | reverse complement strand
ATGATGACAGTAAGACAGGCACCGCAGAGATACAGTGGAAGAAAGAAGACAGAGGGGGAGGGAGGGTGGAAAAGATGGAGATGGAGAGAGAGAGAGAGAGACCTGAGAGATGAAGAGGTGGGAAGGATATTTTGCTACAAAGAGGGGAACACGGGGAGATGGAGGGCACATTTTGGATTGAGATGTGTCGGGTGTCAGATTAATAGTGACCGCCTTTTGGAGCCATGTTAACCTGGAAACAAGCGTCTGAACAGTCTAAGACAGGGTGTGTTGTGGTTTTGCAAGCTAGGCAGCAAGAAGTTGCTAAATATTCTTTACTGTTCCATACAGTAAAGAATATTTAGCTTTAAATTCAGTCTGGACTGTAGACTGTAATGAAGTTTTTTTTTAACGAAGACATGCTTTATGATGAAATGTTAGTTGCAGCTCTTTATTAAAAGTGTATTCTATAACTATGTTCTCCAGATCTCATCTTTTAAAAGATCCTAGACTTCTTTCAGGATAAACACTTATTTTGATGACTGCAGGAGGCCCTTTAAAGTTTCCCCAACAGCCTCTAGTGATGTAGATTGTTTCCCCTTCACAAGTGACTTCACAGCTCTATTTTCTGGCAGTAACAGATTACAACCTAGTATTCTTCTTCCTGCTGTGAGACCTATGAAGAGGAGCTAGGCTTTCTCTGGTGTACAACAGGGAAATATACAAAAAACAGTGTAGCAGAGAGAGAGAGAGAGAGGGTGGGGAGGGTGGGGGGGTTGGAATGAAGCAAGAAATTCTGGAAGAAAAAAAAAAGGAACAAGGAAAGTAAAGATACCTCTGTGTCGGGCACTTAGGACGAGCTCTGGCTCCACCAAGCGCAGCGAAATGGAGAGAACAGAAAACGAGTGAGAAAAAGGAAGAAACAGACAGAAAGAGGGATAGAGAAGCCACATCAGAACAGCTTTAATTGTTATTTATCAAGAGGAACCATTCACCAGAACAGAACAGATGCAAAAGGGGTTAGACTGCAGCCCAAAAGTAAGACCCACTTTGGGTGACAAATAGATTTTGAGGTGCGCTTGTTTTAAACGTTTAAATATATATCCGTCTGTGTATTTTTTTTTTTAAACTGCTTCTTCGACTCTGCTCTGACTCAGCTGAGAAAACCCAGCACCCATCAAATATTTGAAAGAAGCTGAGCCAAGTCACACTGAACTTGATTTATCATGACCTGACTGTGCAATTCTGGACCTCTCAAATCAAACCTTCAGTTGAGGATTAATAAACCAAGCACACCTCAAGTATCTAAATCATTTGGAGGTACCTGTAATAGCTTAGATAGGCATTTACAAGAAACAGCCAGCTTTGTTAGAGATGCCTGAGACCTTTTTTAACTTCTTATTTTTTTTGGGGGTGGGGTAACAAATACTATGGTGCCACCCTCTGGTTATAAAACTAAACTGCATCAGTATCATTTAATCCATGCTAAGGAGAACCGGCAAGTCTGGTAACTAAAAAAAGTTTAAGAATACTAATAACGATCTCCCATGCAATCAAACCAAACCACACATGCATTAAGAATAATAATAATAATGATCTCATGGTCCATACCTGTCTGCCATTTGAGGAATGATATAATGGCCATTCTTGTGATCTGAGGAGAGGAGAGGAGAAGCTTTAGAACCAGATAACATCCACTGCAGTATGAAAGTAAGGAAAACAACTCTGGTCATGTGAACTGCTCATGAACTGGTGTGCAGTGGGTTACCTGGACGTCGGCCACAAAGGTAGAAGGCTAGCCTGTCCGTCAGCTCATACTGACACTCAACCAGTCGCTCTGCTAGCTCTATATGACCCGCCTGCCTGAAACGCACAGACACACACCCAAAATGATTTTATGAAATGCTTTCTTGTTGTGTTTTTACCTTTTTTTTTTTACTGTTTGAGAGTTTTAAATGCAAACTGTTGCTAATGAAATGTGTTTCCACTGTCATGTACCTAGCGTAGTCCATAGGTGTGCGTCCGTTGATGTCAGGTGCTCCGGGGTCTGCGCCGTACACTACCAGCAGCTCAGCTTGTAAGATCTGGCCTGCCTTGGCTGCCACATGGAGTGGAGTAGTGCCTTTCTCCTGAAGGTTCAGGTAGACAAACCCACACACACACACACACAGAGTCAGGGCAAGAGGCAGAGCATAAAGAGAGCAGCTGAATAACACTAATTACTAGATGGGGTGAGTCAGCGAGTAGATTTTTCCTCACCGGGTGGAAGAAGTTAGCCTGAGCGCCGAGGGACAGGAGCCGAAGACACGTCTCTAAACTCCCCGTCCGCACACTAGAGTGCAGTTGCTAATAGAGAAACAAAGGGAGGAGGGAGGAAAAGAGGAGAGAGAGAGAAATAGAGTAGGGGATGGAAATTAAACATCACGCAGAGACAGAAACAGGCAGAATCCCCTTATTAGCCCAATGGAGCTCCACCGCATTAGAGATCATTATTATATCCTGCTGTGTCATTCAGATCACTTCCTGCCGGGGGAAAAGGGGGGGGGGGTTATCAGTCAGCACGCGTGTGTGTGTGTATGTGTGCATGTTTATGTGTGATGCCTCAAACTGACATCTATAAATAAAACATAATTTGTGCTAACACATGCAGTTCTACAGTATGGCTGCGTCCATATAGGCTAATTGAACTCATAAGTTGTGGCCAATCAGCTGTAAAATAGCGAGCCCTCACCTTACTGAGGTCCTTGGTAGTGACGCCATCATCATCGCGGCAGGGCAGCTTGTGCACAAAGGCTAGCATCTGGTATTTGGCTCTGATGAACTCTGACTTAGTGGGACTGCACAGGGAAAGAAGGTCAGACGATTAGTGAAAAAAAAGAAAAACATAACAGTTAATGCTTTGATTTCACCTTTGTTCTTTTTATTATTTGTGTGAAAGGGGAAAAAAAAAATCACAAAAAGAGTCCACCCAGTGTCTTATCAAATAAAGTCTTGTTTCTCAGCAAAGCTCGAGCAGGGCTTCTACACATTTTACTTTTGATAATTATACAGACACTGCTGATAAATATAGGTCCTCTTTCCTGGTAAAGGACATAGTTGATTCGCAGACACAAACACAGTATACAATACAATTTAAGAGGTTGTGCAACACTATGCTGACAAAACCTATCCAGTATTAAGTTAAACAAAAAGCCCTACTAGAGCAGAACAAGATTCATTGTTCATATTTGCAGGGCATTAAGGAACAACTGGGTGCAATTGCTCTTCAGCACTGAAAACACCAATTATCTCCAGAAAGGTTATATAGCATTCCCATGCAGCAGAGATGATCATTTCCTCCAGCAAAGCTGATTAGAGGTGATAGTGTTGTTCTGTGTGTTTGTGTCAGCCTGTAGGGAGTATACTTACTGGACTTTGTCCTGGGGGTTGGGTTTCCTACGACCGCTCTGCACCTGAGCAGGGTCCAGGAGACTGTGTTCCCATATGGAGTTGGCCCCATTACTGGCCAAGGTTTGAACCATCTGAAACACACACACACACACACACACACACCAGTGACTGAGTGATAGGATACTGCCACAGAACATCCCCAATGCAAAACTATATGTCCTGAATGTGTGTTAATTTTTCTCAGCCTTACCTGCAGTAGTGCGGGAGGCCATCCGCTGTGCCTCAGGTGCTTGACTATGGAGATATGACGGCCTAAGCTGCGGTGGACCGAACAGCATTCATCGCATATCAGGACCCCTCGGTTGATACTAGTCCAGCCCGGATCTGTCAGACCAACAGAGATGGGTGAATGGCATTAGGAGCTTTGTAAACATGCTCTGTGTGCTGGTTAGAGCTTTCAGAATTCACTAAAACATTCACTTAAGTGGAGGCTGGATGAACACTCCAACTCTGCCTTCTACATCCTAAAACCTTTCAATAACCAAGTCATATACTGTGGGGGTTGGGAGGGGCGTCTAAATTTTTTACTACAACGGGACTCTATAGTGTCATTTTTTCCTCTGGATGACGTGCCCTACCTACACTGCTACCCTGCCCAGACTACACTCAAGGTCAAATCAAATATAAGCTCCTTTTTAGTCTTCTTTTCTCAGTCGCTCACCTTGCAGTAAGAAGAGTTTAATGAAATATGTGGATATGTATACACACACACACACACAGAGAGACAAGCACAGGGATGAATAACAACATGACGTGCGAGGTAGTCCTCTGTCAACCCAGATTCCAATTAAATGTACAAGTCTTACATTTCACAAAGGAATGTGCAGCTGTATTGTATAATGCACGTTAACAGCAAAGCAGACTTGCACTGTAGATATATGCTTCTTTATAAAACGTAATAAATAGCTGTAATTACTTCTGAGTAAAATATAATCTGAAATTAGGACGTTGACCCTGGTGAAATGTCACTTACAATCGTTACAGTATTTAGACATTAAAACTGTCGACACTAATATCACAAAAAATTTTTTTTTTTTTTAACAATACAATTATATGCAGATCATGCTTCTACGGTACGAGCACACGTTGTCTATTTCATATGCTGGGCTTTATTATAATTCCCCCTAGCACAGCACACTTCATAAACGGTTACTCACTAATGAACTCATCCATGTACAGAGACCAGCTTTGACAAAAGTGCTTACTAACGGAGGGCTCCATAGAACCTATGCGAATTATTCAAATGCAGTCACCTCAGTAAATGGAGGAAAAAAAAAAAAGTGCGGTAAGAAGAGCTGAAGGTCAGAGTCAAGGCCAGAAGATTTTTTTTTGTAAGACCACGTCATATTTTACTGGTTCCACAGTAATATAACGGTAAAGGAAACCTTCCTAACATGTGTACGCTACAACACACATACGCACACATGACCTTTCAGTCATAAGCAGCTTGGTATGAGACCAGTCGTGTCTCACTGGCTGCCGCCAAATGTCAGATTTACTAGTTTTTGACAGTAGTCTGAAGTTTCTGTGCAAACATTTAGTGTTTGTTTTAGTCTGTTCGTTGTGATATTGAAGTGACATTTACAGTACACACACACACACATATATATATATATATATATATATATATATATATATATATATATATATATATATATATATATATATATATATATATATATATATATCTGGGAGGAATGTCACATTTTTCTACAGAAGAAAAGCACCTGAGACTTCTTCTTTAAATAGGGATAGATGAGAGAGAATGAGGTGAGGATGTGGACGGGAAGCAGTAAAGACCAACGCTAGTCTACTGATGCTGGCAGGCTAGGCATAGAGTCTGGGTCATGTTATGCCCTCAAGACCCTGATGTGATGAGCAGCTCGCAACTAACACAGTCTGCAATATCAAAACAAATATGTGCACAGTTGCACACTTACTTGCGCACAAGCACGCCCGCATTAACACATACACATCGACTATCTGCATTAGTCACTCTCAGACTGGGATAAAACCGTCTGGACTTAGGGTATTAATGGAGCTGAAATAGTCCATCAGATGAACTGACATGCTGTAAGTCTTTTTGCCTGCAGAAAAAAAAAAAAAAGTAGTAGCAAATGCAAAATGGCTTTGATAAGAGCTACAGCCTAGTTTAGAACAGTACCTTGTAGGCTTTAAAAGGCCAGACTGCAGCAATTTAATTCCTTAATCTGTGTAATAAATATAAAAACTCCCACAGGCCACGCTATCTGCTTGGCTCGCTGGATCAATACAATGCTATACCATTAAGCTATTAGACTATTGGCAGTGGCATATTGGCCAAATCTGCAGCATGACATAATTTAGCCTAATTTTTTTTTTGCATAGTTCATCGATACAGCATTGACATATGTTTTTATAATCATCATTTAACCCTGCATGAAAACACTACAATAGCTGAATGAATGGTAACGTTTAATATCTGCAAAACTGTTGCAGATATAAACGTTTAAAAAGCTGGATACATTTCCATCATTCTACTAACAACTGGTTAGTTTCTATTCTTTCACTCTAAAGCCAAAATGGGTTTATTCAAATTTCACAATTTTTAAAAAGTACCCATTAGTAACATGTAATTCCACTTACAGCCCGCAAGTCACAACTAAGTTAATTTCTATTCACGCTGTTTTAATCCTTGAATTCTGTTTTTAAACTCAGCCAAACAGAAGTCACAACATCATCAGCAAGAGAGACATTTGACAACTAATCTCACTGTGTACACAATCTAAAAGCACTAAATGATTGCACAAGTGCTTTTTGTACAATTGTATCTGTGCTCAAAAAGAGAGTTTACCATCCTGTCAACATGATTCATTGTTGCTATAAACCATGCAGATTGCCATGGTGTGACATTAAAGACTCCTCCTGAGGCTTGGCTAGGACTGGGTGTATCAGTCGTCCTTTGTAGCCATGCCATCGAGTTATCCCCTTGTATGTCACAAAGCTGGGTGGTAGGGAGGAGGCCTGTCACCGGCGGCTAGGTCAGCATTTTGCAGAACACACTGCATATGTGTCGTCTAAGGAGGGACTGTATGCAGAGCTGACTGTAGGAGAAGAAATGTACAGCTAGTAACAGGTATGCGAACTCAAATAAGCTGAGGGGAAAACCCATGGAAATGAACTATTGTCTTACAACAAACAGACACATTTTCAGTTTCTCTAACAGGATTCATTTGTCAGAGACATCGCACATAAATCATATTTTTAAAGTTGCTATGGCATTCAAGGGAAAGGCATTTAACTGAGGCTGGTTAATGTCAGATTTTGAACACGGAGAAGCAGTGAGAGGGGGAAGGAGGACAGACATGCAGTTGCTGAAGCAGGAAGTCTACTATAGTAGCAGAGGATGGGTCCAGGGCGTAAATCAGTAGCAAGGTGTAGCCAGAAAGCACTGAGCAGTAGGGCCCTTAAGCTTGTAGACAGTTTTTGCACAAACACTCACTGCTGTCAAGGGGAGCAGCTGTTGTAATGCATGTACACATGAATGGAAGCAAGCAATACACACACACACACACACAGGAGCACCAATAATGAAGAGCTTCAAATTAAACATGAAGGCATGTGAGGCTACATATGCAAGGCAGAGGTAAGGGAGTGGAAACAAGGTTATTTCAGCATCATCTCTGTGTATCTTTCTGACAAACAGAGATGGGGGTAAACGAGGTTAAAATGTGAAAGTTCATACATAGGTCATAAATGTGTCACACACACAATAGGAATAGAAACATATTACTCATATCTAACAGATGACGTGTATAAACATATAAATAGCTACTTCTTGTCCCATCAGTTTGTTCTATTTGAGAAGCTTTTCTACTGAATTTGCCCCAGTACATTTCCTCAGGATTACTGACATTTAAGAAATCAAAAATGCTATGAAATAACCTTAATATCCTGGAATATTCAGTCCACGAAACTGTTTATGTTATTCTTTTTAACCGTAGACATGACAATCACCAAAAAAACATGCCAGGAACCGTTAAAATGACTGATAGCTGACGCATTAGCTGAATCAGCTTTGCAATAACTTGCCGTTTAGCCAAAGTTAGCTTAGCTAGCTATGTTAGCTAACGTTAGCCAGGTAGACACAACTCAAAACGCTACAGGCAAATGTTAAAATATTACATGGTATAGTAATGTAATTATAATCTATTAGTACATTAATATTAAGTGTACGCTACATGTTGAATAATAGCCAGCAACATAAAAAAGTGAGTCGAAATCGCCAGCTCGTTAGCCGGGCTAAGCTAATGGGTTAAGAAGTCTGTCCCGGTGGCGAAAATCAAAACAAACGTCTCTCTAAGGCGACATAAATCTGACACTCAGGTCTCCCACTGCAGCAAACAAACTGGTCGCATAAGACCTTGGTTAAATTAACATACATATGAAGCTGCTCATTGGGGAGCAGCTATCAGCTAAAGATATCCCCCGTTGTAATAACACGCCTATTTTTCACTGTTTATTTTGGGGCCTAAGCGACGCTCGGAAGCCCGGGCCGTTTTCCTGCTCTGCGGACCCGCTGACAGTGATAGCAACCTCGGCCCTGTTGTCCCACCATGTCGCCCTCCCGACGTATTGTTCCAGTGTAGTGAATCTATTTTTGATTTATTTTCTCTCATCCCTACCTGGCGCACTGCAGTCGGCGCAGACTTCTGTCCTTTGTAGCTTTCTTGACATCTCGGAAGTGGCTGGACACGACAGATGGATGTCGGCGATGATGATGTGGATGTTCGCCCTTTATCCCCCGAGCTACCGACCGACGTCTGCCGTCAACCGATGCGGCCCCTGAATCCCCGGAAGCCGGGTGGTGTGAGCGGTTTTCCCGGCCAGCTGACAGTTGAATTTCCCGTTTGTTCCTGCGGTCGTTTTGCCCACGTTTCACTACTGAACCCCAAGTCTACAGCCAAGTTACGTGAGCATAGTTTATCAGGCTGTTTGGTATGAAGCTCTTACCGCAATATTTACTAAATCTGTCCGCTGCATTGCCAGCAACTCACCGGGAGACGGCAGCTCTCTACCTGTCGGTTTCCGCACACACACATACCCAGCGTCCCTGCAGCCCACCTGGGGGCAGCAGGGAGGGGGCAAAAATAATCCTGTCATTCTTTGAAAGGTGAGATGGATTTCACAGACAGGTTAAAATCAGATATTAAGATAAGTCAACTCAACAATATGTTTTAATATTCATTGACCAAAACGTAACCTGACATTTATGAACAGGATTGGTCCTTTAATTGCCTCTAGGCCTATTATTACCTCATTTAAAAGGAGTATTCAATATTAATATTTATTGCAGATATTTAGCATAGTGACATTTTAAAGGATACCCTTTAAATTAAATAGACAAACAAGAAACAGATGAGTGGCATGTTCATTGCAGTTGCCCTGCTGAAAAAAAGTATTTATCTTTATATTTACTTATTTATCTATATTTATGTATTTGTTTTGTTTTTTTGAAAAAATGCGTGTGGCTTTGGCTATCCTGCCAGCCAGTAAGCTGTTGATGGCCTATTATTTGTATTATATTATTATTATTCAGAACAAATGTGTCTAATGACAAAGAGGAAAACCAAAAAAACAAAAAAAAAAAAACGCGAATCAATATATAGGCTAGTGAAACGACAAAATATTAAAACATTAAATAAACTAGAAAATTAATGTAACACAAAAGGTGTTATGCTTAAAATTGATGCATACTTCATGATACAGGATAAAACATTAAACTGAGATAAAAGTTACGCTTTAATGCAAGCTTTTAGTTTTTTTTTTAAATTAATTCTATGAATTGCTTTCTGGTCTTTGGCGGTCAAGAAATCAATTCTTTTACTTCTACAGTACATTACTTCTATATTATTCGCCTAGCTTCCCCCTTTTTTAAACATGTATGTATGATTTCTGCAATTCTTCTTTTTTTTAAATAAGGAATATGTTTTATCACAACATCCCTCACAGCGGATTGGCTGAGTGTGCGCACATTTCATTGCAGCTTGTCAACGCATCTTTCTCAGTCACCACCGGATGGGAGGAGAGGAGGAGGATAGATGTGTTAGAGTAGGCAGAGGGAGAAAGAGAGAAGGAGGCAAGAGGTGGAGGGACGGGTGGTTAAGAAATAAAGGTGTAGCCCAAATCTACTGAGACAATCAAACGAATCCTTTTTTCACGGGGGGGTCTTTGCCGTTTATTCTAAGCTGAGCGAGTAAGGGGAGTCATTCACTGTTTTTTGACGCGTATACGCCTTTGGGCATCACCGCCGATAAAGGATGATAGGCTTGATTATATAGCGTAAATTACTGACAAAGTATCCCTACAATCTACAGTGAAGAAAGAGGAGGAGACAAACTATGAACCGAGGATGATTTCTGCAAAGAAAACTCCGGAGAAGAGTCGTTATCCTATCCACTATTTGGTGTGGCACAACAAATACCGACAGCTGGAGAAAGAGCTGGCAACGAACGAGCAGGTGAGACAGACAAGAGCGATCAAACACACATCTCCCCTTACAGACACAGGGCCTGGTTCTTTATTATTGGCGTGTGGGTCCATGCACCAGCCCCTCATGATGATGATTTAATAAGGTGATGGTGTAAGTGCCATCCATGGAACACCTTATTCCAGACCTGCCAATAATTTGGAATAGCGCAGTTAATTGTTGTGTGTAGGGTGGAGGGGGGACACTTGTAGACCATATCCCTAAGACTTAAATGTGTACTCTGGCATTGTACACCTCTTTTATTATTCGTTTTTTTTTTTTTTCAAATTATATGGCATGACTTTACATGTCAAAGAAATGCGTTATTAACTGGAATGGGGCTCTAAAATATGCATATCCAGTCATTTTAATATGCATGGGAAGTTGTAACAGGAGTTTATTCCTGGGTAAATTACAAATGCAAATGACTGTATTTGCTGAGCCTGATGTTGCAGTATGTGTGTGTGTGTGTGTGTGTGTGTGTGTGTGTGTGTGTGTGTGTGTGTGTATGTGTGTGTGTCAGAGTCAGTGGCGCTTTATTCATGTGTGTAAGCAGCATTATTGCGTGATCTACTCAAAACTAGGCTCTCCACCTTCCCACAAGCACCTTAACCATTTGTGAGTGGGTGAGACAATGCGGATACTGTAGCATGTGGGCGAACAGTTGCCAACCACCTCAGTAAATACAGTAATGGAAATCATTAAGATATTGTATTAGGTTTCTAGATAAGATTTTTTGTAATAATCAAAAGGTTAGAAAATGATTTTCACCCACTGGTAAAATTGGTGTACTTCAGTTTTAGGACGAGAGACCAGAAATATGGTAAGAATTACACTGTTGTGTGTGTGTGTGTATGTGTTTGTGTGTGTGTGTGTGTAAGAGAAAAAATGAAAGAGTGACTATGCAAGAGCATGCATGCGTGTGAATTCAGTTTTTTTTTTTTTTTTTTTTTTTTTTTTGCAAATGTGCTGAAGCACTATGTCATTATATAAGAGATGCTCTGCAGGTTCGCAACTAAACAAGATCTGTGAGTGCATGCATCATGCAGTAGTTTCAAGACACCACACTTCCACACACATGTGCGCACACTCGTCTACACACGTTTACGCACACTTGCCTACATTTACACACCCTTATATTCTTGTGGTTATAGAAATTATTACCCAGGAAGCCTTGTCTGTCCACTAAAATGGTCAGCAAGTGCCCTAAAGGTAGCCATCAGATGGTCTACTACAATCCCTATATCAGCAGTGAGTGAGTGCGGTAGTGACATTTGTCATTCAGCCCCTGACCATAATTATAACTTCTGTGTTGGCAAAAAAGTGATCACACATCTCAATGAAGAAGCTCTGGTATTCAAGTCAATGTCAGAGGTTCAGTATTTCATAGAAAGGGGAATAGGAAATGATCCATGCATGCTTTTGATTCAGAAGAGGAGACGGAAAAACCTTTTCAAACCCTAACAGCACTCTTTTTTGGTTCTTTGGTTTTAAAATTTATCACTAAATTTATAGGTTCAACATAGAATCCTTACTTACATCTCACATCGATCCATCTTTAGCCAGTAGCTCTAACGATGACTGTGTAGTCAGTTGGTCTGTCAGTCTAACACTTTGGTCCAGATTGACATGTCTTGGCAACTACTGGATGAATTGCCATGAAATGTGGTACAAAGCAGACATTCATGGTACCCAGAGGATGAATCCTAATGATTTTGGCAATCCCCTGACTTTTCATCTAGTCCCAATTGCTAATCCAAATTTGTACTTGTCAAATCAAGCCAATTTTATTTGTATGGCCCAATATCAGAAATCACAAATTTGTCTCCATGGGCTTTACAATCTGTACAGCAGTATGTCATCCTCCATCATTAGACCTCTGTCTCAGTTGACCGACTTTAGTTTAGATTTTTTTGAAACTGGTGACTAAATTCCCAACAGCCTTTGCTGTATTTTGAGATGCTGATGCAGTGTACACATCCTCAATGTTTTAATGGACTGTTTTTGTCAACATGTTCTTGTTGCCAGACAAGCATAGTGACACGATGAGTCTTCTAATTTTTTTGAAGTTCAAACTGACCTTTGTCCCAGCAAATATGCTCCTAAATATCTTTCCAAACAGCAGCAGGTCTGAGGCAGGAATACTCTCGGTATTCCCTTACACCATTAATGTTGCCATGGATTTCTATAATATTTTGTACTAATAATAATACTAAACTCATTTTTGTGTGGAAAAAATGCTTAGCAATGCTTTCTTAGGTGTCGATTAAGTGCTTCTGCCTCCTACACATCTGGTTAATGGTCCTTTTTTGATATTTGAGTTTAAGAAAATTCAACATGCATCTACATCTATATGCTCATTAGTGTCTCTTTCCCCGGCTCCACCCAGCTTTCCAAGATTAAATCTGTGTCTCAGGCAGTGCAATGACTGTATATACTTTTTTTTATGTATAGCTGTATTGAGTTTAAGGCAACCTTTCTGCCTTAGAACGATATTACCGTATGTATTTTGAGTAAGTACATCATCATTTTCAAAACATACCAAAAGAACTATTCGAGAGAAAACATCCTCAATCCCTCTTTGACTCTTTGCTATGTTCCCCAGTAACAATATTAAAATATATAATGTAGGTGACCCACTTTAAAAAGGTTTTTATTGTGTAATTTTCATAGCGCCTTGTTTTATGTTATCATATTGTATCCCAGCAGGTTTTATACATCATCATTTTAAAACACACTGTAAGATATTGTACACATTTATACCTAATTACACGCCTTCTGTTTGTTACGCAGTGATGATATTACTGTGATTGAAATACAAAATTGTTACCTCATTACCACCAAACTTCTTGACATCCTCTATGGTTGATATGTTTGTTTACCAGTAGATACTGTAGTTGTTTGATTCTGTATCCTGTATGTAAACAGAATTACATTGTAATTTTATGAGCTACAATAATTAATTATTGACATGATAGCTGTAAAATTTCTCTACACCGAAAAGTTCTTAAAGTGGAGGTTTTAGCGATATTTGTTTTACACAGATAGGGTCAATAAATTACTCCTCACAAATGTACATTCATTCATTTTTCAGGAACCTTTGAATCTATAAATATTTTATGATACAAATTTTTATTACTTATCTGCTGTGCATTTGAACCAGAGACCTCTATATTGTATGTTTGATCATTTTTATGTAAGTCAAACAGTCTGCCCCGTAGCAGATCTTGTTCTATACTGAACGAGACAAAAACGAATCTGTTGAATATTTCAACTACTTCCTGATGAACTTCAGTAGATCAATATGATTAGTCATCCACATTATTTGCTTGTGCTGGATAAGAGCTTTTTTAATGTACTGTATATCTACAGGACATTTTCTACCATCACGGCAAATATCCCATCAATGTATTCTGTAATGTTGTTTTTCACCGTAGAAACCTTTTGAATCCTGAACACTGTGTGACCTTAAGTCTATGAAATTTTAATCTATGCTGAGCCATACCATCTATTTCTATGGATCCCCGGGCTTCTTGGCTATATTGGATTTCATAGACACCTTTTTTTTTTTCTTTTTTTTTTTACTACAGTATGACTTAAAATCTGTTTAATGGTGTCAAAAGAAGCACCAACAAAATAGAGAAAGAAAAAGAAGTAGAGACTTTTTTTCTCCATTTTTCACCACAAACATTATTCCATGCTCTTTTCATGCCGGCTCCAGAAGCACTCTCCAAAGACCCTAAACCTTGGTAATCAGCTGTCTCTGTTTGATGGCAGATCACAGCGAATTGTGAGAAGACAGGTAGTAAACTACAGCAGGAAACAAAAGCTTCACTTCTCTCCTCTTTTGTTCCTCTCTCACTGTTGATGAACTTCTGCTCAGGCTCATCTAGAACTGTAAATATTCAAACTAGCTCAGTCCCTCTTGCTCTGCTGCTTGCCGTGTGTGTTTGTTTGTGGGTGTATGCACACACATCATAGTTTGCATTTTTTCCTTTTTTGCATAGTCAAACATTTTATACTCCCTATGAATTTATATCAGCTACTAAACTAATATAATTACCATCACATCAGCATCAGATCCCTGAACTCATTAGACATACAGTTTATAATATGATGTATATCCTAAACTAAGCCCTTAGTTTCTATGTGTGGTGCATCTTACAGCAAACTAGGACAACACACACACACACACACACACACACACACCACTCCAATTCAACTGCAGTCAGTCACACACACATCAAGCACACATGCAGCATGTGATAGTGATTGCACGACGTCAAGAAGCATTCTGGATGACTGTGGCACTTCCATGGATCTGGCTGGTTCAACACATTTTGACAGCAAAGAGAGATTTTTTATATAGCTGCAGTCAAGTTATGGAAGTTGAATGCTGCAGGAATAATGAACAACATTAACTTGTTAATTTAAATGTAAAATGTAAATCTGTCTACAGCTTCTAAAATGCCCGCTCGTGCAAATCAGGGCACTAATATTATTACCCTGCCAAGTACGTCCGGGCTTTACTCCTGCCTGCTGGAATGTTGCAAATATGAAAATCAAGGCCATCAGCCTACATTTCCCACTGACCTATTGTGACAATATCCTGCGAGATATGAGAGAAAATACAGAGGAGGGGGTCAAGCAAGGTGGGAATTGTGATTGTGGTAATATCAATGCCGCTGAAAATGGATTTTAGGACAAGCTAAATTATGCTTTGTGGTTTCATCGACCATATTCTTTTTTTTCCTTACATGTGTGGTTTTGATCAATAGACATAAGCTGCACATGGCCAAACCTGGCTCGAGTCCTGTGTTTGTTATACTGTATAATGAAAGGTTTGTTGTAACTGTGGTAACATTACTTTGTTGGAACACTGAACATTATTCAGTCATTTTTTGATGATTGACATCTTATATTGGCAGATCCAAGTTGACTAAATCCAGTCCATTCAGACCCTGAATGTCTTGTACAGTTTATTTGAACAATAATAGGTTTTTCTCTGGTTGATGAATGGCTGACAGCGAGATTCTACCCTCACTTGCATGTACACTTTTATAGAAACTGAAGACAGAGACGGATTCCTATTGGGAGCAAACACCCATGACAGAAAAGACAAAGGGAGTATAGAAGAAGGAGGAAGAATATCAAAGAGACATGGAGAGACTACACACAATCCCTGTTGCAACAATCTATTATTACAATACAGTGCATTGTGATAGTTCCTATGATATCACATGATGGGCATTAGGATATCACATTATGGCCATGCTGTTGCAGACCAAACAACAAAGGCAGCATTGTGCAGTTATTGCATGGTCTCTCCGATGGGTTTGGTTCCCACTCAGCTGTGGAAGAACAGCGTATTATCACTGACCTCTGTAAATAAAGGTAATCCACCGCCGTCTCCATATCAGAGCTTTTTAAAGCCTACCCGGCCTTCGGTGAAACGATGAGACTCATTTAATTTCACTGTGTGCATGCATCAAATATCCGGCGCTGCTTCTGATCACGCTATTATTTCCTTGCAGCACAACAATGCAATGAACGGCAGGTTGATGTGTGGCTACGTTGAAAGTTTGCTATCCAACACTTTGGCATGGGAATATGAAACTATATGTATGTGTGAATGAGGGGTGAAGAAATGCTGCCACAGCAAAATACAGTGGAATAATTAGTACATCGGCTATCATTGTTACGATGCAAAGCCACGGAGAGGAAAGTGAACACAGTAACAGGAGGAGTGGTTGAGTAAATGCCAGAGAAACACAGCTGACCACAGAGAGAAAGGAAAAAGAAAGAGATGGACCAGTAACATAGGAAGAATAACGAGCAGAGGGGGATAAAAGAAGGGATGATAGATTGTTCTTTTGCTGTGCTCACCAGTCATGAAATAAGGTGAATACTATGGAGGAGGCTGACAAACAGGTAGGAGGTGGTGAAACAGCATAAGGAAGAGGACAATATTGACGGACTGAGTCAGGGAGTGGAGGCAGGTGATGAAGCGAGTGAAGACAAAAGAGGAGAAAGAGAAGAGAGTAGGGGAGAGGAGGAAAATAATGACAGTCTTTGACCATGAACAGAGTCTGTCTGGGTTGCACAGAGACGTAAAAGCACAGCGTGATTGAAAAAGAACAGGGCCGTGTAAAGAGTGATGGTCTATCTCAAGACAAAGGCAGGAAATGACACAGAGATCTCTCCTTCTCTTCCTCCGTTGCTGTTTCTTGTCCTCTCTACGTCTTTCTGACCCTGGCTCTCTCTTTCTCTTGGCGCATGGTTTCATTATGATGCCTGCGGTAAGGTGCTAATGGTAAATCAGCATTGTAAAATCTTATGCTGGGTTGCTGGCTTTAGGGAACGGAGCCATAAAATAAGGACTCGCAGGTTCATTTCCTTCACTCTAGGCCTGCATTTTTACGCCAGCCATCTGCTATCTGCTTGCTCAGACTAAGCACCTGTCTACTTCAAGCCTCTTCTCTTTTAGCCTTGTTCCTTGTTCTCCCTGTCTCCACTAATCACATCCATCCATTGTAATGTTTCCCTTATCCTCTCCCCCTGGTGCCATCCATCCATCTATCCATCCATCCATCCTTCCTTCCTTCCATCCATCCCACCAACCCCACCCTCACACCTCTTACTTGTAACAAAACCCAAGTCCTAATTGGAGCACATAGCAATGCCACAAAGAGATGCCACAAAGGCTCGACTGGGATCAGATTTAGTTAAGTTGCTGAAAGCTTTTAACCCAGGGAGATAATGAGACTTGCGTAGATTGACAGTAAATGGTAGGGGAAAAGGGGAATTGGTAATGAAATAAAGCAGGAAGGAATTTGTTTTCAAGGGAGAAAAGATAAAGAAAAATGCAAGTAAAGATCCATTGAACAGACGTCCAGTAGGGATGACATGTCTGTGGCACTTCTCTTCAATTCCTGCATCACTGATCCAGTACAAATCACTTGTAGAATTGGCATCCTCACATCTGAATGTTTCAGCCACCGTGTTTGGGGGTTTTATGCACTGTTTTATTAATCTTTCATGTGGTTTTGTGGACCAGCCAGCTTCTCACAAGAGGCCATCATCGCCCAGGCTGTGCTCAGCACAGGTGCAGGTGTCCTGACCTCATCTGGGAACATTGTCAAAACTTGACGTGATCGTTCCGTTCATGCAAGAGTCTGGCGAAGCATATATCATTACTCTGGTAGAGGTTAATGTGTTAGTAAAGTTCCAGTGAAGTTCATCAGTTGATTATGGCACAGCACCAAGGATGAACTATTGTGTTGTTGTGGTTAATGACCCATTTAAATGTTGTGGGAAGAGTTTCTGATGGGTTCAGAGTTTCAAAATGGCTGCCCAGTGAGACAGATTTAACTATCAGGAAATCATACTGAGAAGCTACCCTGGAAAAAGCCTGTGCAATTTATGGCAAATAAAACTGTCTCGAAGGAACAATGAAGTTTTCCAGCTTTGGAGGAGCTTTGGGGATCACCTTTTTATCTTCATACAGATGATCAAAAAGATCTTGAGTTTGTCCATTTAATCTACATATGTTATGTAGAGCTTAAAAAAACAGCTGGTCTTAACGAATAAGGCTGGCAATTTTCTATATTTTTCTTATTATCAACAAATCTCATGTCTAGAACCAAACCAACAATGGACTCATACCTGCAAGTAATGTGCGTGTATCCAAAGCCTGATATATCGTATTCCTCTGTGTCATAGACCTTTATTATTGTCCAAAAACTAGCCACACAACTACACTGGGTGACATGTTCCTTCACCACAATGAGTTTTAGGCACATTAGTTAATTTAGAAACAGCTAATAACAGCAGTAGTACCGAGTAAGACAGACACCACTGCACATGCACAAGAACACATACAGTTGTGCTCCGTGTCACAGCCTCTTGACTTTGTACTTAAGTTCTATGAGAAATTTACAATGTAGTACAAAGAGGTTGTCATATTTAGCATAAGGAACATGTCACCCAGTACAGCAGTGAGGCTTATTGACATATCTTTAATAGTTTTGAACAACAATGGAAATCTATGGCACAGAGGTATAGGATATTCTGGATACACACACAATACTTTTAACTCAGTTCACTGTTGGTTTTGGTTGACCAGTTGACAAAAAGGAAAATATAGAAAATCAACAGCTTTGTCCTTTAATCCTTTTTGTAGTCTATATAATAGTCTCTTCTTGTGTTTGAGAAAAACCTTGTGGGCAAACAAGATTTTCAGATTTCAATTCCATACAACCATGTTAAAAAAAAAATGTAGTTTTTACGGATTATAGCAGTTTCACTATGCTGCCACCACTAATTTCAACATTAAAAAGGGACTTCTCCAGCACAAGGCCGATTACAAATAAATAAAGACACATATATAAACCATTTAATATAGAATATTCCTTTAATTTGTCCTGCCCATTGAAGGGCAGTGAAATGCTAAATGGCTTTGAGAAAATGACCCTCTGGTTTCATTATCAGCTCCAGCTCAGCACAACCATCTCTTGCCAGATCACTGAGTTCACCTGAAATTGCTACATAATTCACATGCTCTCTCTCTCACACACACACAGACACACACACACAACTCACAAGAAAGAAAGTGACAGCTGTGTTGTTTCAGTCCAATAGGCTGCATTATGTGATTATGCTCTTTTATAGCGTATGCACTGTCTGTCTCATTCAAACAAAAGATTTGCTCTCTCCCATCTGTGAGTGTGCCTGCATCTTTGGGAGTGTGAGGAGGGGGGAGCGGGAGAGGAAGTGCTGGCTCTCTGTATGCATTGCTCTCGGCCCGCATGCATGTCTTCCCCCGGTGTTATGGCGAGGTCTGTCAGCTCACTGCAACAAACAGGTGTCAGCACCTTCAAGATAAACATCAGAGAAACTCTCTCTTTGCTTCTGTTGCTTCTGACAGGTCCATCAGCATCCCACCCTCTTGCGCTTTCTCTGTCTCTGTCTCTGTGTCTTGGTCTGCCTATCTCGGGGATGACAGCAAACAGACGAAGTGCACTGAAACAGAGAAAAAATTAAATATTCTGCAATGTAGGTCAGCGTACATTTGGTCTTATTTCCACTGCTCAAATTCATTCGCAGCCTTGTAATGCACCTGCAAGTAAATCTTGGCTGCATGAAGACGAGTATGAGACGGCGTGAGAGGTTTTGTTAGTCTTCTGCGGGGTTATCGTCACCGCTCACTCTGCTCGCTCTATCATCTGTGACGCAGGTTTTGTGCTGTCCTTTTATTTCTGAAGCGGTGTCACACTGAAAATGGATCAGGGTTTCATGGCAGTCTAGCGTTTGTCAAAGTCTCCTCTGGATGGAGAGTCACAGAGGCGAGAAGGGAGGCGCGAGGGGAGGATGGGGGAGAACAGGGGGGGAGGAAAAGTTATTTTTATTCTCCTCCCTCCCATCGCTACCCTCTGCTCCTGAGCGCCCTGTGCACAAACATTTTGGGAAAGCTGCTGTATGTGTATATGCACAATTTTGTGCATGTGTGTGTGCGCGGTGTTTGTATGAAAGATTGATGTTGGCCTAAGTACCTGCCAAGCTGCATCAGGCCAGGCACACACTGAGCAAGGGAGAGAGAGAGGGAGAGGGGGGAGAGAAAGAGGAGGGAGAGAGAAAGAGCAGATGCCACAGATAGAGATGCCTATCAATAATGCAACCTCCACTGAGCTCACGATTGAGGGAAGGGTAGACGGGAAAGAACGAATGAAAACAGAGGAAAGGAGCGAGGGAGGAGGAGGATCACAAGGAAAAAGTGTGATTATAAGGCATAGATATGGGTTAAGGAGAGACAGAATGGAGACAGAGGAGGAGAGTGAATGCGGCAAAGGAATAAATTGTCCGGGTGACGAAGAAAAGCAAAGTAGAGCAAGGACAGAGATACAGATCTGTAAGAAAAAGTTTCTACAAAACAGCAGCAGAGGCGTTAAATAGGTTTTACAGCAGAAATCGAGGTAGAAGGCATTTAAGGATGAAAAGAGGACAAATTGAAGGGAAATGTGAACAGTGTGCTTCTATTAACTTAAAATTGTATGCAAACACATGCAGAGCTGCCAGCAAGAGAAAAAGAAAAAGAATTCTCGTATCTCATTATAAATGCAAAGTTTCCTTCTTATAACTATTTATATGTCATCATTATAATGAGAACATTTCTTCTTGTAATGGAACAGTTTGACATGACGCTGTTATTGTGATCCGGAGAACAAGATCTCAGAAACTACAGTGGAGGAAGAATGCAACGTTTATAACATGGTTTTCTTTCTCCGGTTGGAAAACAGAGTCGACAAAATGCTTTGTAGTGTCTGCATACTAATGACAATCTCATCTGTATTCCTTAGCACAAGCTAAAGGTTAGAAGCTCGCTCTAAAAGGAAGTAAGACTTGATTAGTTCATTCAAATGGCCACACGTTGCCTTTTCTGTAGTAGCAGCAACACCACTTTTCTCTTTTCAATTCCTTGTCTGATTATGTGGAATGTTTGACTTGTAGATTGCATTATAACTGGTCAACAAAGCATTAGTATCATTAATCATTTATAAAAGCACTTCTTACACCTTTTCTGGTGCTTTAATAGAAAGTAGTACCAAAACATACTGATGCATGATTATTAAAATGTGATGTATGTCTTGTTTTAGCAGCAAAAATGTAAAATAAATACATACATACATAAATCGAATAGCAGTGGATAGACACCTGCAGAAATCTTTTTTGACATGCTCATTAGTGTATTTTATCAGCATGGACCTGATTTACCACCAACTAAGTGCTTAATTTACTTGCTGTGTAGTAAATATTGGAAACACTCTCCAACTATCTATATGTTATCCGTCTTTCTGTCTTATTGAATGCCTTAAATGATTTCTTAGCCAGTGTGAGATGTAACAGAAAACACACTTCATCTAGCCGTGTGCCACACCCTTCATTACAAGCTGGATGTGACCACAATATGCCCTGGGTGGTGATATCATTGTTGAGTGAAGAGCGAGAGCCAAGAGACGAGAGGGGATGACATAATGTCCCCACTGTAACTACCGAACCACACAAACGACCAACGAGATTGGCCTCTGTGTGTGTATGTGGGTGTGGGTGTGTGGGTGAGAGAGAGAGAAACAGAGAGAGAGAGAGAGAGAGAGTACATGACCCATTAGTTGCAAACAACTATTTTCTCCAGAGAGTTCCTGTTTTGTTAATGGGGAGGGGGGTGGAGGGGAATCTTCTTCATCATGATTTAGTTCCTGTGTGTGTGTGTGTGCGTGAGTATGTGTATTCAAAAAAAAAAAAAAAAAAAGTTGTGTTGTGAAAGTGTTTTTCGACTGAACATTGTTCACGTGTGAATGAGTAAGTATGTCAGTATGTCTGCAGGTCAGTGTGTAGTGGTGGGAGGACATTAGCCCTAAAGTGGCCTTAAGTGGTGCTCTTGTGTTTATACGAGTGTGTGTGAAAAAGGTGTCTGCCACTGACGGTAGTGTGTTGCTGTTCAATGCACTGCGATGTAAGCTGAATAGCTTAGCATGTTGCTTTATGTCGCCACTGCTGCTTTCTCACTGCTCTTTAAGCCTCCCCTTGAGTTCTGTCTAGAATTATAAACACTCTTTTTAAAATTAAAACTGTAGCTGCCCGCTATGTGCTCTGCTAACTCTGACCGCTGTCTGTCACCACATTCAGTTCCTCCCTGTCCTGGCTACTTTTGATGCAAATTGGACCAAACGAGCCACGGCAAATCACTAAGGCTACTGTTTGAAATCAATGCATGTTTTTTGACAGCGCTCAAAAGTGTTATCACAACAGATTTCTCACATGCTGACTTACCAGTGATTAAGGTTGCTCGATGAAGGTATCAAGCCATGCCTGTTTGCCTTTGAGCAAGGCACTAAAGCCCCTGGACTGACGGTGAAGGTGCCACTTGAGCAAAAAAATCTAAGTGGCGGCAGGTTCTGAGTTTGAATGAGGTCAAAAATAACACTCAATAACATTTCAGGCTTTAATCTGGCATCCTTGCTTAATGGATGCCGTAAATGCATGCCTGGAAGTATAATGCATCACAGAGAAGTGCAAGGTAAGGAGGAAAAAAAGCTAAGGAGGAAAAAATATAAACCAAGAAGACAGGTGAAATATATTCTCCCATTCTTTCTTTTTTAATTATTACTTTTAACCAGACAGCAGCTACATCAGGTGTAGCCGGAGAGAGGGAAGCAGCTACAGAAGCTAACAGCTCAGTGAATTGGTCGATAGTCTCCCTGTCATCCTGTGTTATATATTGTACACACTGTTTTCTGGCAGCATCCTGTACTCTCGACCGACCTGTCTTCTCCTACATCCTCCCTCTCTTCTTCTGTGATCATCCCTCTGCCATCCTTTCCCTCCCTATCTTTCTGTTTCCCACCACCTTACCACATGTTTCTGTTTATCCCTCTTTTACCCGTCCCTTCCCTTGTGTCTTTAAGCTGCATTTCCACCCTCAGCTCTCTTGTACATAGAGTAATTTAAATCGAGTACAGCTTTAAAATAAGCCTAAACTGAAAATCACCAACATTGCACGCAGCCACTTGAAGAGGGAGCAATGGATGAAAGGACAGCTGGTGAGACAGTACTAGTGCCATAAACAAAAAAAAAAAGAAATGAAAGAAAAGTCAAGTAGGTCTGTAGCCATCATCCCTTGTTGCCGTCTCTCTGTTTCTCTCCCCCTAAATGTCCTAACAACAATAGGGCGTTTCTCTCCAAAATACCATTTACCATTATGGGTGGAAATGTTTTCTAAGACTTGCTATTGATATTAAGTGGTGAGTTACACTTGCCAACGTGTCTCTTTCCCTTCAAAATGTTGTTTAAATGATGTACGCTTTAGTTAGGACTTCAAAAATCCTTCCTTTGACTTTAGTTCTTCACATTTAAGCTGCCTAAGCATATGTTGTCAGCAGTGTCCTTTGAGACACTGCAGTGAACACACATGCACACACACAAACACAAATACAAACACACACACACACACACACACACAGAGCATGGAAAGTCACTGTATTTGCATGTTACACATGGACTCCTTTCGTTGTCCGGTCCACAACAAACAAAGCTGACTGCTCTTTCGGTTTTTCCCGTGTTGTTATGACACCTCCTCCCTCTATTCCCTAGTTTCCAAAGCTCCGGAGGGACTCCCTCCTGTTGTTGTCTCCTTCAGCTCCCTTCTCTGCCTCCCTTTCTCTCCGTTCTCTTTTGCCTTCTGTTCTCCTTCCTCACCCCTCCCTATATCTATGTTTGCCATAGCCATCACTTGCATCGCTTACATCGCTCTTTTCCGTTTCTCTTCTTTTTTTTTCCATCTTTGCCTGTCTCACATGTTGCTGACAGGCGGTTCCTTACAATTGATATGCACATTTTTCATGTCTGTTTACAGTTTGTGTCTCTTACTCCCAGGGTTGCTTTAGAAAGAGCTGCGGAGAGGAGAAAGCTGCTGAGTGTATAGTTAGAGATCATACAGAGATAGTACACCCATTAACACAATGAAACCATGATATCATGCTCTTCTATAGAATTAGGCTTCCCTTAAAGTCAATCCAAAACATATTTAAATATTTCAGGAGTGTGTTATTTTCATTGCGTATGTGAGCATTTGTGTATCCTAGTGTCTCTATTTGCATCCATACCCTCACACCTGTTTGTCCATATCCTATGCAGTTTTCCTCATTTCCCTTGCAAATAATAGAAATAGAAGGCTGCAGTAACTGATTAATAGTGTAACTGCTGAGTCTGTCTGGCTTTGCTCACAATGTGCGTTTCTTGGAGTGTAACCTGTGTTGGACACTGGCTGCCAGTCATTTTTTTTATGATTATATTATATTCCAAGCTCAATAAACATTCACGACAGCTTCCTCATATCAACTTTTCTGTTTGGTCTATTCTCAGTCACGTAAAAATTTATCTTTAAAACATTCCTCTCCTCATAAACTGCTTTGATTTAAAGATGTATGTGAACCAATAAGGATTGAGACCTCTGCTTTGCTCAGCTATATTTCTGATACATCGTACATAGTAATAATATAGACACACTATGAAGAACAACTGAAGCACTGACAATATTCTCCACATTTATATTCCTCGAAAGAATTTTCCACAGCTCCCCCAAAGTCTTAAAGTGCTGATTCTGAGTCACGCTACGCTCATCTCTGAGAGTAATCCTTAATTAGAATTCAAGCCTGCAACGGATTGACAGAACTGACCTTGGATCAGCCCGGGCCCTGGATAATGGTTGCTGTCAGCACCACTGTTTAACTGTATGGAAGAACTGAGATCAGTGTAGTATAAGTTGCTGATTTTGGGAGCGCACTGCAGACACAGGCAACATCAAAACAGTGGTGCATAGGACGGCCTGGGCCCTGAGGAATGGACAGAGAGAGGGATGGGCCGTTTCGCACACAGCAATACAGCTAATGGTTGATTAAATTAAATGAATTATGTGGAGACTTGACATCTCATCAAGTGTACAAGCACCAGCTCATGTTGTAATAAACAAATTGTTGCTAATGTGACAGACAAGTCTTGCTGATCAGTAATGACATTACCCTGTCTATGCTGCAGAATACTTTCCAACATTGGCTGCTAAATGTATCAAAATCAGTTGATATGTGAGATGATATATGTTATGATGTGAGATTTTTTTTTCTTTTTTTCTTCTGCCCTGAACATTGTGCATCCTTAATGGATTAGTTTTGGTACGTGCACTTATTTGACTTATTGTCAAAAGTCTGTCTATTAAAGTCCAAATGAAACAGCCTTTTGAGAGTATCTAACTTCCATATCGTAACACATCTCCAAAACAGGATAGACAGTCAGGATATAACATTGGGCGGAATTTGATTTGAATGTTGAAAAGTGGGCGCGTCATTAACAAATATGGAAAATTACAGTGATTAAGAGTTGGATGCTAGCCTCCATTCAATCGTAGAGGACTACTCGCCTCATTCAACACATTCATCATCTCAGTTACCAGAATAGGCAAACATATCTCTCGATCTGTGCCGCTGAAAGTTGAAGATTGATTGATGGGTGGATGTCATGATATTATTGGTTAAACTGGCTTGTTCAAGCCTGCATAAGCACATGTCCTATTTTGTTTTACAGGAAGAAAACATGATTAGATTTTGATATAAAAAATACAAAGAAACTGATTTTTTTTTTCATATATGTGATCTCAAAGGGTTAAAAAGGCATTTTCATTTCATCTTGACTTTAAATATGAAGAAACAGTTAGCTTAGCTTAGCATAAAGACTGAAAGAAGGGGGAAATCTAGCCACAAACTAACTATACTTTGTTGAATCTTAAATGCAAAGCATAAAAATAACATTGTTTTATGGGAAGTTAGAGCTATAAGTCATTGTGCCTAGCCAACGTTTACCACCTACTAATCAACATATTTTAGAGGTGGCGGTAATTGGACATTTAAACTTTGGACAGAGCCATGCTAGCTATTTCCTCCTGCTGCTAAGCTAAGCTAATAGCCTGCTGGCACTAGCTACATATTCTACATATTTAGCATACAGCCTATCCACTCATCCAACACTGGGCAAGAAAGCAAATATGGGTTTCCACAAAATATCCATTGTCTATTTCTTTAAAGACTTGAAAAAGCAAAAATCATGCAACAAAGTTAGATATACACAATTTTTATGGTCTGGCATTGCACAATAACCCCTTTTGTTCTTTTATTTGTTTGGTTTAAATATGCACCACATATTCTTTTGTTCTCAAAGAGGCTCCATGATATGCTGTATATATATATATGCTGAGATGAGTGCTTCTTATTTACTTTCCTTTCACATTCCCAGCCAGGATTCAAACTGGCAAACCTTTAAGCTGAAAGTTGCATCTTTTGAGGAATAGCAGACAGAGGGCTGCTTAAGAAGTTTTAGGAGGGTGTGGAGGCCTGGTTAAAAGAGTAGCTAATCCCAGTCCATCCAGCCCAGAAAATAAGTGGGATGCTGCAGGAGTGTAGCACCCAGCCATGTTAGAGTGCTGACAGATCAATTAGCACCTGTCACTGTCTCTCTTTCCATCTCTCTGTCGTCATCGCCACGCTTGTGTCTCTATTATATTTGTCTGTTTTTTCCTCCCGCTCTGTCTGAGCTAGAAGAGCACTACAATGATATGCAATTAACCCCAATTTCCTCTCTTCCCACTTTATCTCTCTCTGTCTACTTTCTTCGTTCCTCTACTCCACCCCACTATTATTCATATTTTCTTTTCCCTCCATTTCCTTAATCTCTGCTCCTCTCTATTTCTTTCTATCTACTCCTCTCTCTTTTCTATCCCTTTCCCTCTCTTCTTGCATCCAGACTGATTTAGAGTCTCTGGACCCTCGTGGCCGGACTCCTCTCCACCTGGCTGTCACGCTGGGCCACCTGGACTGTGCCAGGGTCCTGCTGCAGCACGGAGCTGACGTTAGCAAGGAGAACCGCAATGGATGGACCGGTGAGTGTGTGCGTATGTGTGTGTGTTGGGGGGCAGGGCACTGAGCTTATTTGTGTGCAGTGTACATGATGTATTATTGGGTACTGGGTAGGGGTTGCAGTTTGTTTCAAGATAAAATTGCTATGAGCAGCATTCTATACAATAATATATAGTTGTTACATTAATTATGACACTGTGGTATAATTATAGTAAACAATGAGACCACAGTGGAGTTGATTTGTTAGTTTTTATCTCACACCAGTGGTTAATGTGGGTACTCCAAATTATGACCGCACATCCCAGGACTTCCCAGACTCTTTTATTTCTTTGGAATTGATTTTTACCCCTCATAGTGTTTATCGTTGCAAGAAAGTGGCAAAGCTTTTGCTTTAATTGCACTAGTAGAACAGTGTCATCCTCCCTTTATATGTTTTGTACAGAAATGGACACAATCTCAATAACTCCCACAGTCCTGATGGTCTTTTTTTAATTTATGGTAATTAACATTGTATAAACGAGGAGATGATTTATGAGATGATAACACAAATCATAAATCATAAAATCATGAAACGAACTGATAACAAGTAGTTCCTGAGAGACTAGATCATGATTTGTGCTACCATTGGTTGATGTTAAAATGCTACTTTCAGCACCTTTAATGTCAATAAATAAGTTCTTCAAAGGGAGACATTCTGATCATAAACTGGACGTGTAAAAAACAACATCTGACACTGCCTCTCCCACTCCTTGCTTGCTGTTATAGGCATGTTAATCTGGGAGCTGTATATTTATAGACAATAAGCAATCATTCGAAAGCATTGTATAAGTAAGGAACATCCCGTTGTGATGCATTGTAACCTGTTGATCTTAACACTGACTTGGTGGATGTGGACCATGTGAATAATAAGCATGTGTTGATGACTGATTTTTTTTGTTAACCACAGCAATAACAAGCACTCAGACTAACAACTTACATGTTAATGAGAGAAACCTCTGAAAAGGTTTTTAATTACTGTATGTACAAAGGAGGCAGTTTGGTCCATTCTATATATGTATTCAAAGTAAAAATGTAAAGAAAATGTGCCATTCATGCCTGTCTGCACATCAAAAGAGCTTAACGCCACGCATAGCCATAGTCATCTGCAGTAAACCAATGAAAGAACAAATCACAAATGGCCTGAAAATGCAGTGATTTTGGTAGAGGCCCCCTTGGTTACAATAACAAAACTCTAGTAATTTATAATATATGATATGTTATGCGCTGTATTTGCAAAATGGCCTTCAATAACATTTTCACATTTCCCACTGGCACTGTTTTACAATGGCCAAAACAGTTTTGGCTTCTTGATGAATAATTCTGATTGGTTTAGAAAATACAAACCGCTCACAACGCTCTCCGTTACCACGTCTTTCACAAAGCGACAGCAGCGGCTGCTGCCAGACATCTCTACTCTGCTGACACTGTGCAAATGCAGTGTGGAGATATGTCTCGCAATGGGAGAGTAATGGAGTGTGAAATCAATTATTTTTTTAACCTTGAAATTATATTGGCTGATGTAATACCCTTTACTCCAGTGAGTATTGTCCATATGCCACCTTCATCCTTAGGTTTTTGCTTTTGCGGTTGTTACCCTTTTTTTTTTCCGACACGTGTATCGCTGCACTTAAAATGTATTCTTGATGCTGACGGATTAAGTGCTATAAAAGTGAAATCATTTGTTCTTCTTTCTGTGTTGCTTCTGTGTTTGCAGAGAGTATCATAAAGTAATCTTCTTTTGTGTATCTTAATCTGATTACAGTGTCTGTAAATGCACTCACTGGTTTTGTTATCACATTATAAGAATCCAACTACATGTTGATTGTTTCAACTGCGTGTGTATATGTGTGTGTGTGTGTTAGCCTTTAGTCAAAAGTCTGCTTATAAAGAGAGAGAAAGGAAATTGTTCTATAATTGTTCCAAGTGTAGAACAGCCTGTAAGATTAACAGCAAAGTGGCGGTCTGATGAATGATGGGCGAGCTGCATTAATTGGTCCTACCAGCTTTTCCTTCGGCCTACTTCAGTTTCGGCAATTCTCGCTGACCCCTGAAATTGCTCATGTACATAAATTTTAGATGAAGCCTGAGTGATTGGCTCTGTTTTACTCTCTCTGTCTGTCTCTCTCTTTCAGTTCTTCAGGAGGCAGTGAGTACCAGAGATCCAGAGTTGGTGCGTCTAGTGCTTCGTTACCGTGACTACCAGAGGACTGCCAAGAGACTGGCGGGCATCCCCATCCTGCTGGAGCGACTGCGCCAAGTGGGATTTCACACAAACACTTTCATACACACATGGAAAAAGAAACACTCTCATGACCACACACACACACATACATCCATGAACACATACAAAATGACATACATGAAACAAAACTACAAAGGCAGGAGTTGCATTCATTTGAAATGTAGATTCATCGTTGTAATATTTACATTTTTTTTTGTTTTCTGAGGAAAAATATTCTTGGTTTTGTTTGAAGGTATTAATAACTTTGTTTACTATTCGACTAGGGAGGTACACTCAGCGGGATGGGTCTCTGTGTAGCAAAACCCTCTGCCTCTAGGTAATTTGAGTCATCGCTATTCCCTTGAGCACCGTAGCCGTGATGGAAAAGCAGCCTGTACAGAAGGTTGACTCTTATAATCCTGACAGGAAAGTGTGGAGGTGCAGCAGATCGTTTTGAAGCTGCTGCAGCGGTAGAGCCTCAGAGAACAGTAGCAGAGGTGCAGAAAAAAAAAAAACTGCCTTCACACAGTCTGTCTTCCTGTGTATCTCCTCCAGCTGGCTCCCTGATACAAAATACACACTAACACACATTCACATGCAAACTAACACATTCATCCGGTAGACACAACACCCTCACACTTTGAAAATGACAATGAGTACTCGTACATCTCACCCACATCATTCTCCATCTATCCCTCCATCCATCAGTTCTATAATTAACTTACACACACACACGCACACACACACACACACACACACACACACACACACACACAAACACACACAAACACACAACCACTTCTCCATGCCAGTCCCACCATCTTTGGCACAGACAGTGAAGCAGCATCACTGCATTCTCCCTGATTTTTCTTTCCCTCCACTTTGCTATTCTCCTCTCTGTTTCTATCCATCTTTAAATGCATCACTCCTTATCTCTCTCTCTCTTTCTCTCTCTCTGTTTATGTCCATCATTCTCTCATTTGTTCTCACCCTCTGCTCTCTGTCCAGGCCCAGGATTTCTATGTGGAGATGAAATGGGAGTTTACCAGCTGGGGTGAGTCCAGTTCTCTGTGTG
The DNA here is from genome assembly GCA_029490765.1 of Euthynnus affinis. Lineage (NCBI taxonomy): Eukaryota > Metazoa > Chordata > Actinopteri > Scombriformes > Scombridae > Euthynnus > Euthynnus affinis. The sequence continues at coordinate 25,166,914 of CM055845.1, read as the reverse complement.
TTACTCCAGTCAGTAAAGCAGTCCAGTAGCAACCAGTCAGAATTAATCATGTTAACATCTCCCTCTGGGGATGAAGAGGTTTCTTCCTGTTGTGCTGGACACTGATTCTCATGCACTTCCTGGCCTCAGTTTTAGAGCTAAATAGCGTGTGCTATTTATATCGAGTGATTTACAAAACCACAAGTGGATGTACTTCCACTGTGAGTGTATGAATTATAAAAATTGAGACAATTGTATGTTTATTTTTGTACAGAATATTGTTGTTGTTACATTTCCGGACCGAAACTTATTGTTGAGTTTATCAGGGAACTGAGCCAAAGTACATCTAGCATGAACCAAATAAAAACACCAGAACGATGACTGGCGTTTGCTGCATTAGAAATGACAGGAAATTGGGGAAATTATGATGATTTCAAAGTACATCTATGTTTGTCCTCAGTGCCCCTGGTGTCTCGTATCTGCCCCAGCGACACCTACAGAGTCTGGAAGAGTGGTCAGTGTCTCCGCGTTGACACCACCCTGATGGGTTTTGAACAGATGACCTGGCAGAGAGGAAACCGAAGCTTCATTTTCAGGGGACAAGGTGAGAAGTCCAGCTCCAACTCCAGTCTTAACACCAAGTTAAACTAACCATCATCTGGCTGTAGCTTCATTTATAGCGTACAACGAACATGGAAGTTGTATCTATCCACTTGTTGTGTTTGTCACGCTGTCTCCTTTCCCTTTTTTCTTCCTTTCTTTCATCCACCCTATTGTCATTCCTTTATTCTTTCTTCTTCTTCCATTCACATTCGCATCCAGTCCAATAAAACTGCGGTGAAATATTGAGCGGAAAGAGTCACAAGCTGTAAACAGTGCCTGCATGTGATGCTGCCGTTATTATTTTGGGAGTGTAATGTTGTACAAAATGAGGTGATGGAACACCAGCTGCAAGACATCGCTGTTTCCCCTTGATGATTGCGTAAATTCACAGGTCCAAGCTGAATTTCTAGGAACACATTCTTGTATTTATCAGTCACACGGGCTTCAAGTAAATGTCTACAGGGAGCAAATTCACAGAGACAGGTTCAGGTGTGACCACACTTTACTTCCGAGGATGATCCACTCTCGCTCCGCCTCCCTGTTTCTAGCCTCACTGCACAGCGCTTTCCACTGGTTCCTCTCTGCATTATTTCACCCAGTTCTTCTTTTTATTTTTATCTTTCTTGCTCTCACCACTTTAAATAATTCCCTCTCTTCTGACCTTTTGCTGGACTCTTCTTCTTTCAGTCTCTGCATAACATCCTCCACCTCTGTGTTTCTTTCTTCTGGACATGCCCGTCTGGATCTTTAATTTGCTATTTCCTTTTCTCTGTCTATCTTCAGCAGTCACTTGACATCAATCGTGATCTCTCTTGACTTTCATTTACATGTACGTTTTGTATGTTTGTGCCTTGCAGCCTCGTTGGACATGTGTGTAGTCTGTAGTTCATCCCCCTTTTCTCTCGTTTGTTAGCTGCCTCTCTCTTGCTCACTAACGATGCCCTCATTTTTCTCTTCACTCATCTGTCACCGTCTTGCCTCCCAGACTCCAACGCCGAGGTGATGGAGGTCGACCATGACAGACAGCTGGTGTTCTGCGAGACCTTGTGCGTCTCTTCTCTTGCGGCGCTCTCACCTGGCCGGGGAAATGGCGGCGCCTGCAGCAGCAACGCCGCCAGTTTGGGCCTACTGGGGGTGACGCAGCCCAGTGACGAGCAGGTAGCAGGCAGGCTGTCTGCTCCCGTGGTGACCACTCAGCTGGACACTCGCAACATCGCCTTTGAGAGGTCAGATGCAATTATTATACAGAGAATACAGGATGTTAGATTATTGTCTGATACAAGAGAGACATTGGTATTCCGCTCTTTAAAACACCCAGAGTTTGGTGTAAATAAAGCAAGGTGTGCATCTAAAACACATTAAATATTCAAGGATTATAGAAACATCTAAGATATAAAAACTAATATACAACAGTACTTTGCATCTCTGGCTTTAGTGGTGTATTTTTCTCTTTTTTCTGAATAACTATCATAAAGGGAGAAATATTCCATAGAGCAAGCACAGATACATTTTTGTCCACCTCAGAAGCCTCAATACAACAAGATGCGATTCAGCCACAGCACATGTTCTGCTCTGAGCACTTTTTGTGTGTGTGTGTGTGTGTGTGTGTGTTGTTGAATTTTGTGTCATTCAGACTCTGTTGCTGACTGGCACATTGTTCCTGCATTTCACAAAATGTAGGAAAACCCCTAGCAGCCGTAGTGGCGGAAGTGGAGACAACAAAACTCATGTGGAACTAATTCAGTTCATTGACCACAACACATTATTGATATAGTACATCACATGAAAGGGCAAACTACTAAGTTTGTTCTAAAATTCTGGTCAAGTTTAAAGTGGGAGTAAGAGGGAATAACCTTATCTTCCTATTGCAAAAGAAAAAAACATTCAGGGGTTTTTACTTCAACCACAGACTGTAAAAAATAACAGACATAGTCACCATGAGGTCACCCATCGGTTTGTGGACTCCTGTTTTGAAGTCTTGAGTTTGCGTTTTGGACAAGAGGGTGAAGCTGACCCTAACGCTAGCTGCTAGCTTGGTTAGTACGGTGCATTTACAGTCTATGGTTATGTGTATGGTAATGCTAATGCTAATTTTCGCTTGCAAAAAATAGATTTAAACCATTAAAACAAAATGTACTTAACGGAAAAATGGATTCCTTAAAAGGTCTTTTAGTACAACCAAACGCTTTTTAGATGACCAAAATGTTACAATTAACTTTCATGAACTGACAACACACTAAAATACATCATAGTATCGCAATGTAGCCACACACTCTGGTTAATCATCTATTTTCCTCCAAATGGGTCCATAATTTACATCTTAATGAGTGTTTTCCACTCACTGTTTTGCAAGGTTGTAGCATTGAGTTTTAGCATTTGCCATTTTTGCGGTGTCTTTAAACACCTGGCCAGGAAATGCAGATGAAAATTAGCCTGATAAGCTAACTCTGGCTCATATAGCACAGGCTATCTTTTGTATTGAAAGAGAACAGTAGAGCATATACCCTACAAAACAACAAGTAAAATCACACTATTATCTTGTAATTTTCACTTGTGGCCACATTAGCTATTGTTCAGCAAAAGTTAAACAGGCTCACTTTAAGTCACTAAAGCATTAAACAAATACTCCATTCTTTATCTTTTGTGTTCTATGTGGACTCAATGCTTAAAATGTCAAAAAATAAAGAATGAATATGTTACAATACATGAGCGAGGAACAAATTAGCTCCAGGCTGTTTAAATCAGGCTCAGACCACTTGACTAAAGCTCAACACACCAGTGCAAGTAAATGCACCGGTGAACATGGAAATGGGGAGCAGACAGCAGATCAAAAAGACATGGGAGAGACAGACAAGACATAAGCTCACTAGAAAAAGATCAAGAAGGATCGGAAGAAGGTTAGAGCAAGCGGGGGCATGGAGGACACAACTCATTTTATTCCAGTCAGGTGGTATGATAAGAGTGATGTGAAAGAGAGATGGATGACTGGACAGGTAAAGTTTTAGACAGAGAGAGATGAAGGGGAGAAAACGGTAAAGAGAAAGTAGGGATAAAAGAAGGGGGATGGAGAAAGTGAGTGAGAGGAAGAGAAAAAGGGATGAGACAGAGAGATGAGAGGAAATATAAGACATGCAGCGAGAAACAGGGAGAGAAAGATGAATGGGACACATATGGGGAAAAAAACTAAAAATACATAAAACAGGGGAGTCGATGGTTTAGGAAGTAGGTGAAGAAAGGGGGAGAAAAATAGACTACAGAGAGACACAGAGATAAATCGGTGAATCATGGAAAGAGACACAGAGACAGGAAGTGAATGTTAACAGATAAAAAAGAAGCAAGGGAGTAAGTTTGGTTTTAACTTCGGTAGACATTTTTTGTTGGATGCCCAAAATAGTTACGTATGTACACTTGCTCTCTATCTCTTTATGTCACTCATATGCAGATGTGCATACACGCATACACAGAAAGAGCCTCAAAATATTAAATACTGGAACCAAACTTATATTGTGTTTTTTTTCCTCTCTTATTTTTGCATTTTATTTTATTGATTAAATTGATATTTAAAATTGACATTTCATAGACTAGACACTATAACAGAAAATACATGTATAAAAGCCTGTAGGTAATGTGTTTGAACCAACTAACTGTTGTAAGATTTTCAAACCTCACATGAAATTCTGCAGCTCTGTTTCTTTCAGTTTGTTGATTTGGGCAACACAGATAAAGAGTTAATGACAGACCAAAGCAATCCTCAAACCTACCTTTAAATCGTATCAAAACTTCTATTTTTATCATTTTTCATTCAGCTCCTGAATATATAGCTAGATCTTTCACTATGACATCAGAGTTCAGCTTAGAGGCTGCAGCTCACCTGTCTGTGTGTCTCTGTGCTGCTCAGGCTGCTGCTGACAGGATTTTCACAACAAAATGACGCCTGGCAGTCACAAGCAGATCAGTTGGACAAGCTGTAGCTAATTTAGCTTATAAATAATGCTCATGTTAATGACACTTATGCAATAATAACTCTGCTCTTGATCCACTCATGGAAAAGTGGAGAGATGGCATTAAATAGTAAACCTGACACGCCAGATGGTTTGTTACACGGAACCATCTGGGAAGTCATCCTTAGAAACTGTTTGGAAAAGGGCAGGCACTTTCAGAAAATACTTGGCAGGTAATTGGATGAACCATCACCATCTATCACGGGCTATCGTGTTTTGCTGTCATCACACCTAAACCATGCCCTTAGCTGCTAGAAGTGCTAGGATGCTGATTGGTTGAACCACTGTTGGTTCGGCCACAAGCGCATAACTTGAAACCTGAAATGACGGGTTCTCTCATGATCTTGAAAATCCAGCTGCCTCACAAGCTAAATTAAATTGTAAATATTTCTCCAAATAATTTCAAATATTAAAGTTTGGATTGAATACAGCTGTTGCTGACACTTTGATTCTTCTTCCTTTAAATACTTGATGTCATAATTATCTTTTGGGAGGACTTTTCACCAACAGTAATAAAGTTGTTTAATTAAACAGCACGTCTGATCAACAATCACAAATATAGCTTACACCTCACGCCTGAAATTCAAATATAATATCAACTGACTGATCTCACTTTTTGTCCAGTGAAGATGTTTTCAGTTCTGTGGTGTTTGAAACATTTAAACTATAAATACTAACTGCTTCAGATTTTCCACCTCACTGACTCCACTACTGCTGCTGTTGTTGGGCTGCTGCTAGTCATCAATGAGCACAGCTTGATGGTGAGGGTTGCCAGATCATCAGGGCGGCTATCCCTCACATCCTGCTCATTCACTCCTTATCATAATAACCCACATTTTGCAGAAAACACACGAACCTGGTAACTCCTCATAGTGCATTCTGTTAACATTATGTGGAATTAAAATGGAGATATCATTTGGGATTGATAAAAATTTTGGTAGGGACAATTCAGCGACACCTTAACATCATACCTTAACGTACGCCCATGGTAAGAAGGCAGGGAGATGAACAACAGACAGAAGTGAGCTGGGAGTGAGAGGTGGCTGGAGTAGGGGGCGGGAAGGTAATCATCTCCCTGTCAGACTTGTACCTCAGTGTCACCTCTGTGCATTTTCCTTGGTCAGCACTCCTGTCTACATGCCAATAATCTATTTATGATGCTTTAGAGCAAACCACTTTGTCAAGCACCGCAGGCAGGACATTGACCTCCGGAATTAATACATCTTTAGGCAGCCATGCACAAAAACTACAGCTCTTCAGTTTTGCTGTTTCAAGGTTCTGTTAACGAGTACAAAGTTTACCGAACCCTCGGTTATTGAGCTATGATATAACTTCAAAAAATCTGACAGAAGACATAACTTTGTCTGATGTTGGATTCAAGAGAACAAGGCTACTCACAGTAATGCTAGCAGCTCTGTGAGGCTGCTGAATACTGACGTCAGCATGCTAACATGCTCACAGTTATAATGCTAACATGCTTTTATGTAGCAGGTAATGATTATAATGATTACTGTCTTAATTGAGCATATTAGCATGCTGACATTTGCTAATTAGCACTAAAAATAAAGTAGCTGATCTTCAGTTTATAGTAGGTCATAAACCAAATGGGACAAATTAAATATTTAACCTGATGGTGTTAGTCTGAGAATTACCAAAGTTATAACCCTCCTGTACTAAAGTTCATGGTAATCCAACAGCTGTTGAGATATTGGTGGACCAATCATCAGACATTGCCACCCTTATAGAGCCATGCTGCTAGCGTAGTTCAAATCCCCCAAAACCTGTCTTCCAAAATTGCTACATATTTGAAATGTATTACAAATACCTGATATTAATACAAAATGTGTCCCTGTCACGTCCCTGTCCTCATCATTGTCCTGTATTATCCTAACAATGATCTGGTATTTTATTGTTTTTCTTGCTATATGTAGTGAAACCAAAGATAAATTTCCACAATGTGGAAATTAAGCTCTTAACCAATTAACCGAAAAAAACCATCTACATCAAAAATATAAGCACTAATGGGGAAAGAAAAGTCACTTTCTGTGGTTTGGTCCAGAAAGAGCTCAATGGTGTGAACAGATCATGACGATGGGACATGCCTCACTAACTTCTGGGCAGGTTTCCTAATTGCACACTGAACTGTTGATCCACACTGATGACACACAAGGACAATGGGTGCAATGCTTATATTATAAGCAAAACCAGGGCTGGTGATTTGCAGTCTGAGGAGATGGTTGGATTTTACTCTCATATGTACTATATTTGTGATTTTCTGTCAGGTACATATGTGCAGATTTCTTGTGACAGGCAAATAATTTACACCAAATGTCACTGCATTTGTACAGTATGTTCACTGGAGTTGGTTTATCGAGAGCATAAGGAACTGATCTGGGGTGTGTTGAACCTCCATTGCAGGAATAAGACGGGTATACTGGGCTGGAGGAGCGAGAAGACTGAGACGGTGAATGGATACGAAGCCAAGGTAAGAGGACAGGCTGCACAGACAGCTCACTGATCTTTCACACTGCCCAGAGAAACCACCGCTGTCAGAGCTCTATTTAATATTTCCGGAAAGTCCACTTCGCCTGAAGAGTTTCATTTCCAGAATCAATCATTCCCAAAGTTATTTTAAAACCTTTGCTTTAGACTTTTGAGGACATAACCTTCTACATTTTTAAAATAATGACAAATGAATCCCTGGGACATTTTAATATGGATTTTTACAATTAAGTGTGAGCATCAGCATGTAAAACATCACATTGGCCTGTCAGATAAAGTCTATCTGTTGCGTAGACACATGCATTACCTTGACCCCATTTGTTTTCTTGACCCCCTGGAGGGATGGATGGGAGACAAGTGTCAGACATCCAGCACCATCTGTCACTAGTGGTTTAAAAGCACTTCAGACAGGCTCTACAGTAAAAAACTGCTGCTTGAAAAGCATCTATTTTCTGCATCATTGATTTAGAGTTACAAACATAAACAGACAACTCCTGTTGAGATGCTGTCTTCCTGGCCGCTTTTTTAGCTCTTCCTTACTTTGTCCGGCATCAAGTGTAAACTCAGAATCAGCAGCCTTTTTTTAAGTATTTCCTTGTTGTGGTCACGAGTGAAGAATTACAGTAATCTGCTATGGACTGTAGCTTGAAGATGCTGACCTCTATGCTGCAGAGAAGGAATTAGGGGTGTACTGGTACACAAAATTTATCTTTTGATGCGCAATTTTAGGATCACGGTTTTGTACATTTTTGGGGATAATTATAACGATAAAGAAGAAGAGAAATGTAAAGAGTGGCTCACTTGCCATTTATGCTGTAAAAATGATCTTGATCACTTTCTCATCACTATCATTCTCTTATTCTATTTTAGGTGTATGCAGCATCCAATGTGGAGCTGATCACCAGGACCAGAACTGACCATCTGTCAGACCAGAACAAGAACAAGACAAAAGGTACATCGCTGTAGTTTGACAGCTATACTTCAGAGCTAAACGACCGTTTGTCACCTTTAAAGACCATCAAGGTGTTCTTTATATATAGTTGCATCACAGCTGCAGCAGCTGACTTTCTCCATTATCACCTCTGTGCCGTTGCAAACCCCAGCTTAAGTGCTACGACATGTCTGATAAAAGAGTCACTGATGAGTAATCCCTCACACCTGAGCTCGATGAGATCACCCTGAGGCTCCGGCTAACAGCCCGAAACGTTCACTCGGTGGCTCAGTCTCGTTTTCTGGTTCAGATAATAAATCAAACAGGATTAGCAGACTTCCCTCCCCGGACTGTTGCTGTCAGCCAGGATCAACCATCACACGCTCCGCTGTGAGCTTATAGGTCACAATCCCCATCTGCACTCTGCTAATATGCATGAGGGAAGTGTTGTTGGAAGCGCTACGCTGACTCCTGAATGAGTGACTCACTCCATTTTCCCTTCCCTTGTGCTACTTTTCATCATTTTGTTAACACTGTAAAAAAAGAAAGAAGTGCAATATGTATCCAAGCCAAGCAGTAGCTGTAAACACATCAGTTGGCCAAAGGTCAAAATGTGGACACTTGTCTCATAAAGCACATCATGACAGCACTGACATTAACACTGTTGGACCTTTGCATTACTTTTAGCACTCATTCAGTTTCTGGTCAGTGAGGATAACCGCAGCACCAGAAATTCCCAACCACATGCTAACAAGCTGGTCATATCTCTCATATCTAAATGGGCAGCAGCTGGTGGTGTTCACATGCACTGTCAAAACAAAGGCTTCCCTCATTGTTGGTTCATCTGGGATCCAAATTAGGCAATTTGACTTGACTGAGTTATTCCAGGAAGTTTACTCACTGTTGTCACTAAAGGTTCCTGAAAGTACTCGTCATTTTCATATTGTGGGTTATCATCACATAATGTTGAATGAATGTTTGGTAACACTTTAATTTTATACAAATTTCAGGTAATTTTCAGGTACCATTTTACAGAAAGGGTCATGCAATTTTGTATGAATTATAAGAGGAAGTTTTTTTTTTTTAAGAATTGTTAGGAATCTAATTTATTAAGAAATTTTGCAAATTAAGAACTACATATCAGTGGAAACTTACCAAGTGAAGCAACTTAACACTTTTTTTTGCCATTTTTTAAAAACAATTCGTACCAAATTGCACCACACTATCTGTAAAACTGTAATGAGTATAAAGTGAAGAGACCTGTAAAATAAAGCATCACCTGTGGACTGTAATATGAGAGTTGTTTCAGGTCTAGAGGTACATTGCGGTACACTGAGGACTTGAAATGTATTTAGTGGGACCATGTACAGAGTTAAACATAAATATTGACATTTGATGTCTCTTACTTATTCCAACTATATCAATATTTTTTAAATTCCAACTTTCAGATGTTGTAGTTTTTGATTATTCATCATTTCTTACTACTAAAAGCAGAATTCACTTCACAATCACTTCCTTTCAGCCCGGCTCTTAGCAGATAATAAGACCACAATACCAAACACCTTATATAATGCAGTAAGTTATCTTGTGCAGATCGTTGTAGAGGGAGATCAACACTGCAGACAATTGCAGTGAAGATTAATGAGCTTGTGCTTCATCATCTCTTGATAAATGAACATCAACACTGGCCTGCTTTGGGAGACTCTGTGGTGCATAAACTCAATACAGATTATACATTCTGATTGTGTTCCTGCATTCTACACTCATTCTCTGTGTCTTTGAGCAGGTGGAAAGACTCCACTGCAGAACTTCCTTGGAATTGCTGAGCAACACATGGGCCCTAACAACGGGGTGAGCAGAGCAGTTTATTTACATGACATCACTTGAAAAGATTGCAATTCCAATTTTGATGATTTTCACATGTTGTCTTTAAATGAGATATTCCATTTTGTTTTCCAGAGTTGAGAACGTTTCATAAAACCTGAAACAAAAAACAGATTCGATAAATAACTTGATGCGTTTTGGAGGTTTTGTAGATGTTATGTCTGCTTAGACACGATCTGACCCCGCAGTGAATCATGGACAGCCACCATAATGTTAATCATATTCAATATCATAGTCATCATTGTCATCATGAATGAATGATCGACTTCAATACTAGCATTGCCCCCATCATCTGCCCTGATCAGAGGGACGGTGAGTGTATGAATCCTGGCTGTTGAGTCCACTGTGTCAACAGGAGAGCATGTCTGCAGAGTAAAACAATCACTCAGAGGCTCCAACCTGCTCTCAAATATTGATTATGTTTTTTTAATTTGTTTCTGCTGGAGAGCTTCTATGACTCATACCTCCCTGCTTCTCCTCCTTCTGCTCTCTTTTCACTTGTTCCCCCTCACCGTCGCCTCTGCTCTTCTCAACTCTACGCCTCTCGGCACAACACAAAGACACGCGCTCTCTGTGTTTGCTCGGCAAAAAAGAAAAAAAAAAAAAAAAAAATTTCCTCTGCAGATATTTTGTGCAACTGTAAAGCTGTAGTTTTGTTTGAGTTTTACTAGATCCCAGCATTTTTTTAAAAAGGGGAATTGAATCTAGAAGGAAATGCAACAACATGGATAGAATTCTCCCTTCTTTCATAAGTCTTTAGCATCCTGTGCCTCCTCCAGTAATGGCAGGCCTAGCTTTGACAGGTTTATTAACATCCCGCCACACAGTTGACAAGTGAGCTACAGTAGCTTATTAATTAGCGCAGCAGACCAACAGATGGATCTATTGTAATCATGTAAGAAGCCGGAATAAGAAAACTGCTTTGTCACTTGCACTCAAGTTTTGGCTCGAGAGCAAGATTTTCTTTTTCATTCTGCTAGTAGGCAAAAGGAAAACCTCGAAAATCCAGCAGGTGGTGAGTCTTCTTCCTTTTCCTCTTTTTCGCAGGCCCTGGTGACCCAGATGTCATGTCCCGCAGTGACCAATCCCTCAGCGTTGACGGCCGAGGAATACTTCAACCCGAGCTTGTCAACGACTCAGAGGGACATCGGCCACCCGTGCCAGCTCACCACCAAGACCCAGAGGTGACACGGCAGCGTACAGACTGACACCGACAAACAGGAAAACAGACAGGCAGCAATGCGTACAGTCGAGTCACCGCCAAGTGCCAGAGCTGACAAATTGATGGGCATGGAATAGACAGACAAACACACACACACACAGTAAAAAAAAACTGCCATCCATGACAGCTGACCACCAAGACCAAGAGGTGAAAGACGGACAAATAACAGCTGGAGATAAAAAACACACACGTACACACATTCTCCCACACTGGAGGAGTAGATTTCTACAAAGCTGGTGAAGATTCAAACAATTACGCAGACCGTCTCTGCAGTCTATCACACAGCGCTGTCTAGATGACTCATGACATCATCCTTACCTCACTATTTTACCGAACAAAACAAAAGTGTGGTTTTTTTTAGCAGAAGATATATACAAAAGAAAATATGAGATTAAAGAACGACTTAAAAATTGCCTGCAGTCTTAAAATCAAGCAAGAAGATAAACTGAAGCGTTTGTTTTTTTTTATTATTTTTGTGTGTTTGTAAGGATAATACAGCTAATGTTTGTGGTTTTCTATATCCTGTCATCTGACCACTTTGTCTGATTGAGTCTCCCGTATCATTCCAGTAACTTCTCTAATGCCGTCCAATCATCCGGCTTCCTGTTCCTCTAACTGACTATCGGCCTGTGTGTCATTTTCAGCAGCCAGCCTCGTTCTTCTTCAGTAAATAAAAAGCGGCGGGGCTTCATGTGGATGAAATCTTTTAGATTGCAGAGCTGCCTCTCAATCCTGTGTTCATTATCGGACAAGTTAAAATATAGACATTGATCGTCCTCAATTTGAACACGACTCAGCAGCTTGTGGATAGTCGTTGTTCGCTGATGTAATCAATGCCTTTGTATACCTCCGGCCAAGGAATTAATCGCCCGAATGGGGACGTAAATTGCTACAATAATGCTTGTCAGAATTGTATGTTGTAATATTCATCAGTAAACTCTTCCTCGATTAATTCTCAGAGTGTGTTTGTGTTGTTGTTTTTTTTCCTCTTTCCAGGTTTAAAGCCAAGTTGTGGTTGTGCGAGTCCCATCCTCTGTCCCTGGCAGAACAAGTGGTGCCTATCATCGATCTCATGGCGATCTCGAACGCCCTGTTCGCTAAGCTGCGTGACTTCATCACTCTGCGCTTGCCGCCTGGCTTCCCCGTTAAGATAGGTGAGGGCCGGGAGAGTGAGATGGATGGATGGAAGGAGAGAGGGAGGTTAAAATGATGGTTGTTTAAATGAATGGGATGATGGGAGAATGAAAAGTTAATAAATAGATGGATGGAAAGAAATGAAGACAGAGGGAGAAAAGGAGCAAAAAAGACAGAGAAGGCAGGAAGAACCATTTTTAAAAAACAATATCAGAGTTGTTTTAAAGATAACGTGTGGTTACTTCACTTCTTGCAGAGATCCCTCTCTACCACATCCTGAACGCCAGGATCACCTTCAGCAACCTGAACGGCTGCGAGGAAGGGACGAGCGGCCGTGCAGACAACGAAGTCGGGGTGGAGGGCGACGGACAGAGGGACCCCCCGAGGACAGACACCCCGTCTCCGGGCAGCGACTCCTCCAGCGTCTCCAGCTCCAGCTCCACCAGTGAGAGAGAACACACACACACGCACACGCTACACTTTTCTGTTGTGACATGCATCATAGTGTCATCTCTTTTTAATGACATATCTCAGCTGTAGATTTACACTGTGTTGATTCCCCCTCCCCCCCGACAAGCTGTTTTATAAATCTCCAACATTTACTTCAGTACGTGGGTCGTACTTCAGTTCACAAGCAGAGTTCACAGTTGCACGATAGAGTTATGAGCCGCATTTATCGCTGCCGTTGGATGCAAGGTTATGTTCTTTGTGTTGTGTGCGAGATTATGACTCATTCTCATCATCCTATCTCATGATCGGAAGCCTGACAGCCGCATTTAAATCCGCAGCCATGCAGCGAATAGATATAAGTCATTGTGTGACCGCTCAGAAGAAACCTCTCTGGAAATGCTTGATGTTATCTAGCAGAATTGCTCCACCCTGAGTTATAGTCTCATAAAAAATACACACTGTTGAGTCGTGGAAATATTTTGGCAAGAGAGATAATGACCTCCTATAACTTCTTTCACTCAGATATGACTCTTCTTCTTTTTCCTTTTCCCGTTCCTCACCTTTACCTGGGACTAATCTCCTTTTCTGTTAGATAACAAACCCTCCCGTCTCTTACCCTTTGCCTTCCCTGTTTGTGCTGCAGTGTCGTGTCGAGCCGGAGAGATTCCCCCGTGTGTGTTTGAACCCCCGCCTGGATACACCATGCTAGGAGGCAAACAGAGAGACAGTATGAGGGAGGAGGAGGAAGATCTACTGCAGTTTGCCATACAGCAGAGTCTGCTGGAGGCCGGCTCCGAATACGATCAGGTGGAGTGACTGGGACTAAAAGATTATTTTCCATTCTTAAAAAAAAACAAACAACACACCAATCAGACATCTAAAAATAAGACCTTGTTTAATTGGCTGTTCACTTAACCACGCCCCCCCCTCCAAATACTATTGCAGTGATAATAGTGGGTCCTTGATTGTCCTTGATTTCAGACAGACACATATAAAAACAGTCTTCTCATTTCTAGCCGGTGACCATCGATTTTGCTCCCTGAAATGACAACTGTTGCTGGAAGCTTAATAAGCCAACACTGTCCCCTGCTGACTTTCAAGTGTTTCCAGCTGACTTGTTTTTTAAAACAAGAACCTTGTAAAAGGGTTGAAGACATGCATTTCATAGACATAGGCTAAAGCCTCATCTCCAAGTCAAAAAGACAGCATCCTCACCAGTTTAACAACATGGAAATAAAGACTAATCACTGTTCTTGTATGGCAGATTAGAGCTGGTTAGGCTATTGCTAAGTATGACAAGGAAAAAATGTAAGATCAGACCCTTATTTCATTCTCACATAAACCTGTTCGGCTGCTTATCTTGCATGCTAAGACGGCCGTCAGCTTTATGCTTTATTGTTGGGTTTCTCAAACAGTACGTTTCACTTGTGACATTATAAAAATATAATGTGTTTGGCAAGCGTTAAGCGCTATCCCTCAGTATAACAAGTTTGGCTGAGGTTGCCGGAGATGAAAAACAGATGAAGAGCACAACCGAGCTGCTAACACTGAACTCTGATAACATCGAGACCGGCGTCCACACAGTGCCGCTAAATCCTACACAGCACCTTTAAATGCAGAATATCTCACTACAGGCCCCCTGAACAGAACTCTGACGCTTGACAGGTTGCGTTTGCTAAGCGATGAGTGTCTAGTGTCTCTTTGTAAAGTACTAAATAAGCACATATTGCAAATGTTCTACATGAAGTTTTCAAGGTTCAAAGTCATGTTGCCATATCAACTGAGGTGTACATTATTCCCCTGTGAAACACCCACTACAAATTACAGCAATAAATTCACCAATAAGTCAAGCAAGACCAGGCAAATAGACACACTGATGTAGGGAAAAAAGTGACCAGTTTCAAAATAAAAACAAGCAATAGTGAAGTAAAATCAATAAGTGGAATAAATTGCCTGTGATGTGTGGAGCCCAGACCCATTATATTCAACACTGCCCGCGGATAGGTGCTGTTTTGAAATCCCAGAGATCCTGGTCCTGATTGTTCTTGGCCTTCTTCCAGAGGTACAAAGGGAGAAGTATAAATAGGCTGGATGAGACAGGTCCGAGAACATCCTCCTGAGGTTTCTCAGCTTGGATGCAGGATGAGAATGCAGAGGAGACAGAGTCAAGGTCGCAGCTGAGGGTTTGTACAGTCATCTCCTGTCCTTAACGGTTGTCCCCGCTACTTCAAACAGCGATCAAGAAGCGGCAATGACACTTTTAATCACAGCTCTAATTCTGAAGTAGGACAGGTGGTAAAGGACCATACTGCTGACGCTGCACGTTTTACCCCATTAAATACAAATCGTGCTTACATTACAACCTGTCACCTTCTGATACATAGCGCAGGGTTGTAATTCTGCCTTCCATTCACGGTTTCCTTTCGTTTCAGTATGAAACTTAACTTAGGAGTGTGGTGGAAGTTTAATTAAAGTTGAAGCATAAGAGCTTAATTTTGTCAAAGCTCTGTTATTGTCGTGTGGTAATGCAAGCATAAACATATAGAATATCAAATCATTCAAAAAGGTGTGCTTGTAAACAGGGTTCTGTTCAGCCTGCAAGTAATTTACAGTTAATATAAATGTACAAGCTTGCAAAACTAAGATTACGACCACAGACTTTAAAGGCACAAACTAAGATTACAGGCGCAAATCCCCGTTTTCAAGCACACCTTTTTTTTTGAATAATTAATTATTCCATATAAACACATTCGTTTTTCTGTTGAAAAATATGTGTGTGAGCGAGCAATACATAATGTGTGATACTTGGTTGTCACACAGAATTGCATTCACACCAGCTCGGCTGTCAAGAAATAAACCCAATGACAAATGAGGAAGGCTGGGTGTCGTAGGAAGGATTTTTTAAAAATGAATTTCTTGTGTTATGAAGTGGCTGCTGTTTGAAAGTGACACTCACTTAGATGTCAGAGTTGCTACAAACACTTTTTTTTTTTGTCACGTTGCCACATTATCACACATTATAATAACTTTGACAAAGAAATCAAAGAAGTAACTGAGGCTGTAAAATATATGTAGTGCATATATAAAGTACAGTGTTTCCCTCTGATATGAAGGAAATACCAGAATACAGTGTAAGACCTCAGAATTGTACTTATGACCTTCATAACTCATAATCAACCCAGCTGGCCGTGTGTGTGTTTGTGTTTGAGGTATTTTAGCATACATTAACAAGAGAAAGCCTTCAGGGATGGAGGATGCTGTCTGTCCATTTCCTGTGCTCGCTCTCTGACTTCCTGTGCTGCCTCCTCTTTTCTGTCTAGGTGACCATCTGGGAGGCACTGACCAATAGCAAGCCGGGAACACACCCCCTATCCTGTGACCCAAGTCGTGTGGAGAGGTCAGACTTAAAATCCCCCTCTTCTTTTATGTCTTCTCCCTCTGTTGTGTGTGTGTGTGTGTGTGTTTTAACTTTTCCTCTCTCTACTTGGCTCAGTCCTGCTCTTGCCTTCCTTTCTTTCTCTGTAAATTACACACTCGTTCAAATTTCCCTGTCCTTCGTCCAAAGCCCAGACCTCTATTATCTCAGAAACAAACAGGAACTTCAGATAAAGTGAGACTTTTATCTTCTAAAGAACTGAAATACTCAAAAAAAAAACATAAATCTCCATGACTGTCAGGGTGATGGCGATATATCCTGCTGTTCCTTCACCCACATTGTCTCTGACTTCCTCTCAGCTCTGTAACGTATTGTTATTCTTCAGTGTCTTGCACTCTTTCCATCCTGCGGTTCTTTCCTTCCATCCCTGACTCACATCCTGTATTCCTGTCCTGTGCTCTTCTACTCTATTCTCTTATCCATCCTGCTGTTCTCCCCTCATGTCCTATCCACTGTGTATGTATGTGTGTGTGTGTGTGTGTGTGTGTGTGTGTGTGTGTGTGTGTGTTAGTGTGTGTGTGTGTGTTGAGAGAGAGGGGGGGGGACTGGAGGATGAGAGAGTTTCCTGCTTTCACAGTCGGCAGTGCTGCTGTTGACTTTAGCTTGTTATCTTCAGACAGTGTTTTTTCTCTCTGTCCTTTCTCCCTATTTGTAGATGAGTGAGTGGATACACAGACAGACCTGTTCCCCTCTTTACCCCTTTTGACACAGTCTTGCTACTGCCATGTTTACTTACACCAGTGGTGTAAATGTTAGAGGGAACCGGGTATTGAAGACTTTGTCATACACCGTGAAAAAACTAAACCTAGCATGTCATGATAAGAACATTTAAAAAAAAAAAAAATTCTAATAGTGTCTTCTATGTGTGGTAAAAATGCAGATGTCTACTTTAACTACAAATGTTAAGTCAAACATCTTATGTACTGACATATCAAATTATTGTTCATGTTCTGTATCATTGAGACAAAAGTTAAAAGATTTTAAAGGTGTATCAGCTGATATTTTTTGGCCACTTGGGGGCAGCGAAACAAGCTGTAAACACAACATTGACATATAATCTACCATCTTTTTTTAAAATTCGTTGAGGCTGCTTATTGCTTATTTACACGTTTAACAGACAGGGAGCGACATTAGTATTCATACAGAGTTGCGTTTCAGGTGACCTTCATCTTCTTTTAACTCTGTTTTGGTTTCCACCAACTCTTGACAGAAGTATCTTGACTCCTTAGCTGCTAAATGCACCACTGAGTTCAGCAGGTAGTTGCTGTCTGTCTGTTGTTTAGTGCCGGGTAGGTTGCGTATAGTGCTTTGTCACTGAAAATAGCTGCCTCCTGCTGCTGCTGGGAACACAATCGATGCAATCAGTGACAGCGAACCTCAACGGTAAAGTTGTGTGCGGTAAAAAAAAACAAAAAAAAAACTAAAACAAACTGAGAGACACTCTAAAGCTCTGTAAAGCTGCTTAGTCGGGTGATAATTCTCTGTGGGTTCATCACTATGAGTGAGCCTTTTCAAAGTACACAGTTATTTGAATCAAACTTCATGTGAAAATATTGATCAGTGCGGCTTTAACTCGCTTAATCCCAGAAGAAATAAACTGAACACGACTCAGCAGCTTGTGGACAGCTGTTAGAGAACAAAAGCTGTGAAGAATTCAACTAAAATCAAAACAATATGGAAAAAAAAAAACCTATTGTAATCCGGATTTATACGTTCCACTGACTCTGGAATCTGTCCAGAAAGTGATGTACTTTCATCCCTCTCCTTCCTCCTCCTCCCCCTCAGGACCCCGCAGCACAAGCCCCGCCCCCCCTCCAGCCTCTGCTCCACGCCCTCCAAGAAGCAGCCGACCACCTGCAGCTACGACGAGCAGCTGCGCATCGCCATGGAGATCTCAGCCCGGGAGCAGGAAGAGGCGGAGTTTCGGCGGCGTCAGGAGGAGGAGGAGCT
The DNA here is from genome assembly GCA_029490765.1 of Euthynnus affinis. Taxonomy (NCBI): domain Eukaryota; kingdom Metazoa; phylum Chordata; class Actinopteri; order Scombriformes; family Scombridae; genus Euthynnus; species Euthynnus affinis. Next base: position 25,148,822 of record CM055845.1, on the reverse strand, counting down.
ACAGCGCATCATCCAGCTGTCACTCATGGAGAAATGAGAGCTGAGTGGCCCAGTGGGGGGGGGTCTGAGGGGAGGGGTCTGGACCGAGGATGTATGGTAGAAAAGGGTAGCGCGGCCTACTTTAAAACTTCAAAGCACACTATGTAAGAGGCTGGAAATAAAACTCCAAAATCACCATAGTGGTTTCATACAATCAGATGGCTTTGTCCTTTCTCTCCCATTCGCCCTTAGACAGACCTTTCCCATGAAGCCATAAAAGGTGGGTGATGCGGCTGTCGGGCCTCAGACAGCCAGAGAGGGACGTCAGATTCCTCTTTCTGGTGCCACACAGTAATTCTTGACCAGTGCCAGTTTACAACCAACAAAAAAAATCCAATACAACAAGTTTTAGTGGGATGCCTCCTTGACTGAATGTTGTGCTGGGATGAGTGATTTCTGTCTGTTTGCAGGTGTGTGTCTGTATGTATGTGTGCGCGTGTGTGTGTTTCAAAACCAGCTCTCCACACAGGGGTTAACAGATCACCCTCTGTCCTGAAAATGTAGTGTGTGTATGTGTGTGTGTGTCTGTTCCAGCACTAACACACCCGCACTGAGTCCTTCTGCCACTGAGTTGTGGTTTTCAGTCTTTACTGTGATTTAAAGAAAAAAAAAAAAAGAAAAAAAAAAAAAACAGCTTGTGTGAAAGGAGCAGTGAGAAGCTGGGACCAGTGCTGGAGAAAAAAAATACTATAACTCTCTTCATTAAACGTTGGTCAAGTTGAGTTGAATGTCGACAAACCATCTGACTTCCTCAATTTTTAAAAAGAAAAGTTTAAAAATATATATATTTAAAACAGAAAAAAAACAGACAAAAAAAAACAACAGACTGGTACATTTCTTTTTTTGATTTGCACAAAATCCAGATGTACTGTACTTAGCTTGTGGGTGGATCACATATATGACTGTTAATGGACTGTAGATGATGATGATGTGTAGTGACGAGTTTGAGCACAAGTTAAAACTCAGGCCACTTCTAGTTTTTCGCCTGACGTTAAGACTGCAGGAGCACAGATACGACGAGACTGCCAGATGAACACTTGGTGTACTAACTATACTGTATGTGACTGTGAATGAGTTTGCCGCAGGCGTAATGTGTTATACAAACAAATAAAGGGACAATGCTAGTGGTCTGTAAGTGGATTGTGGAGTAGAAAATGTTACTGAATGAGATTTTTCTGTATATTTGCATCTTCTCAACTCGACATGAGTGGATGATTTCTGTGTTTCTGTGTAGTCACGGTATGTGTACAATATTTCAGCATGGTCCGCACCTGTGTGAGGTTCATTTTCGTGTCCGGCCTGAGGCTATATAGCCTTGTGACCTGCAATATCAGAGCACGCTCTCTGAGGGGAAATCACTGTAGAGGCGATCGACAGCAATTTTAGGTTTTATTGCACCCCTACAGCAAGTTTGCTCTATGATACAACATGCTGAAAACAAAAGAGCCCCCCAAAAAACAAGAAATATGGCACTTTTGAGTCTTCAAAATTGAAAAGATCGCTGAGATCCTAGCTCTCATAATTGCAAGTAACTTAATATTTGCAGGGCTCAAGGCTAGACAAACACTGACAAACATGTTTTTGTTGCAATGGATGAGGAAGGACAGGGACAATGTGTTTAATACAGCTTGTTTTATTTGATTTTTTTTTTCCTTTTCATTTTGTATTATTCCTTTGAAAGAAATGTAAAACTTTCACACTCTAATATCAGCACAAAAATGAGGAGAACCATCTCGCTCTCTCTCCTTTGCAGTTCATAGTTAAAGCTTGCCTGGTTGATAAGAGAAATATTCGTTTTTTTACTTTTTAAAAAATGTCGCTGATTTTCTGCAGAAAAGAGATGCGGGTGAGATGTTTTCATGGTGTACGCTGGGAAGTGAATTCAGATAATGATTCAAATAAAGAAACATCTTTTGGAGCAGCAACGTATGAGTGTTTTTTTTTTTTTATTTAATCCTTTTTTAAATTACAGACAGCTTTCACATGCTTTAAATCCCTTGACCCCTCACGCTGTGTTTCATCTTGCAGCTTTACACGGCAACTTCTTGTCCTCTCCAGTGAAGGACAGTGACAAAAGCAATTAATTTCTCACGAGATAGGAAAGCTGCAGCGTCAGACGGCACCAGCGAGAGCTGATCTGTTTTTAGCAGCTTCCACCTCCATCATCTTCCCTCTGACATGGATTCCCAGCGCCTCAGCCAGATCCAAGGGGGCTTTTGCCTGTAGTTATTTTAGGCTTGACAGGGAGGAAAAGGACAGCTTAGAGACTCTAAACCCTCTAAGAAATACCACCCAGGGCACCCAGGCTGCTCTCTGTGCCGGTTGTGGGTGAGAAAGAATGGAAAAATGAAATAATTCTCTGTGAATCAGCAACCGTAACTTCCCTCTGCCCTGACTCAGCCCGACATGAATAACACGAGGACCGTGGAAGCACTGGACTGCAGGCGTATGTGAAGTGAATTTGTAAAGAGCTAAAGACATAAAACAAGGTGTGTGTGTGTGTCAGACACAGAGAGAAGCTGGGAGCATCAGTATGCAAAGAGAAAGAATGCCAATCTCAGGCGTCGTACCCAGGCACAGAAATACTGACTCTGAACCCTCTTTTTCTTTCCACGCCACTGATTTTATTCCTCTGTGTTTCAACTATTTCCCTGTTCTACCGCTGTTCACGACACTTCAATTTGGGAGAAGCAGTGTATAAAAAAAGCTCTCTTTCTTTTAACCTGTCTGCTCTGTCTACAGAAGCAGATTTAATTGGTGAAATCATCAAAGGATCTTAGACCTGCAAAAATACACAAACAGATATTACTAAAATTACCATATGGAGCTCGGGTGTTTGATGTTTTTTTTTTTTTTATCTCCTGAAATTATTTTTATAAGTCTGGTCCAAGTCCTTTAATGTCATTCTTTCCAGGTCAGTGTTATCTGATTTGTGTGTGTGTGTGTGTGTCAGCAGAGGCCCCGGTGGCCTACATCTCAGTCTTTAATTACCCACATGAAACAGTAGGTAAAATGTCAGCCTGAAATAAGCTGCACAGAGCACTGATGGAGATCACTCCCCAAAGAGATGGGGCTTGATTAATTTAAAGAAACATGTTACTTGTAGTTTAAAAAGACAAGTAGAGCAGATTTATATAAACTGTGAGGTTTGATTTTCCACCACATCTGAGCTTTCAGTTGTTACTTTCAAGACTATAAACTCCTGATTCTCACCTTCTCTAATGCTTCAAGACAGGTTTAAAACTGTAGTTCTCTGCCTGGCCAGTAGGTGACAGTAATTATACATTTCAGCTCATAGTCATCTTCTCTTTAAAGTAGTCGTGTGTGTGTGTGTGTATGTGTGCATGTGCGATGAGGAAACCAGACTAAACACACAAGGAAGAAAAACAGTCACTGCAGTCAAAACAAACTCACCGTATTTATTTACTGCTAACGCACAGAATAAAAAAAGATCATCGTATCAGCTTTGTTCTGGTTCAATTAAAAATCTGTAATGACACGTCTGTCCATTTAGAAAAAAAAAAAAAAAAAAAGAAAAGAAAAGGGAAAAAAAAAAAAAAAACGCACACAGAGACCGTCCAGCCCCCACTGAGATCAGTGCAAAAGAATCCTCCTTTGGGGTAAGAAACAGATTTCAAATTAAACAAAGTCTTCTAAACAGTAAAGTGCATGTTTTGAGAAAAAGCCCCTCTTGTTTTAACAGGCAGCGAGGGTCACACACTGAAAAACAAACGCTCCTAAAAAGAGAAAAAAAAAAAGAAAAAAAAGAAAAAAGAAAGGGACACGGACATAATGGAGTGCATAGGCTACAGTATGCACACGGGTTCAGTCTTAGTTTGGACATTCATATTTCATTACTGTACATACAAACCTGAAGTCCAGTATTAAACAACACATCCAGTGGTTTACATGCAAACATGTTCATCATTCGTGACTTACTTACTTACACTCTACGTACATCTGAGGTTACACAGTGTCTACAGTTTACCTGCTATACATTCATACATACATCATGCGGCCTCTTTCACACACGCATACACACACACACACCTGCACAGCCTCCAGTCATTGCCCGTTCCAGTCCGTTTGCAGTGAGGTTTACATGGTGTTGTATAGCACAGTGACGGCTCGCTGCTTTTTCTCAGCTTTACGGGAACGTCTCGACGAGTGAGCCCTCCCCCCCTGCTGACGTGACGGCGTGACGAGCGCGCCGCTCCTGCTGCCGTCCGGCTCCTCCCTCTCGCTCTTCTCCTCTTTTTGCGAATGAAGCGAAGGGGCGGAGGAGGAGGAGAAGCGGAGGGACGGCGACGGCGGGGATGAGTCTTTACGGGACGAATTTGTCTTTTCAGTGTTTCGAGTCAACACTTTCTGCTTCTTCCACGTGTCGTCCGGGTGAGTCGGGGACACGGCGAGAGAGTCGCGGGAGTGCGATGGTGTCGTCTTGGTGTGTGACCTCAGGTCCAAGTCGCTGAGGTCGTTGGCCGACAGCTCCAGACAGTCCAGTTTAGCTAGGGAGGCGGACCTCTTCATCAGAGAAGGGGGGGTGAGGCCCGCCTGGCGGATACGAGCCTCGAGCTCTACGGCTCTGTGCCATCCTGCTGGCTCCAGGAAATTCTTCCCCTCTTGTCTTTCTCTGAGTTGCTGCTGCGGCTCTTCCAGGCCTGGAGGGGTCTGTTCAGAACCCGCCATTTTACAAGGTCCTGGCTCCGTGTCCATAGCGTCTCTCAGCCCCTGAGGCTGCCCCAGTTCCAGGTCTGGGTTGGCTGTCGTCTCCAGGCCGATGCCCTCGTGGAGGAAAGCCTGCAGCTCTCTGAGCGTCTGCTGAATCCTCTCCAGCTCCTGGCTGCCGTGAGCCAGCCTGCTCTTGGCGTCACAGCCGGGGCCGCAGCCCCCTCGCCCGCCCTGGGAACTCGATTCCAGTCTCTCGTCTGTGTCTGACTCCTGGACCGTCGCCCCGTCCAGAGTGATTTGGTTTGAAGGGGCCTGGGGCGGTGTCTGACACTGCTGGTTTTGGTTGTGGAGCTGGCTCTGTGTTTGAGAGGCGGCTGAGGTATCTAGAGATGATTCAACTATCTGACTAGTAGAGGCCAGTAATGACGTCTGAGCTTGTGTCAGTATATGGCTATCTATGGATGTGTGCACAATGATAGGTATAGCACCAGAGTCTTGGCTGATAATGGAATTAGGGGAGCATGAAGGGTCTGGGAGGTCGTCTGTGCCTGAGGAGTTGAGTCTTTGTGACCCTGTATGCTTCTCTCTGTCTTTGGACTTAGCAGATACAGCTGTGTTCTCGCCCTGAGTGATCCTTTGTTCTGCGGGGTACTGAGGGGAGCGGAGGGGAGGATGTTCAGTGCTTAAGGAGCACAGGGACATTCTGGTAGGAGGGTGCTCGGCGCTTGGGGAATGCAACGGGGACCGCTGCGACGCCGCCATCTCCATCTCCTGCTTCAGTTTCTGCTCCAGCTGCTCGGTGGCCCGCCGCACCGAGCCGGCCGGCCAGTCGCACGGCAGCATGGAGGGAGACTGCGGGTGAGAAGGCGGAGTCGAAGAGCCGTTCGTGACCTCGGCCGTCTCCGCCTCCCCCTGATGTTCCAGCCGAACCAGATGAGGGCTGTGAGAGGATGGAGGGAGGGACGGTGAAGAGGAAGAGGCGGAGGAGGGAGTGGCGAGGCAAGGGGTCGTCGGGTGGCATATGGCTTCGATCTCGGTGACGATATGGCGGACTGATATCCCGTTGTCGTGGTGAGGGGTTCGGTCAGGGCTGGCTTTGTCTGCACTGTCCTCGGACTGTGGAGACGCCTGAGAGACGAAAAGAGAACATGTAGAGATAATATTAGTTACACATCTTTAATAACTTTTTAAACTACACAGAAATGTTTTATCTCTCATCTTCCAGCAGGTGTCACTATGATTTATGCAGATTATGTGAAGTCTGTTATTGGTTTTTGCGACAAAACAGTCCTTTTAGACTAATTCTGGTCCAGTGTGTTTCTAGTTTCAGTCACATTAGTAGCAGTGTGTTGTCGGTTTGTTGTGTGGTGGTTGTTATAGAACACAAACTGACTGACAACACTTGGAACAATTTGTTCGAATGAGTAGCTCGGGGCAACTTCTGTACTGAAAACTGTAATATGCAAGCAGATGTTGTTTATCGTGTCCACTGTTGACGTACAGGTGCAAGCAGCTCGCAGCACAGAGCCACGCACGCCATCATGAAGTTATGAGGTGAACGATTTTGTACCTGACTCGTCCCGTTCCCTCGCTGCTCTTCTTCTTCTTCTTCCTTCGCCTCCGTTTCTCTGTTTTCCTCAAGCTCCAGTGACACGTTCCTCTGTTGTGCTTGCTCAGAAAGGGTCCGCGTTCTGCCGTCTTGGGCCAAACCCAGAAACTTTTCCCTGGCGCTGAAGAAGTCGATGCTGTCGGCGCTGTGGTTGGACGAGCCGTCGGCCTCGCCGCGGCTGTCGAAGGCACTGCCTATCTGTAACTCGCTGGGGTCGTTGTTGTTGTTGTTGTCGTCGTCGCCCGAGGAGAGAAGGGAGACCAGGGGGAGAGGGGGGAGGGTCACAGGGGTGAGGGGGCTGTGTTTATCGCTGGGTAAATCTGACAGAGATTGTCCTATTGTGTCTGAGTCGGTGGATCCTAGAGTGAGGGGAGAAATGTCTCCTGAGCTGCTTCGCTCGGGCAGATTAAGGGACAGTTCCAGCGGTTTGTGTTTGTGCGCTGGACTGGACAGCTGCGTGGGAGGACCCCCTCCCCTCTGAGCGCGCTGGAGTTCGGGGGTCGGGGGAAGGATGTGGAGAGATGGCGGGGGGTGGGGTACGGCGATGGGCACGGTGACTGCCACGCTCGCTGAATTGTCCACTCTTTCCTCTGGGACTACAGTGGCCGCTCTGGGTCTTGGCAGGGGGGGCAGGAGGAGGAGGTCTTGGCAGTCTGATTTGACCTCCTCCTCCTCCTCCTCCTCCTCCTGTACTGGTGAGTCACACACACCATTGGAGTGTGTGTGGGAGTCAGAGGTGGATTTGGCAGAATCTTCGGGTTCAGCACCTAGCGCTTGGAGCACGGCCACGCCCAGGAAGTGATGTAGGGAAGGAGAGGATATGTTGTTGTTGTGCGAGTCGGAGCGGCCCAGGGACGACGGTTTACACAATGGGTCCGGGCGGTCTGATAGGTCGCTATCCGAGTGGGAGCGCCATAGCTTATTATGCCTTTGTTTGCTGCGGAAGCGAACGAAAATAAAATGATTTATGAGCGACTGCGAGTCATCTTTTAAACAATGAGCGTATTGAACAGATGTTTATAGATGAAAGCGCACCTGGCCAGCAGAATTCCCTGATACTCCTCCAGCTGTTTCATGAAGGAAGGGTTCGGTTTGGTCACGGCTCGTCTTTCTTTCACGTAGTCGAACGCCGTGTCCAGGTCCCAGCCGTACTCCTTCATAGCGTAGGCGATCACAGTGGAGGCCGAGCGGCTCACTCCCATTTTGCAGTGAACCAGACACTTAACACCTGCTTTCCTGAGATAAAAAAAAAAGAGAGAATATGTTTCAATTCAAGAGCTGGAGAAAGAAAGAAAACTTAAGATGTGTGTGCGTATATATGTGTACAAAAAAAAAAAAGCCTACTTGGCTTTGGTGATGAACTTGTAGGTCTCGTTCCAGTACTCCAGCAGGTTGGTGGCCTCCTCGTCGTACACTCTGATGTTGTGATACTCGAACATCCCTGGAAAGAAGTTGTCGATCTCCCTGGTCACGTTAAGGATGTAGCGCACTCTATGTAAGAGACAGGAAGGGGCGAGTTGACTCCTTGACCTTTTAATGTCCATTAAACTGTCGTCGATTCATTTTTCAATGCGAGTTATTCAGACGCTGAATGCGTGGCCGATACCATGAAGGTGACACATTGCTGCAAGCTATTTTAGACTTCAACACAAGTAACAGGTGGCTCAAGAGAAGTTGAAAAAGACAATTCACTGGTTACCGACGGGTGCTATTAAAAGAGGAGCTTGTGATAAGCTGCGTTTAGTTTATGAACACATAAAAATAAATGTCAGTCTGCAGGTTGTGATGTAAGGGTGCCTCTGAGTAACTGTGCTTTAAAGGGGAAGTTAAGTAACTTAAGAGAAGTGGAGTGTCTGATCTCTTACCCGCTGTTCTGCAGCTCCTCCAGGTTAGAGGCGTTCCACTCGGAGCCCTGAACGCAACACAGGTCCAGTTAATATCAAGATGTAAGCAAATACAGTTAAATCTTTACTTTAAAGCCAATTGTATGTTGCTAAACTGACATGAATGTAAGATTTTTCTGGTCTCTGTGGTCGAGCAGGAGGGTTTGACTAAAAGGTTTCACGGTTAACAGACCACAGGGCTTCTGGGTTCTTACCAGGTAAACGTGTTCAAAGATTTCAGTGGGACTATCCATTTGTCCCAGGATGACGATCATCTCGTTGTCTATGAACTCCTTAAACTCCCTCAGGTTACACACCATCTGCATCTCCAGCTCTGTCCGGATCTGAGAAAGGACGACAACAATTCAGGGAATCACCGTGACTGTTGATGCTTCTGACTCCTGATTCAATGATAAATCTCAGCAAAAAAACCCAAAAAACATCACTTTTTTTCCTCTGAGATTTTAATTTCAAAACAATGGCAGTCCAACACACACACACCAAGCAAAGTAAAAAAGAAAAAAAAATGGTGAGAGTTTGAGTATCTAAACAAGACAAGCTAGAACCTGTGTTTGCAAAACTAAAACCTAAATTCCATCTCACACGTTTCCCTCTCACCTCTTTGCAGGTAACGTTCTCCAGGTCCTTCTGCATCATGATCTCTCTGAGGCGCATCTTGATCAGCCTCTCTGTGCGCTCCCGCTCCGTAGGCCTGGACAGGAAGACACAAAAAACCTTTATTAAAAAAGAAACACCTTCAGCACATTTTCTATTAGCTTAAAAAAAAACAGTTTTGAACACAAAGAGCCACCTTCACATTCACAGTAACGACACTTTCCTTCTGTTCATTGATTCATTTGACTTAAGTCTCAATGAGATTACTTGTTCCGCAAGAGAATTGCCACTTTGTTTGAATTCTCAGAAACTGGAGAGGGAACAGAAAATCTGAGAGCGTTGGCCAACGGCGAACCACAACAAAGTCCCCTTGTAAAATATGCCTGTTGTTGTGCCTGACTCTGTTTCTAACCCTCTGCTGGGGGACGCATTTAGCCTTTGGACGTCACACTGATGATACCAACAAGTGGCCTAATTGCCTCTCTGGAGAAAAGAGCTCAGTTTGTCTGTGAACTTGTCGTTCTTGTGTTTTCTCTTTTTTTTTTTTTTCTCTTTGCTTCTTAACTGATCTCAAACTGTAATAACACACAGCAGTGTGGGTCAGCAGTCGCGAAGAGGGGCAAACACACACACACACACACACACACACACATAGGTGTGTAACTGCAGACTTGAAGCATTAATCTGTATTGGAAAATTGGAAACAGTCAGCTTGTTTATCTGAATACTGGATGTCTCACTGACCCCGAGAGAATGAGTCCACAGGGTTGAGAGAAAGAGAAGCTGTCAACTCTTGCCAACAAAGACGGGTTAGCTACCGGCATCCAGTAACACTTTAACCTTACAACAAGTCTTAGCGTGCCCGCAGACAGCCCGAGGGGGAGGTCAGCCAGTCCAGGAAACGGATAGAAAAATAAAGCAAAAACATACGCGTGTATGATGAATGTGTGACGACACAAGGAACGGCGCTAATGAGTAACTAAAGAATGGAAATTCAATGTCACTTCCTTGAGTTACAGATAGAGGAGCGGCTCGCGGGAATTTCGCAGTAATCCTCATAAATCAAACCATCACGAAAAAAAAAAACACACCGACATCAAACTACTTCCTGCTATGTCAAACTTTTTATTCAGTGGTGATTCAGGGAAATAAGCTGCCCCGTGTCAACAAACACGGGCCGGTCACGTAGCCTTGCCAGCTACCCACCCTCTCTACCGCCGGTGCAGGAAGATAAACATTATGTGTTTGTGTTGTGAAAGTGTGGGCGGTAATCTTAATGATAAGTGCGCTCGAGTGCAAACACACCTACTGCGGGGAAAGAGTGTGAAGCAGTTTTCCAGGCAGATTGTAAATATGGGTGTTTCTTTGATTCTTGATCTTGATTGTCAAGTGGAACAGGCTTTCTTTCCTTTTTTTCTTTGACTGTCTCCATCCAGCTCTTCTTTTCTATTTGTTCAGGGGCATCAGGTGCATGCGGCAGAATAGCTCTCTTTAATCCTCCATCCTCCTTCTCTTTGCCTACCACCTGCTTCTGTCCATCCTAGACTTGGTCTACCTATGTGTCTGTCTGGATTCCTTTTTTTTTTTTTCCAAACGTAAATCAAGCCGGTTTAAGCCTCAGCTATTTTGGACAGTCAAGGGTCTCTGAAGTGTGTGTGTGTGCCAGAGAGAGAGGGAGAGAGAGAGACGCTCCAAATAGGTAGCAAGGCACGTGACTAAGCAACAGGGAGGGGAATTTCCCTGGTAATAGTAAAGACATAAATCAGCTGACTGTATCGCTCCCTTTACTTTCTCTACTTCCTTATAAATTTGTTGACAATTGATTGTCATAAAGATTAAGATGTTTTGTTTATGTGTGTATGAGCACGTTTTCTTATTCTCACGTGGTTTAGCATTTGTTCCCGTTTTGTTGTTGTTTATGTCTGTCAGTATTGTTGCTTGTCACACCCAGAGGTTAAAGAACGCACGTGACCTCAGCTCCTGAGTCCAGCGCTGTGAAGAACGATGACCTGAAAATATTCTGCTGTAGCGGTAAAGCAACAACTGTCCACACGTGACCGGAGTTTGGGCAACGCTGTTGTGAAGATGTTACCGACCTTGACTGTCTCTGAATGTGTGTGTGGTGCAAGTGTGTACATTTGTGAGAGAGAGACAGATATGCACGTCTGGATATATTTGTACATGTTGAAACGCAACATTCCATTAATAAAAGCCAAAACTCCTCTAACTGTAGCAAATTCCTTTGTGGTTTGTCGTTTCAGAACAGTTGGTAACTCTCATTCTTCGCATTTTTCACGCACATGTGTGTAGCAAGTATTTTGTTTAATGAAGAGGATGTACAGGAAATGTGAAGAAGCCTTTCTGTTCAATCAAAAACAGTAAAATGTACTAACATCTTACTAAAGTTACTTTTTTATCAGTCTTTGATTGCAAAATGCAAATAACTTGAGGGAACGTTGGCGTAGAACAACAACTACCAGAATTTCAACGACATTGGGCTTTTTTTTTTTTATTATACCTCCTATTCTATAATATTTATTATGGATACCATCATTCAACAAATTTCACAATTCAAGCCACAGGAATTTTTGCACCACATGCCAATGAAGGATGTGCACACAAAACGAAAACCGACTCCCCGTCTGGAATGCACCACAAACCGCACAGATATTCCATCATGGGTGTGAGCTATGGATGTGTGTGTGTGTTTTCGTGTGTTTTCAGGTGAACCTTCGCTCTCCAACTCTACTCACAGGTCTGTGAAGAGAACGGGCGAATTGGCACGGTGCGACTCGACGTCCTGCATGGCGTTCCACTCGTTGATGCAGAACTGGTTGGATGAGATCCTGCTCTGGTAGTAGCTGACCCAGGTCAGGAAAAGGCTGCCTGGGTAGTGGTTATGGCAGCGAGCCACATCACACGCTTTGTGGAGCGACTGGAGGGCTGACCTGTGCAGACAGTGAGAAAAAAAAAAGAGGATTTGTACTTGAGGAGCAAAAGAAAGGTAACATTTGTAGTGAATATGCTGTGACAATAGACGAAGAAAGAAAAACTGATAGCGAGACATGTGAGACATATAACAAGGTAGATGAAGTGAATAATTAGAAGAAGAGAGGGGAAGGATTATAAAGGCGATAAAGAGACATAATACTGAGATATAACTATAGATTAATTAAGGCATCAGAGGATGTCGAAGGCAGAGGGAGATCAGAGGAAGAGCAAAGTAACAAAGGGACAAGAAAATGAGGATATTAAGGCAACAAGTGCGGAAATGAAGAAGCAGGACTGGCATGTTAAACTGGGAGAGATTAAAAAAAGAGAGAGAGAGAGACTGGTAAGAGATGAGATAATGAGGGGAAAAAAAGGAAGAAGAGACGGAAGAGGCTGGAGGTCAAACTCAAAGAAGGAGTACAAATCAATACGCTCTTTCCAAGCCTGCAACCTTAACGCAACTTCTTGTAGCTGCTCATTATTATTCTGACATTTGCAGAGTAGAATTTAAAAAAAAAGGCTGCTCACCACATGGCCTGGACTGAAACCGGTTTGAAAACATGAACCCTGTTCACCGTCGATACGCTGAAACCGCTGTGGAGAGAGAAAAAGAGAGAGAAAGAGAGAGAGAGAGAGAGTTTATAGCTGTCTCACAACGCCAACTAAACTACTACTAACATCTAAATAAGACAAAACAACAAAACAAAACAAGTCAAAGGAGCAGTCGCCCCGGGGAACAGTAAGAGGAAGCACGATGTAGGTGTGGTGTCTTACCCGTCTCCATCCAAGTGGATCAGAGTGTCGCTCCACAGAGGTAGAACCAGACCCACTGTGCAGCAGCTGGCAGGAAAATATACACGTTAAACAAGATCTGACTGTGTGTGTGTGTTTTTTTCTAATTATGATTAAATAAGTATATTACACTGCACTTACAGTGAGAAACAATACAAATGGGCCTGACAAGCCAAGTGTTACAGGTGTTGGATATAATGAGAGTTAAAAATCACACTAAAAGACTGAGTGGTGTGCTGTTGCCGTCGCACTGACCTATCAGAGGACACGAAGTCCATGCCGAGCACGATGCTCTCCTCCGTGTCCTGTCTACCATTGGTGGAGACAACCACCATGTAGCGGGTTACCTGAGGGTAAGAGCTCTCCAGACGAACAGCCTGAGAGAAAACACACAGGAAGATGAAGAAATGAACAAAGAGGCATCAAACTGAAGAAATATATTTACAAATTCATTTATTCATTACAGTTAATAAATGAAGTGAAAGGTAATACACAGTCATTTCTCCTTATAGCACATACACAGAGACAGTTTTACATCATTAATATATTGCAGGCACACCGGAGACATGATGAGAGTGCTTATTACTCCACAACACACTCACCAGTCGGATGGTGTCCTCCGGCCGCAGCACAGTGAACATAGTCTGGAGATGTTTCTGGAGGTCACCTAGACAGAAATCAGTTCAACATCCTCATTTAGTCTCAGTTTCTCCTGACGACAATCGCATTCTGAGAATTTAAGGCTGACATAAGACCCGTGATGCGGTATCATTTCCCCTGTGGCAAGTTTCCAACGCATTGTCTCCCCTTCCTCAGGTCTACCTCGTCTGTGAATACATACAAAAGCCTGCCTACTTTTTTTTTTTTTAAAAAAAGCACAGCGTCTGATGCTATTTATAGTTACTAATCAGCCTGTTTTATATGACAAAGTTGAACGACTCCTTCATCTACAAAGTCCGTCTTTATCCACGAGCGGTAGCGCATTCGTGATTTTCAAACTTCATTTTCATCATCCAAACTGGTCGACATCTTTTAAGCACATGTTCTTTGAAAGTTTTTTTTTTTTTTTGTCTAATATCCTAGCAGGCCAACACATTGCGCGCAGCAGCGAACTGACTGAGCTTATCTGCCTTGTTGTGAAACAGCCTCTGTTAAGTTACCACCAGCTGTTACCCATGATGCTACACAGGAATGTCCATTTGAAAACAGTCTTGCTATTTAATCTCAAGTTCTTCTTAGAGTTCATCTCTGGGGCTGAAAGTCAAACGAGGTGGAAGGAGGCTGGTGGGAAATGCTGCAGCTGTCATTTGCGTGTGTGTGTGTGTGTGTGTGTGAATATGTGTGTGTGAGAGTGTACAAGTCTTTACCTGTGTGCTTGTTCCTGCGCTGGCTGATGCGAGGTGCAGCGTTAGGCGTGGGACTGTTTCCTCTGGGAAGAAAAAGGGCCGCACCTTTCACCGTGAGAAAACTCTCACTGATACTAGAAGAGAAAAGAAGAAGAAGAAGAAGAAGAAGAAGAAAAAAGAAGACATGAATAGAAGCTTCAAACACAAACAGTTTAGCCAAATTATTTAATTACATCATTTCTTTTCTCATTCCTCTAACTTATGTCATAAAAATTATACTTCATTTGTAATCACTTCCTTGCACATGCTGACCTCAACTTCTCATAATAAACAGAAGATGTGAGGTGGGGGAGGGGGGGGGCAGGGAACAGATAAGTGTTGTCATGGGATTATGTCAGTGTCACAATGCTCCATTCAGCCTGCCTCCGGTCTGCAGGCTCCCCCAAATCAGAACTGACAGACCGATGCATGCAAAACAAGATCCAAGCCCCAATGTGAACTCAGAACACAATGTTCTCTGCTCCTCCACACAGCTGGATTACACACACACACACACACAGACTTACTCACTCTAACAGCTGCCAGTAGGGAGGGATGGGGGGTGGCAGGGGGGGATTGGGAGGAGACCGGGGGTCCGAGAAGGAAGACAGAGCGAGTCCCCTCCTCCGCAATGTTTGAGCGGAGATAAGAGCTGGCCAGCGTACGCGGCTACGCATTAAACGGGGTTCTGTTCCTCTCTGGAACACTTAATCTTATTAACGGTGACTGAAGTCACCGCGTTGAGGAAGAGGAACGCGTTATAAACTGGAGGTCAGTGTTTCAGCTGGATACCGAACACTGAGTGTGTGTGTGTGTGTGTGTGTGTGTGAGAGCATCTCCATTGTGCTCCCATGTGTGTCAGTGACTGGGTTTTTGTGTATATGGCACACTAACCTATAAGTCGCACTAATAAAACAGGTTGAAAGACCTACTTCTGCAGGGCGCTTATGACCGTGTCAGGTGGCAGCCAAGGCCCCTGTAAGCAAACCATAACCTTAATGGTGTTGAGAAAGAGGTGCGCCCCTTACACAACACACACTTGAGTGACAGTCTTGCATTCGGCACACGTAGAGAGCAGGACGGAGTACCGCACTGCTAGAGAAAATCATGCGTTTAGAAGAGAACGTCGTCGGGATTTTGAAGAAGCGCTTGCAGGCCAGTGTGGGATCCACCATGTATCTGCTCTGCAGGTTGTGCCAAACTTGGAGCGGCAGCGCAAGCTGGCAGGAACTCAGCCCGTCTAGGAACAGGAACGTGTGCAGACACTGCAAGCAGACTCACTTGGGACTTAACAGAAACCTCTTTTAGTTACTTTCATAGCATTTCTATCGTAGTACATAATAATCTACTGTCTGTTTTTTTTCCATCCAATATCTTAAATGGAACATTTGCCTACATTATTATGATTTGAAAGAGGTCAAATGTAGTAAATATCAGAGAAAGTGAAGGCTCAAAGCAGTTAAATTCTGAATAAAATGGAAGTAATATTGTAGTTATTAAGTCTTAGTGGAGGAGACTCTGATCCAGAGAGTTGGTCGACCTGATCTGCTCTACTTGAATAAGGGCAGTTTCATAGCCTCTGGGGCCAGAAAGTGAGACGAGAAGGAACTGACAACTGCACAAGCCTGCACATCACTGGAATCATTAAAGGCAGGTGATGACATCGAGGCCACGTGTGTGTCTTTTGAAATTGTGCAAACAATTAGCTAACGTGCTTATTCTGATGGTTAACCACTGCGCTGGATAATAATAGGACGTTCATGCAAGTCTACACTCCATGAACCCAACTTCTAAAAGTTCATCAGGTTCTAATAGTTCTTCAGTTTCACACTTGTGGTAAAAAAAAAAAAAAAAAGCGCTGCCTGCCATTTAGGCTTCCTGTTATCCTGTTTTTTTTTTTTTTGTCCTGTAACTTCATCTCTTCATCCTTCAAGCCGTCCAACTGCCCTTCCTGAGTTTTGCTGAGACGGTGGATATACAGTACACAATCAGGACAGACAGACGACAGGGACGAGAGAGAAAAAACAAAACCGGAGCCGGCTTGCATTGAGCTTATTTCCCATAACCCACCCACCCTTGACCCAGCTGTTTCCTCTCACTAAGCCTCTCCCCTCCTCCCCCCTCCCCCTTCCCTCCCCCCGTCACTTCCTCTTTTCAGTATTTCTCATAACTTTAGTTCTTGTCCTACTTTTCTCTTCCATCACTCCCCTCAATTCCTGCTGTATCACGTCCCACTGTGCTTACGCATACACACACACACACACACTAATGTACTTGGCAATGACCATGTATAGCAATGCTACTGTACAATGTCATCTGTAATATAACACTCACACTCTCTGAGAATCACGCATAGAAGGCCACGCACGTGCATGCACGCAAACACACGCGTCCACACCTGCACAAAGACACAGTGAGAAAGTGGAATCTAAGCCTGAGGATTGGAGAGGTGGGGGGCTGTGAAGCACTCAACTCCTATTGCTAAAAATACAGTAGTCCTTTAAAGTCTCAGCTATTGATAGACTGCATTCAGAAGAGCTCGGCAGACTTACTGTACATAGAAACTTCTCTTTGACATAGTGATAGCGATGGCCCACTGCGCAAGTTTAACTCTGAGGCCTGCGTGTGCTCAGCTTATTGCAATTGAACAACTCTGGGTCTCTAGTAATACTACTACTACTACCAGTAATACATTTAATTTGTGCTCACACACACACACACACACCCACACACACATCAGCAGCCACTGACTCCACACACACAAAAAAAAAAAAAAAAACACACAAAAAACATTTTTTCAGATGCAATCTACAAATCTCAGCATCTATGAGACTCGTTCGTGACATTAAAGTTGCCAATTTACATAATCCAGCTGCCTGTAGACTTGACTAATAAATATGTCATAATGCACCAGGACATGACTTGATGACAACACCGCCCCATCTGTCTGTATGCACCCAGATGAACTACATCACGTCTCTGTTGAGCACAATGTTATAACAAAACAAGAGATGTTACAAAAAGACTGACTGAGAAACAATTACAAAAAGGTTTTAATCACAATCGCTGATTTAAGGGCAAAAATATTCATCGAGATGGATCGTTGGGAAAATGGAAAACGCAACAAATTCAATTCAAATTGACTTTGCACAGTGTGAATGAAGGATGGGTTGTGTAGGATGGGACAAAGAGAGAAAGAGGAGCTAGTCAGAGTGTGCAGCACAGAGTAGGGTGGGTCATCTTTTTGGCATGTAGCCATCCAAAGCCATTGGCAGAATTGAAGCGGTAGGTACTTGTTAGGGCAACAGTCACGGACACAATCATCACTATGTAAGGACCACTCCACATAGTGGGCAGATAAGTGGGTGACCCACCCTCTCCCCCCTCCACCCCCCTTTCTCTCTGTGCCCATATTAGTCACTCTCAGGAGGAGAGTGGGATAAATATAGGGCCTGGCTGTATGTAAGGCAGGCCCTGCTAAGGCCTTGTGAGTTTGCACCCGAGACAAATACAGCCCATAGGAAAGACAGGGAGTTAGCTGGTGTGTGTGTGTGTGTGTGTGTCCACAGGTGCACGTTAGGCTCTGCTGCTTGCAGGGACAGTCATGGAAAATGTGTCACAAGCAGAAGACGGTGACAGACAGATGAGGAGAGAGAAAAGTCAAGTTCATAACGGCTCAGCGGAAGCATTCGAAATGCAACATCCTCCAATTGAGTCCGTCCAGGGAAACTCCAGTGCATGTTTTTCTCTGCAAATCCCCCCCCCCCCATGAAAACGTTTAAAATGCACCATGATTCCACTGCAGAGTGTTTGCAGCAGATGAGGGCAGTCAAGAGCAAAACAGGGCCATGACTGATAAAGAGAAAGGAAGATACCAGGTCATACTAAAGATAGACTTTCATCAACTGGCAAAGACGCCAGCTAACACGACCTGCCCAGACCCACTGTCATCTGTTTATGTGTGTGTGTGTGTGTGTGACTGATGACCACTAGCTCTGTGCCATGTCTCTTTGGCAACCCGGAGCTCAGACCTCAGTGAACTCCACATACCTGACCAGGCAGGCATGCGGCGCTATTTTGAATTTAACTCACAGTTTTGACAAAATATAGATTAAAAAATTGGTCAAATGAGGCCAAATGGAGCTCAGCTGATGTAAAAAAAAAAAAATAGGTCAAAAGCACAAACAGTGGGAGGATAAGTGATCTAGTTCACAGTTTGATAGCCCGTGGTAAAAAAACAAAACAAAAAAAAACAGAACTTTTGCATACTTTATAACCCGTGGAACCTGGAGGACACACATCCATTCATTAGAAACAATGTGATGCGCGGCAACTAAATTGGAGCAGCTGTGCTACACTGAGTCGCGTCATTTATCAAAGCTAATTGTAAGAACTTAAACCTCGTTAGACAGGTTATTTGATTTTAGAATGCATCACACGTACACAGACATACACAGAAAGCAGAAGCGGTGACCTACATCCAGCTGCCAATATCTCTCCTCAGCTGCTGAAGTCGTTCACACTCACCATCAAACACATACTTCAGTCGGTCACGTTTCACTCGTCTCTGTTTTCTTTGGACAACAGGTATAAGACACATACGCAGACATTTCAAAAAAAAAAAAAAAAAAAAAAAAGTGCGGCGGAAGAGATGGGTTTACCAGCATCTTCTAAAATTGGAGGGATAACAATGGTGTTTAAACACAGGTATCACTTAACTCTGTCGACAGTCTCCAGGCTTGTAATTACACATTCAAACCCTGGTTAAACATTAAGAGTCCTGCTGACATTCTGGCGCGCGCACACACACACACACACACACTACAAAACAAACAGACACATGTATGCAAACATTAAAAACACACTACTGTACTGTAGGTGCTATAAATAAAAAGATGCTAAATAGCTCACGTGTTGTGACGAGGACTCTCTTCTGAGCAATTCGCAAAAAAAAAAAAAAGAAAAAAAAAAGTTGTGATGAAAAAAAAACAATCACCATCACACAATATGGCCAAGAAAAACCAGGAAGTCAGAAAATTCCCACATCTGCTGTTATTTACTAGGCACACGTGCCTGCCGGTATGCACTCTCTCTCTCTCTCTCTCTCTCTCTCTCTCTTTCTCTCTCTCGCTTTCTAACTTCTCCTCATAAACCTCCCTTGTGCAAAATGGCATGAAGAAAAAGAAGGTTGCAGCCCTGATAAGCGCTTAATGTTTACTCAGCAACCTCACCGCTGTAAAACGGCCTCAAAAAAAAAAAAAAAAAAAAAAAACACAACAAAACCAATATGCAGTTTGACATTGACTTTCTTGAAAACCACAACGGCAGGCTGCTTCTTCTCACACAGGGCTACGACAAATTAAATTAAAATGTTACAAAACACGACGGTGAAACATGGACACTGGAGCTGAATACATTGATTGTTTGGGGGGGGGGGGAATTGCGTAATATTTCATTTCATCATCTTTTAATCCAGTTTGCAGTTGATTTTTGTTCCAAATTTGCTGAGCTTATCTGAGGCAGTTTGGGAAATACTGGAAACAGACCAGCCTTTTGATCTGTCCTGAAGGGCAGACTTGTCTTCTTGACTGCATGTACAAGTCAAACTAAATCCTTTTACATCTCACAAGCAAACAAAAGAAGCCTTTACATCACTTTGCCTTGATGTCTGCAGAAACTGAATATCACAGATAAGATCGCTGAAAGAAATCCTTCACATAGCAACTAGGACATTAGTATTAATAAAAGCGGAGCACATGTAATATTCAGTTCAGTCCACTGACCTGTGGGGGCGTGAGGCTAAAATTAATCTCTGAGGTTCAGTGTTTTTAGTTCAGAAGTTGCTATCTGATCAGCGGCCAATCATGTAAGCAGAACAGTGAAATACAAACATTTACAGAGCAGCCTGATACTGACTTACAAGGAGATCTAATGTCATCATCAGGAAAATATTAAAAGTGACATGTTTTCCTGTTTTTTTTAAAAAATGCTTTTGTGTATCAGAAGCCAAATGGATGCGAGCCAAAGTTTGTGTGAGTCTGTCTCTAAGAAATATTATCCTGTGCTCAGTCAGAGACCTCAGACATCAGTTTGAGTTGGTGCATTGATTGATTGGTGCAAAGATCTTTAAAAAAAATCTACTTTTTTCTTCTTTTTCAGGATTTCATTCAAACTTAAATATCAAACTTCCACCATTACACATTTAAACAAATACCATCACATCCTTGGACAAACAAACAGGGAGGGACAAAAAAAAAAAAAAAAAAAAAAAGACCCACAAAATCTGGTGACGTTGCTTGATCGTCTGTCTGGACCTGTGAGACAGGTATAGGATGATTCACTCTAAATTTGGAGCCATCATGTCTTAGTAAGGTCAAAAACCGAGATGAGTAAGATCCTGCTACGTCACCAGGAAATACATTCTACACTGATGTTGCAAAACGGTTTGAAGTCTAACAGCTTACTCACAGTCGGTGTGATTGGGAAATTTGAGGTTTGACACAGTTTTTTACTGCCAAATATGTAAATTCGAGGCCATAGACACTTAGTTCATATTTAAATACGGGATTAACAATCTGAATATAATCCACAATACAATTCAATTCCACTCATTTCAGTTTAATCTCCTTTGACAGTCAAGTTGTGTAGTATTTATTTATTTTGGATGGGATTCCTTGATGACACCTTGATGTTTCTATGGTATTAAAGATGTATTTTAATAGCCTATAGAAAACATTCCCAAACTCCACTAAACCCAAACTATCTACCCTTCATAATGTTCCCATAACTTACAGCTGGTTGATCTGATTCTTTGACACCACCGCGTCTTCGCTGAAGTAAGGCACCATCTTGGCCCCGCAGCAGGAGCAGAAGCTGACCGCCGACGAGCTGTCGGAGCCGGACACCGCGTCCAGGGTCATACCGGCGAGAGGGGAGCGCAGATAGTGGAGGGTGTCAGGTGTTAATGGTCCGAGGGGGGAAAAACACTTTTACTCCTTTCCCACAGTCATGTGCTCCGGCATTGCAAAGGAGGTTAACACCTACTTCCCTTAAGGTGTAAACGGTGGCGAATGCAGGAGAAAATGATGAAATATTCCGCGAAAGAGGCAACGCAAGAAAACAGATGTTTCCCCCCTGCCACACACACACACACACAAAGTGTGGTTCTGTTGTAATAAAATGAGCAGTGTTACTAAGTATAGCACATTGTGTCGCTGCTCCCGATACAAAACACTGAATGTCCAAGATTTCTCAAGAGAGAGAAAAACAGTCCCATGTTGAATAAGTTTTAACAGGATTTATCCTCGTTTCTAGACACTTCACAACCTGAAGCACGTACAGTACTGAACCATATGACTTCGGTCAAACTCTCACAGGAGAAGTCATAGGAGGGAGGAGTTGGAGACACGTGTTTTTGGGAAAAGTAGGGAGCCAATGAGAGCAAGAGGGAAGTACGACCGCCTACAGTATCGTCGCTTCTGCAGCGACACGGTTTGTATACAAGATTCTGGCAACACACAGGTATTTACTCCAGTTGGTGATTACTCCGTTTAGTTCCTCCTCTTCCCTGAAGGCTGAAGGTGTGCTTATCAGTCTGCTGACTGGCTCTGATGTTTGCTTAAAAGCTGAATAGTCCCGGCACCACTTGCTGGCATTATAGATAATATAAATCAGACTATACAGTCATAGATTTGAATAATCTTAATGATACGTTCATATTGTTAGAATCAACTGCTGTGCAGCAACTGACTGAGTGTCTTGATTCAACAGGGTCAACAGGGAATGTGCCCGTTGAGGTAATGTAATAAAGAGTCAATTAAAGCTACATGGGCTTGTGGTTTGGCAGTCAGCTCGCTGAGGTGACTTCACTTGTCTCCTGTCCACCCTTTTCTCTCTCTCTCTCTCAACACAAAAACCTTGTGGTCGTGTTACATAAAGGAGCGAAAACAAATGAGAATCAGGCTGAGGTTGTCCAGATGGAGCTGCTGTAGCAGCAGCAGCAGCAGCAGGCCTGTGGTATCTAGGATAAATGGAGATATACCGGAGCCTGTCCTGTCAAGATAGAATGGAAGGGGGGGGGCAACCCTTCACATAAAGCTGAACCAAAAGCATGAACTGATATATTTCATGCTGTGAGACAGGGAACATGTTTTGGTTCATTTTATAGCCTATTAAACATTTTATATTCAACTGGCAGGTATGTCTAGACTAGAGCTCTATGTAAGCTGACAATTATTTGAAAAACACTGTAAAACTAGAGCACCTCGTCCTACTCCTACACCAGCTTGTGCCAAGTGGCCTGAAAAAAAAAAAAAGATAAACTAAAACATCTGCAGCAGATGACATGTCTGCAGTAGAGTTGAACTTTATACCAATGTTTATGGAAGCCCTGCTTTACGTTTTAGCTGTTATCAATAAAGAGTTTGACTGAGAAATAGGGCACTAGTGATGAAGGTCTTTGAACACTCCTGAGCTGGTAAGTTGTGGGGTAACTGTATCTGAATGTGCTGCAGATCCTACATGTGCTGAAATGCTAGACTGAATATTGCACACGTTCATCTAAACTAAGGCTGGATAGAAATAAAGAGTTTGTAAGTCCATGTTTCACATGCACCATGACAAACACAGCGTTGCATGGAACAAACATATTTCCCCTACACAGCATTTTATGTAATACTCATGTTTACATATCTTACAAAACAACTGCAACATGTGGAAGCAATGCATTTGCTCGCATTATGAAACACATATTCCTGTAATATCAACATGCAGAGATCGGCCAGGTGAAGTTTCCTCTACATACCGCAGATCAATATCTCTAATCTCATATATTTCAATTTAAACCGAACGTAAGGGTTCAAGGTTTTAGAGAGATAAGAGTAATAACACGGGAACTTTTATGGCAAGCTGTGTTGTGAAAGGAGAATCATATAAACACTGCCACGCCTAAGTCAAATGAATTGTGAGATAAATGTTGCCACATTTTGAGACAGGAACTAAATGACTTTATTGCTTCTTGACTCTATGATTACTTTCCTCTGTTTACATGCCTTAACTCAATGAAAACAGTCTTTACATGGCTCATTTCAGCTGAGTCAACTCAGTCATTTACGCAGCTCTTTTGGAAATGTTACAGTACATTAAATGTTTTAAATAGTCTTGAAAGACGTACACTAAATATTTTTCCACAATAATTAATAAGACATTTTATAATTAGTTGTTTGGAGACTAGACTGGTGACATCAAACGCGCCGGCACCTGCGCTCCTGTCGTCACGCTACTCTTTTACTTCGTCTCACCTTCTTATAGACTACTCTTACATCACTGAGGCAGGTTGTCCAATGAGCTCTGCTAGCAACTGTAACCACAACATCAACAAGCGTGCACGCTCACACACACACACACACACACACACAGATGCTCTGCTGCTCTAAGTCATGTGGTTCTGTTTAGTGTCGTAAAATTTCCTGGCGCTCGGTGAGAACTTAGTTTGTGTCTGTGTGCTGGTAACATGAGAGGCTGTTGTGATGTTTAGCCGAGGACGCCGGGACAAGTTGCACAATCGTCTTCTTCTCTGCGTCTTCCTGTCACTAGATGGGAACGGACAGAAACATGCAGGTCAAAGATACTGTGGAGGGGAGGGGAGGGGAGGGGAGGGGGAAGGGGTCTATGTACATGTGTACTTATATAATTGTTTGTGTGAGTGAGTGGGAGTCCCCCTAGAGAGCCCTACTATTGTCTTAGTTTAGTGCATGAAAACAGCTGTTTACCATCTACTGAGCTAGAGATGCTGTTAGCTCAATGTACTTCAATAAAAGAACTTTCTATAGCCATACAATCTGCAGCGTGATTTACTGTACCTTGACAAAAAACAAACAAACAAACAATATCCATCTTTTACTGTTAAATATCCATCATTTCTAAAAGGTAAAGAAGTGTGGATGAGTCGCAGCGGGCCTCAACACTTTCAGACAAGTAAAATAAAACAAAATACCTTTCAAGACAAAATACTTAAAGCAAAGAACAGCCTAGGCTGCAACGCCTTATGTTCAAATGTTTGCCGACTACTCAGTCCGCTCAGTTGCGATAGGAGGACTTAACCTTGAAGCAACAGGGAGCACTCTTAACAGCCAGATAAGACAGACAAAGGCGGACCTGTTAGCAGAAGCAGCACCGTGTACAGTAACAACACAGCTGCAAGAAGCACCAGCTGATAATCTGTTCTTGGATTTGAGACCCTTATAGGAGTAATATTCCCTCTGCGGAGTTAAAACTTTTTTTTTTTTTTTTTTTTTGTGAAGATACATTTGTGTTGGATGATTTTTTTGTTAGTATAATCCTATTTTCACACTGCAGTATATAACAAATGCTGTATTTTGAAACAAATACTCTTCGACTCTCTCTTTGCTAGATGTGACTTTGGATTAGATGAATTTGATCTGGATTGCCTTTTTTTGCAATATGCATACATTACACATGCTGCACACATATATATAACTTCACGCCTCATATACATTCTCCCTCGTTTCACTGGGACACGTCCATGTAGTGAGTAATCTAGGACAGGGGATACTCTGTGTTTAAACAGCAGGTATGGGAAGACGAGGAGGCAGGTGTGGTAACTGGTGTTAAATGGAAATGACAGAGGAACAGCCCATCGACTTAAAACAGAAAAGACATGTCTCCACATGCGGAGATGAGACAGTTTACCCACCGCTTGGTTACCGCTCCACCTTGCCCCTTCTTGTTCTAATAGTAGACTGCTGATGAACCTGCTCTTCCTGTGTGCATCTGGGTCACAGCTGATAGCATAAATCCACAGCATGGATGCTAAAACAGTGCAGGAAGAGACTTGTAGGGTAAATGATTCCGATGGATCAACTGCCAGAATGTATTAGCTTTAGTCTGCTGTTGTTAAGTCATGCCAAGTTCATCTTGTCTCTAAATGTCTGCAGATACTATAAGCTATTAAAATGAGATCAAGACAATCTATTATTATCATTCAAAACAAACGAACAAAGAGTAGCATGACCTGTATTGTATTCTCTAAGAAGAAATGCTGTACAGCAGGGAGACAATGGACAGACAGGTCAGGTCAGACAGAGAACAACTGAACACCGGCTCTCTTTCTTCTCATCCACAGCTTCCTCTGACTACAGCAGATGCAACAGACCAACACTCAGCCCCGACTCAACGGTCATTTGTCCTTTATAGAGGCACTGTGAACTGCAAACAGAAGGAAACAAAAGCAACAACGTTGCAACACATCGGTCCAAATAGGTCATGAATAGTCTGCTGTAGCAATACTGAACTGAACCATTTCTTTCTCTTTTAAAAAAAAAAAAAACAGTAGATGTATTTCAAACCTGTGTACTTGTGACAGGTGTAAGATTAATGGCTTGGGAAACATGCTAGCTGAACATCACTGCAAAAAGAGGATCCACTGGGGGAGAATCCATACGTGCTATCCTTACAGACGGTCACAAGAAGGGCAGGAAGCAACTCCTCCTTTTTCATCTTTTTCCATCAGTCGCTTGTCCAATCGTTTTAAAAGTTCAGAACACAACAAAAACCTTCAAATGTCGGTTTCGTAACCGAATAGAGGGAAAAAAAAAAAAAAAAAAGTCTCATCAGCACCGTCCTTGACAGTCGGTGTCAGTCCTGAGGCGGCGGAGTGTGGAGGCAGAGATTCATTATTGCACTGCAGTGACGCTATACTAACCCAGGAGGGGGGTACAGACAGCTGTTTGTGTGTGTCAGTGGGAGAGAAACTTTGACACAGAAAGAGAGAAAGAGAATAAAGTGAGTCCACTGAATAAGTGATAGAGAAAAGAAACTAAAGATTCTGGAGAAGTGAGGAAAAACAAGACAGAGTCAAAATATTATCGAGCTGCAGAAGTTCCTCTCGGTTTTCAGAGGGCCCCTACATAATATATTGGCTCGTACCGCTACTTGGATCCATATGTAGGGTGGGGAGTGCACAGTTAATTGGACCTCAGCTCTTATGTAATACGCATTAAGGGTCACTCAGCAAGGCCTTTGGCTGCACCCTGCATGTCTGTCTGTGTGTGTGTGTGTGTGTGTGTGTGTGTGTGTGTGTGTGTGTGTGCATGTGTGTGTGTGTACAAAACGCTGAGCAAATGGTGGGCTAGATGAACTGAGCCAAATGGTAAAAAGAGGACTACAGTGATGTATGCCGGGAATAAGCTCTGCGTGTGTGTGTGTGTGTGTGTGTGTACACGCATCAGTGGGTATGACTTCACCAGCTGCTGCTTCTACTCTTTTGTTGTATTACCTAACAGATAATTGGGACCACATGTTATTTCAGGCACTAACGGGATGTGTTAAAAGCTTGCAGGGGTCATGTCACCGTGTTTCAATTTTTCAAATATGTGTGACATAACCCAAAATATTTTCTTTCGTGTCCCGCGTTGGGTTAAACTTCGCTCTGTTCCAAGTTCGGCGTATTCAGCTGCTGGTTCGATCATAACATGAGAAACTGAAGATTTAGAGGAGGTTCAATATTATTTCTGCTGCTAATGACATTATGTTTTCAGACCGGTTTGTGTGTTTTGGGTAATATGTAAAGAATTTGCAAATACACTTCAGTGAAAGTGAGGCCTTAGGACAAGGATGAAATGATTAGTTTTTAGGCAAATCAGTATTGAGTTGTCATTTGAACATTTTTTTTAAACACACGTGACAGAGAATGTCAGTGCTATTGTATCTTTTCCTTCTTGTTTAATACCCAACAGTGTAAATTCAGCACATTGCTAGCATCAATATGGTCTTCCACTCAGCCGAAAGATACAACAATGGAGACAAATGATAGGCACACTGCACAGGATGCTACTGAGAACATAATACTTAGAGGAAATGATTTATATTTGTGAGCATAATGAGAGTGTTTCACCTTTGCTAGACAGTTCAGGGTAGAGAGAAAGTAGGAGGATTCAACCTGATTGGTGTTACCATGCATGGTATGTGTTCAGCTAACATCACTACAGAAAGACTTTACTGTAACTATGAGTCATTTGTAGATGAAATAGGTTCAAGATGCTGTTGAGAATAACCTCGCTAATGTTTTGGCTTTATTTGCCAATGCGTGTGTGCAGGATGAAAATGACTGGGGTCCTGACAGTTATAGTGCATTATCCTGCTGTGTGAATGAGCTCAGGACTGGATTCTAGACCAGTGGGAGCCTGAGCAGATTTTTTTTTTTTTTTTTTTCAGATGCGTTTGATTTGGCCAGTCTCAGTGGACTCATGTAGTGTGAAAGGGTCCAAGACATGCATGAATGAAATCTGAGAGTGATCCTGGGCAACAGCCAAAAAGCCCAAGGGGTGAAGAAATAAAAAAAAAAGAAAGAAAAATGACGCGGACGCCGACGTTCAAAGAGGAGACAACACTGGTAACAGACTGGCAGATATCTGTTTGAGAGTCTTGCTGAAATCTGGTTTTAACCGCTGTTTCTGTGCGCGAGCGTTCTGTGCTACAGTGTATCTGATGTCTCCAGCCTCCTGACAGGATGATAACCTTTCACTCAGACCAGTCCTTCAGTCTGCGCCGGCCTCAAAGGGAAAGATATGAACTGTCGGACTTGTCAATCTGGCTTAGCTGAAATCAGCAGGAGCATATCTGTCTATACCTGCTGTATTATACAGTATTAACAGTAATACCTTCAATAACTACTAATTAGGCTGCTGGACTGTCACTCACTGGCTATGTGAGCCTTACACACAATATGTATTTGTTCTATATCTATCTCCAATTTGCATTTTATATTATTTACAGTAATTACTATTCTTGCACTTGCATATACTTCCATCATAGTCCCTCTCTGTAGTAGTTCTGGTGGCTGGACTCACTTCACTGCTGTGTTTTTATGCTTTTAGTGTGTGTGCATGTTTTGTATGTGTCGTACTGTATAAGCTACTGGATGCCTTAATTTCCCTCAGGATCAATAGTTTCTGTCTATCTAACGTATATTAAAGGCTTGACACAGAAAATCAAATAATAAAGTTAGACTATTTAGACTGTACTTCAAAGCTTAGATTAGTCTACAAAAGCCCTTTACAAAGTCCATTATAGATGGAGTGGCTGTATAGGCTTTGATGTTCCACTCCCTGTTTAATCATTGTGTGCTAACGTCTCCATGGACAAGACAGTCAGAGTAAAAGCAGGGATAACATTTAAAGTGATATCTATGTGAAGTAGTAGTCTGTACAGTGAAGAGAAAGTTTCCATGACCAACAGGAGTTAATTTTTCGGACAAACATTAATAAACAAACACAAACACATGCAGCCTTTGTGTTCAGCGTGTCCTCTGTAAAAGTATGTAAATTTCAGTCAGAGCCTGTACAGCGTCTTGGCTCAGGGATACAGCAGAGTGACAAAACCCACGTGAGTCAAACAAACAAAGAGACAATCACACTGGTGACGTGCTTGTTTATTGTGAAGATTCAGATATACGCACGTCGAAAAAGCAAATCATCTACTCCACCACAACCGTCGGGTGGAATCTTGCAAATCGAAAGCAAACGACGGCATCAAAAGCCAGACCAAATATTGACAACAGTCCTAACAAAGGCACTATTTGTTTGCTGCATGAGAACGACACTATTAAAAAGGAAATGATTGCTACCAAGAGCCTGTGGCACAATCTTCAAAAGGCACAACAACTGTGTGTAATTTACTGTGTATTTCAGTGGTAAATGTATAAATGAGTTCCTAATTTATATCATTTGTTTTATTGACACATTTCTTTCATGTTCAAAGCTAGAGCAGCTTTCACATTCTGCATTTGTCTTTCACATCGCTGTTCTAATCAGGTGCTGATTGAACAAGATGATGTACAGTAGTAGGAAAATAAGTGTGAATCTGGTGGGTACAGACTTCTCATGTATGACATGAGCTTTGATGGATACTATTAATTAGCTGTAGGGGAAATGTAACTTTATTTATGGGAAACATCATTTAATTGGATCCACATTGACACAATCCTTTCTTCTTGTTACAGTGTTGGTTTAAGCAATAATTAAGGGAATTTTCATTTTGGTGGCACTGATATAATTGTCATTTTGTTAAATGTTTTAAGTGAGTTGACATTTAGCAGATTAAGTGAAGTGTAGAACTGCAAAGTATAAAACTGATATGATAACTGCATTCATGTTTTAAAAAGTGACAGACAATGTGTTTAAGCCATTGAGGAGAATCTGTAATACTGAGGTGATGTACAGCCTCCACCTAGTGGCCTGAGACTCCATTTACAGCTTCCAGAGTTGCTGGTGAATTGAGTGTTTGAAAGAACAGAGATATGAGAGGAAACTGCAGACACAGAGTGACAAAACAGGAAGGGGTCTCACCTTCTGGGCTGGGAGCGACACTCATCTTCAGCGCTGCCCGATTCCTAGAAAAACAGACAGGAAAACATTTCATTGAAAAAAAAATTCTACACCTGCATCACTTCTCCTCAGTCTGTTATCAGCAGCTAGCATTTCAGAGAGAACACACTGTATCACATTGACCAAAGACACTTGAGATTTACACCATCTGCTGAGTCAGACTCAATTAACCTCCCATTAACGCTATAATATGTAATTATTCTGCATTAAAATGTCTAAAAATGATTAGACCTGTGTTATATATTTTGTTGAGTTGTGTACTTACATTCTCCAAAATGTTTCTAACAATTTTCAAACCCAGAGAAATCTGTCATTTTAATCAGGGTAACGATCCGTTTCAATTGGTCACCTGTCAATGGCCAAAGAGTATAGTGCGCAAGATGCATGTGTCGGCTACCAACGAGTAAACACATACAAGATAACACATCGGCGTTGTGGTTGTCTGCCACATAAATTGACTCTTACTCAGTTTCAAGCCACATTTTACAATAAACTTTCTAGATCTTTTTATTGATATCTTTTAACTGGATGAAGGATTTAAGTCGTCAGACGTCTGGATCTTAAGTTGTCAAGTTAAACAAGCTAACCAAACGTTAGCAGCAGCTACGCTAGTAACCCCTCCCAGTCATCCAGTGCCCGCTGAAGAGCGTCAGAGTGATTGTCAAACGTGAAACTGCTTTATTCAGCTTTTAACAGTTTTAATCACCGTGCACGTTTGTTCTGGAGAGGAGGAGAGCTCCTGGTAAAAACATCCTGAACGACCAACAATGAATTAATCTTAACCCAAAGAAGCTGGTTGTTTAACAATGAAGACAACAACTCCCATGATCCCATGCTACTACTTCACAGCATCATCAAACGTCCCGTCTTTTGTTATTGTTTTGACTGAGAGGCTCCTAGCGGCAGAAATGACATATTGTGCATTTAAACGAGTGATAAACTGGCTGGAGGCAACGTCAAGTCTTTCATCTGTGATTCCAGTCACAAGGCAGGACCAGGCGTGCTGTTCTAGCTGACACTCTGAAAACAGACTAAGAATAAGACTGAAGCAGACCGCCTGTCCGTGCGCTCCACTCGCTGCTACTCCTCTTTTTTTTCTCCCCAAAATGCAATCATCCCTCCCCCACCAATGCCACCAGCACAGTCCACCCCACACACACACACACACACACACACACATACACACACACACAGTGGGTTTTAATCCCAGCCTTTTGCTGTAATCCCTCACAAAACTCAGGGAACTTTCTCTTTGGCATCAATCTGTCGATTCCTGGCTGCCACACAAGCCAAAACACGCACGTACACACAGGGAACCAAAGACACATCCAGCACGGACCACAACAGGAATATGCACCACATTTAAGATGCTGATGCTGTGTGCTGATAAATAATGATGATGATGGAGGAGGAAAAGTGAGGGCAGGAGCTAGAGGAGTTCAGGAGGAGCAGTAGCTTGTCCTTGGTTGGAATGGATGGCGTTCATCTATTCCTCTGCACGCTGCCATAGATCTGATCAGGCCTGGAGAGGCAGATAGCTGACTGGCTGAGTAATGTTCTCTGCATCAGCAACGTTAACAGCCTGCCTTCAAGTCAAAATATGGTGACACAGGAGAAATAAGAGTCCATGCATAGACTCAAACCCTCCCTGCTCACACACACACACACACACACACACACACACACACACACACACTGGACCAAAACGCCTTAGCTTAGCAGATTTCAAAGGCAAATGTGATAGCAGTGTAGCATTACACCTCTGCAGAGCACTCACACTGACATTACTGATGTGTAGCGGTCATATACTTCCAATATTCCTTAAAACAACATACCCTTAATAAGCCTGGCCATGGTTGGGATATAATGCACAGGCTGATCTCTGTGGTTACCATGGCGCTGCATGGATGTGTAGGGAGTGGTCGTATAGCCAATGAGAACAGGGGATTTGGTGTGCTGCTAGGCAGACTACTGTACACTACTACCACTGTAGGGTAGCTGCTCCACGCTGTGCTGAAGGCAAATAATGCAAGCTGTAATAATCAATTGGGTCAGTCTTTTTTTTTTTTTTTTTTTTTTTTTGAAAACCTGTGTTTCATGAGCCCAAAGCACTGACTAGAGGTTTAGGAGGAAAGCACAAGTGGAAAAACGCCCGTCATAGATATGCTGAGGTGGCAACAGCAGTCCAGCTGTGCTTCTCATGACTGTTCATCTTTCTTTCTCCAGCTCATTCCTAGCTCCCCTCTTCTCTTTCTCTTTCTCTCTCCCTCTCTCTACACACCCCTCTCTCTGTTTTGTCATGCCTTTCCCAGATTTCTGCCCTCTTGTCCCCCTCGCAGCACCAGACATCTCACAAGAGCGCTCACATGGCCGCTTCCCATCAGAACGAGTCTCATGACAAGCAGCTGGTAACCTCGGTCTGGGATCTTTTCACCGCCTTAAGAGCTATAAAAACCTGCTACTCCTGAGTTTCAGGATGATTAATTCATCTTAAATTCATGTGTGTCGTTTCTTTCGCTCTGGCAGGTCAATTTTTTTTTTTTTTAAGAAGGTCACGTGTCTACATGTCTCTCAAAGTGATAATCAAATGAAAGCTCTGAATTGAGATATGATGGCCCTATGGCCCTGTAATGATGTTTTTATGAGATACATAAATGACTCCATTCATGCTGTTTTGGTTTTTTGTCTTCTCAAATTTGCCCTGACACCAGCATCATTCTCACACATGATGTTGATGTTTGTTGACTATCTCTCTGCAGGGGATTTTCCTAATCCATTCATCATAATTTGCATGGTTGTTCCAATGTGATTCTCCATCAGACTGAGGACATATTGAGCCGCAGAGTGTTGTTTTCACCAGAGGTCCAGTGTCTTTTTATAGGGAAGCCTAACAGACATCCTCCCCCACAGAGATCATAGTCTTGGGTCAAGACATGTTACATTGTAGGTCTTATCTATTGCAGCCTTGCCAGTCTGTGTCAGGAAGCCTGAGGCCAGACGCGGGAAGCCTCAAAGTGTCAAAGGGGATCAGAGGACTGTCCCACTGTGTGCAACAGGGTCTGACAGGCCTGTCACACTAACCTGCTTTCCAGGAAGCTCCTCTCCCTTCACTGTCACTCACACTAACCACTAGTAATGGGAGTCAATGCAGTAGATGATACTGACACGACTGGGAATTTGGGTAAAAAAAAAAAAAAAAAAAAAAAAGCAGCGTATTGCGTGTTTATAATCTTTTCATAACTAATATGACTTCGAGCTTCGGGTTGAAGTGAGGTAACTTAGCAAACATGAGCTCAAACTGTTAACCTTATCAAGCTAAATTAATGTGAGTTCGCAAAAACTTGCCACTTTTTTTAAAACATGAAGCTGAGCCATTTTGCTTAAATAACTTGGAAGACAAGCCCCGTATCTCTCAGCGGGACTGTGAGATTAAGTTACAGGATGATGCTAGCCGCTGAGTTAGCCACCCATGTACACATACACACTCACACACACACCGAGCAGTGAAAGCTGTGGTAAAACTGAGGCAAATGTCACACCAGTTCACGGATACTCACCGACACGGAGGGGCTGGAGGTGGTGCTCGGTGTCGGCGACCGCTGGACTGTGACCAGCGCCATCCCGGCTGCTGCTGCTCAGACCTCGGTCACCTCGGCCAGTGAGGAGCCGGGATACCAGGCATTGTTTTTGGGCACAAACTACACCGAGAAAACTACGTTATTCCTCTGGTCGTTGCTTGGTTTCCCCGTGACGTCAAGTGCAACAGAATCACTACACACATCCGGTATTTTAATTTCAAAACAAAAGATCTCATTCAGAAAAAGAACAATCTGGGTTTATTATTATTGTTTATAGTTTATCGTATTGTTTACAATGTTCCTGCTGAAATATCCAGATTTACGGCATTGACTAAACATAAATTAGTTAAGAAATGTAGAGATGTAGGCTTAAGTACAGTATCAGTTAAAAAAAAAAAAATCTTCAAACTACATCTTGACCCAGGCAAACTTTTCAAGACAGGACTTCAAGATCATATAATGCAGTGGTTCTCAAAGTGGGGTCTTGGGACCCCCAGGGGTCCTTGGGGAGGTTCCAGGGGATCCCCAGCAAAAAAGGGGGATAGTTTATTTTCACAATTATTCCATCCATGAGTAACACAATGACAGAATGTGTGAATATTTTGATCATGGGTTTCATACACTACACACTCATACACATCAGATGGGGGACTCTGGTCTAATTTGTTCTCTAATTTGTCCATTTAGGGGTCCTTGATGTGAAAAAGATTGAGAACCACTGTTTTAATGGAGCAGGAATCACCATACAGCCTTTATCACATGAGTTAATAATGTGCTTCAGAAGCAGATATTCCCATGTCCCAAAACAAATGTTCGAATAGTAAATTAATAAATAAATTGGTACCCCAGCCATGAGCACAATACAGTACTATCTTTACTATGTATTTAATCTGATAGCAAAATTATTAATCTACTATTTTTTCCCATTAAAATGACCTTAATTCAAATAATTCATGTCATCTTTTTAGATGTCCGCTTCTTTTATTTTGACAGGTAAATCTAATAATTTCCTACAATTCTTTTCCTGTGTCTGGTTCACTTAACGTTACTGGGCTCACTCGCCGGTGTCAGGCGCATGCGCTATAGAGACCAGCTGTCAAACGGGTGCTGGCTGCTTGATGAATACTTACACTCCCATTCATCCAAAGGTCAATTCCAATCGATCAATTAAGCAGCGAGTAATAAGGATCAGTAGGTGGAGCTACTAGACAGCTATCCTTCTATAGCTACAGTGTGTGTGTGTGTGTGTGTGTGTGTGTGTGTGTGTGTGTGTGTGTAGACTGAGGTATTAGATAGGTGACATATAGATCATGAATAATGCATCCTTGTGTTTCTTTCTGTTCTGTTCTGCTGCAGGAGAAGACCTGACCTTACATCTCCGTGCTTCCATGTTTTTCAGTTACCCACCTCTCCTGGGAGATGAGATGTGGGCGGTGGGGGTGTGAAAGCGGGGGGAGGTGTGTGTCTGTGTGTGTAGAGCTGGAGGATGGTGAAAGGGAAGTCAGAGGAGGGTCACGAAGAGGAAAGGAGGTGAAAGATGAGAGAAGATATACACCACCTTAACGCAACCTATATCTCAAAGAGCCTTGACGGTTTTGACGCCAGGTGTCACACAGTATATATCTTCCTCCTGACTTCTCACGGTCACTGCGTTTTATTGAAAAAGCAAGAATTCACACAGTCAGAGTGGATGTTCAGAGATGGAGCGAGTGTCGAGGACAGAAAAGAAGGTGTGGATGGGTGTGAAGCTGAAGTCTATGCTGAGGATAGGAGGCTCATTTTGATTCACTTCATTGCATTATCTGGGTTATTGCCTCCTCCTCCTCCCCGTCCCCCTCAGTATTCCTTACCCTCCTCCATCTTTTTCTCCTCCCTTCCCTTTTTATTGATCATCCAATAAGCCTGAGTGTTAGAAACATCAGAGAACATGAAGAGAAAAAAAATGTGATACAAAAATAAAACAGGAACAAACAAGGATGGAGATAATAGGAGGTATTAAGATAACATAGAAAGAAAATGTAAAGATTGTGTTGAGCTTGAAGAGGACATGAGTAGATGATAGAGAGATGGTGGACTGTGAGAATAGGAAGTCGAGATAAAAATAGAAGAGCCAAATGATAGAAATCATTGCAAATCGAGGAGTGACAGAATGATTGATGACTCCTTCCCACATCCTCCCTCCTCCCTGCAGTTTGGCTGCAGCTCATTGGACCTTACAGACTATGTGTGTGTGTGTGTAAGCCAGCAGCTGTGCATTTGCATGGATATATTTATATTCATTAGTCTACTTGTGTTTGTTTTAAATAAAAGTCCATGGCTCTACTGAAAATGGAGACAAACTGTGCATGCCATTTCAGCCATATGTAGTACTCATCTGTCTGCCTTTTTGCCAAACCACAGCGCCTCTGCAATAGTTAGAATGACTACATGGGTGACAGTAGAGCAGCTGAATGGAGGGTCATATATAGAGGTTAGAAGTGGCTTCCTCTGCAGAGAGGTAGCCATGAGAGGCAGAGAGTGAGAGACTGAGAGTGTGCAGGAGAAAACAAGATTAGGATTAGAGCTAGAGGATGATTCTACTTCAGGGACTTTAGTGACAATACAGACAATGGGACTAAAGACAATCCTGCTTGTAATTAAAGCTCTGCTCTCGACAAGAGATTGGATCACATACTAGTGTGCGTATGTGTGTGTGCGTGCGTGACTAAAAGAGAGGGGGTTGGTTAAAATGTGTGGAATCAGGAGTAAAATAATAAACAAAAGTCACATTTTAGGCCCACTACTGGTTACAGAGAACACTAACTTGCAGCTTTCTCACTACAGTTTAATATAGACTGACATGCTTCACTGCTGAGTTGTGCATCCATTGAGTGATTTATTCACTTATTCAAGCAAACCAAATGAAAGTGCATGGTGTTGTCATTGTCTATTACTGAGATTACTTTTTTTTTTTCCTCTATCCAGTCCACACCCTGATCCCTTCACTTGTCTCCATGGAGCTTTAGGCCCCCCAGTGGTAAACTCTCCCAAAACAAGCAATTGTGATTATGACGTGATACTCCTTCAAACCAACAGGGGGAGATATGACCCCATTTAAAATCAGCAAATACTAAAGTAAGACTGGAAAGTCGATCGAGAATGTGCTCATGTCAGATGGAAGAATTATTGGCTGATGCATGAGATGTCAAATATGTTTTTAATTTTATTTGTGTTTAAGTGTTTAGAGATCCTTATATTTTATTATTTTAGTTTTCTCATCTGAAGATTTAGTTGGCATTCTTGCAAAATGAGAGGAAAAAATGTAATATGGCAAGTAAGCAGCTGTGTTTCCTTAATCACACTTCCATGCTCAGGTGTTCAGATGTATGGAGTGACTTTAATGCCATGAAGTTGAGACAGATATTTTCGTATGGTTTACAGAGCTTAAAGGGAAGAGCTTAGAGGGAACTGAGGTTTAAATGTGCAGTTGAAGGCAACATACTTTACCTCACATTACAAAAGTATTTCCCAGACACACTCTGATCTTTTATTTCACTAGAGTATGGAAATCAACGAGAAGAGACTTGAAAGCTGCTTGAAATTTCAGTGTATTGCAGTGAATATTAGACACCTTTAATTATTTGTATTTATTTGATTTATTCAAGCTGCAGTATATTATCATTTTGTGGCAATGCAGTTGCTATTGTGGAGACTTTGCTTAAAATTTCATTAATAAATAAGTACAACAGATCAAATGATCATGTGTAATGGTTGAGGGGTCACCCACTTTTTTCATGTTTTTCATCTCATTGTTTTCACCTTTATGACTTTACTGTTTGGTTCTCTCACTGCTCTCCAAACTCAGATAAACTCACTGTTGCAGACAGACACCTAATAAATGCTGATGATGCTCCATGTCCCCTGGATGTGTGTTTACGCTGCTAAACTGTTACATGTACACCATAACAATTTTATACAGTGATATTATATGAATGTTGTGTTTACAGGTTGTTCCTTTGCCTCTTAGTTGCGAAATATAAACTCAATTTAACTCAGACTTCCTAGAGTTAGCGAATTAGCTGCACTGAAAATGGTCTCTAGAGTCAAATGGTTTGCTGTGATGTATTATCAATCTAAATAATGTTTCAGGTCACTTTAGCATGATTATAATTAGTAGTTAATGAGCTTAAAGTAAAACAAGAATGATCAATGTTACACCATTTGGTCACAGTTCATCATTTTTGTTACTTTCTTGACAAAAACAATGAGCAGATCGATGACTTGTGTCACAGATCTTCAACAAGCGTGCACCCACATTTCATAAGAGTCCATATTTGAATGCCTACATTATCATCCCTTCCTTCAGCGTCTGAGTTTTTCAAATGAGTCTTCATCTGATCTGCGTCAGACTGACTCACACATGCCCTGTCCTGCTGCAGCTTCCATCCATCTTTCATTGCAGATCTGTTACTCTATAAACGTGGATATCGTACATCAGTCATTTTGAGCCACAGTAGCTGAAAGGTATCTGCTGGAACCAACTAGAGCTTGATAGACAACTCTGTCAACTCTGCAGCGCAAAAAGCAGATACCTAAATCCATCACCTCAGCATCCTCCGCATCGTTAGTGTCATTATTTTTCGCAGACCTCACACTTCATCCATGCGTTATGAGCACTGTCATGCTCAGCTGTCTCAAGGCTTAGGCCTGTTTCACCTCATTGTCTTCACCTTTTCCCAAACTGTTTATGACTGAAGTATATTTAAAAGGTAAACAGAAAAACTTAAATGTAACAAATGCAGATGCCCTTGCACAAGGCACGAGGGGTCACTGAATAGTTGGAAAGATGCCTTCACAGTCACCAGATCTCAACACAACTGACTTAGACTCAGTTACCTAAACACTTCACCCACATCTTACTTGTAAAGATCTTGTTATGCGACTTAAATGATTGACAGCGACTTAACCATAAACCCAGTGTTCTATGGTTCTGTGGTCATACACACTTCAAATTGTTAACACACACTAGGGAGCCAATGCGTTTCAGAGTAACCATTAAGGATCTGTTCACTCTCTCTGTTTCTCATCTCCTCACCTGTAATGAGAAGACAACAGATCAAGGACCTCTCAGTGTATCTTGGCAACAATTATATGAGCTGAGAAGGCAGGGGCAAGCGAGCAATGGAGAAAAGAGAGAGAGAGAGAGAGAGAGAGAGTGTGTGTGTGT
This sequence comes from Euthynnus affinis, assembly GCA_029490765.1. NCBI lineage: Eukaryota > Metazoa > Chordata > Actinopteri > Scombriformes > Scombridae > Euthynnus > Euthynnus affinis. Next base: position 25,110,649 of record CM055845.1, on the reverse strand, counting down.
CAGAGAAAAAGGGCCTACTCTGCAGAGATAAGATGGTATTCTCCCTTCGTGCAAAATGAGTTCATTAGGGGAGTGAGCGACAGCCATAGCTGGGAATCAAGGTTTCTGTGCGATAAAGGGTGGGAGCGACAGATTGGAGGGAGAAAAAAAAAAGAGTTTCATTTCCTGTTCTTCAGAGGCAGTGGCAGTATCAGGGGATCAGCAGGGAGGCTGGCTAGAGAGAAAAATGGAGAGACGGGGGAGAGGACAGACAGAGCAAGTTAGTGAGGTAAATGTCAGGATTTTTTCTGTCAAATAAAACAGGGTGACCCTTTGGATCACTGTCAGGAAATATTTCTATGGAGAACTGAGGGGGAGACAGACAGAAAAGGAGTTGAAAGATATGTCAAACTCAGCTGCTCTCAGGAAAGTAGAAAGTCAAATTGAACTCCCTCGATGAAGTATTTAGGGTTATCGAAGTGCAAAAGGCTAATCAGAACCCAGGAAGGATTTATGAAAAATGACAGCAGCCACATGTTTGAGAAAGAGAGTAGGAATACACACACACACACACACGGATAAACACAGAGCCCAGGTTGGCTTGCTTAAATTAATATAAGAAATGTTCACAAAAAAAAAAAGTATGATATGAGAGCTGGGGGGGAAAAGAGATGAAATGAGCTGGAGGTCTTGATAGACACCTGATAGTGAGAGAGGCGGGCAGGCAGGCAGCTAAGCAGATGCTGAGATGACAGGTACAGCAGAGGTGGAGGGATACGCCGGCTGCGCTGCGCTGTTTAATATAGATCTGCAGCGATAAAACAAGACAGAGAACACAGGATGCATCCGTCAGTCAGGAGTAGGGAGCCTAGAGGAAATTGCCACAATAAAGCACACACAGACACACACACACATATATAGGTGAAGCTCACGGCACACAAATCAGTATGTGGATGGATCCAGGGAGATGCAATTAAACCAAAAACACACCTTTTTTTTTTTAAAGTTTCATTTCTCATAAACCAGGTGGAAAGAAGCGCTGATGTGTGTGTGTACAGGTAGAACGACTTCATGCAGAAATAACAACACTTTTCTAAAAGTTTCTTTTCATTGGCTCAGGATGTGATGTACTCAGTGGCTACATGGTGTATAACTGCACATCTGTTGTAGATTGGCCCACTGCTCAGATGAGGGTGAGTTTAAGATGCACTCAGCCCCCCCGCCTCCCTCCTTGTTCTTCTTGAGTATGTGTGTGTGTCTGCATGTGAACACAAGAATGTTTGCTGATTGCAGATTTCAATTGTGGGATTAAGCAGTGATGACAAGGAGCCATCGTGTTGTGCTCATGCATTATGTACACACAGATTGACAGAGAAACAGTGATTGTCCTGACAGGTTGGGACAACCCGTGTTTAAAGAGGCTCAGAGCAAACAGATGATGAAGCCTTTGATCAGGATGGGACTCATTGCACGTTGTTGTGGCCAGTGTACTTTTAAATCAGTCATAATACAGACTGAGCATGCTTTTTCCATAAATGTAGTATAATAGTTTTCACATGTTTATCACAGATAAAAAACATGGCGTGCCAGATGTTGTATTGTTTCATATGAGTTGTATGCCAAATTCGAACCGGCAGCTTATTATACGGTCACTGAGGATGCTAATAGAGTTGTTACTCTCTATAAACACAGTAACAATAAACAGTGACACACCTCACAAGCAGCCCTGATGGACTACACAGTGCCAATGTGCCACAGTGTTGTGGATGAGAAGCTCATCTGTTGCTGTTTAGCACGGTAGTTTCTCGATAGATTCATTTATTTCTACACGTTGGAGGAGATTCAGATCAACCACATGCAAAAATTGTTTCGCTTGGGTCTGTCCTGGCAGAGAGTGGCAAAAAATAGTCAGAGATTTTAAGGGGTAGTTCGCCCAAAATCACAAAAAAAGGCAGTCTTTTCACTTAGAAGTTGTGCCATCTGCTATATTGATAGTTTCAATTTATTTTCTGGCTTTCAAATATATTAAAAAAAGCAATAATGTATGAATATTTGCATGGGCGGATACCACTGGAGGTATGGAAGAAATCAGATGAACTGACCCTTTAAAGGGCTGCCACTGGATACACAACCATCAGACTTTTCTGTTTTCTGTTCCAGTAATAAATGACATGTGTGAAGTGTTTACACTTGAATAAATTTTATATTAAACATTTTTCCATCTTCACAATATCCCATGTCTGTTTTTGGATGTGTTACATGGCCTACAAGTATATTTTCAAAATTCATTATGTGCGTGAGTTCATGTTCCTGACTGGATAAGTATGTTGACTGTTTTCATAAATATAACAGACTTTATTTGTCTGAGGGTTTTCAAACAAGTATCAAATACTGTAAAACACGAGACCAACACATGAATAAAAGAATCACCCAACAGATGCTAGAGGTTATTATTTATTTCCATATATCTTTATTATCTGTTATTTCCCATATATTTATATATCTTTAATCTATACAGGTGTATTTCTCAATACAGTCTTTTATTGACATACATAGATCTTACATAAGCTCGAGAGGTACGAGAGAGAGAGAGAGGCAAGAAGGAGTTTATTTCCTTCATAGGATATTTTGGCAGTTAACAAGACAACAGGAGATCACATCATAGACACACACATGCATACACACACACACACACACACACGCATTTGAAGTACAGTATACACACACATCACGGCATGCACACATAAAGGGGCTGAATACCTCTAAACCTTTTTGATCAACTACCCATACTGACACTCATACTGTACGTGCACCAACATACTAACCAGGGTGCACACACATACACTGACACACAAGTACTAAACACACACACATTCACACACTCATGAGAGGAGGAGACAGGTATTCACAGGATAGATTACACCAATACCAGACTGACTAGTAAATACACATGTACTCGCCATATTTTAAATCCTGCTCCTACATACGCACAGATACATACACTCTCTCTCTCACACACACACACAGGCACATGTGCATACACACACCGACACACTAATTTTTGGTAGAAAGTAAAGAGCAGTAACGTTGACTTAGAGACTATGACATTGGAAATGTTATTAGCTCTGATCCATATTTGGTTTCTATTACTGATAGTTATGCAACATGACCACAGAGGGCAGAATGTCACGGTGATTAAACAAAGATCATCAACACTATGCAACATAATAATACATCATATCGACATGTGGAAAGTCAAAATGACAGCAATGATACATAATGAAATAAATACACATCTTATATTGCAGTTATAGAATGAACACACATGGTTGGTTCTGTCTGTGATCCATTTTTTTTTTAACTGGACATTATAACAGTCTTTGTTTTACACACACCCACACACACCCACACACACAGTCACACACATTCATGTCACTACCAGACAATGCTTCACAGTGTAAGGGAACTCATTGCAAATCCAACCTCCATCCAAGATACCAACAAATAAACACAGGCTGTCAGTCAACACCTAGCATAACACAACTACGATATTGAAACATCTTTAGAAATATAAACAGAACAGATATCATATATTTGGCTTCAGTAACAGATGTAAAAAGATACCTGAATTTTGCTACATATCAGAATGCATAACTTAACAGCATAATATGAAAATACAACCATAACAATTATGTATGGATAGAATCTTAACTATCTATGGGCCTTCCCCAACTGAAATCATTACAATGTGCAGTACATCCAGTTTGAAAGCATGTTATATTGTCTACATGAACACTGATTGTATCATACTTTATATAATTGTATAAAATATTTGTACGACTGTATAACCTGAAGAAAGGGGTGGTCGCTAAATAACTTAGGTGCCACTTTTTAGTGGAAAAAAAAAAAAGAAAAAGAAAGAGGATATGGATACTAAACTGAACTACTGTGGCCTGGCTCCATCTAACTCCACCTCTATTTCTAGATTTTGGTGGGAGAAAGATGAGATAAGTGTAGGAGATGTATGAAAAGAGGCAAAGACGGTGAAAGGTAGCCCCCTTGTCCTGTAGTTTTGCAGTGTGACCAGAAGAGGGCTCTCTAGGTAGATAGAGTGGCACCTTCGTTGGGTCAGGGGTTTGGTCAGACCGCGTTGGTGACAATGAAGTCTCTGTGTTGGTTAGTGCTGGGCTCTGGAGTGATACTCTTTAGCAGACGCTGTGAATACAGAGAGAGAAACACACACACATAGAGGGGAAGATAAGACATAAGATATATATAAATATGCCACTTTCACTGGAAGCTGACAAGGACTAAATTACAATGCAGGTAAAAAATATGCTTGTGCTGTTAAAACTAATACAGTAAAATTCATACAGGACTTATAATCCCTCTGAAAATTGTTATAAAATGATATCAAACATTGAAAGGACAGTATGTGATATCCAGTCATGCTATTTAAACTGATTACGGTCACCATCACCAACACACCTGACTGGATCGCAAAACATTGTTCGCTGCAGAATGAAGCGAAGAAAAACAAACGCACAGCCCCAGTTCTGTTACAAAGAGACACTCCAATATTTTGACCTCGCTCGATATCATCTGTCCCCATGCGTTACATGGACGCTGTCTCTTTTCACACGTACAGCATGTGCAAACAAAAGAACAAAAGTCTACCTGTTGACAATGTGTGTCGGTGACATTGTGTGCCCTGGCAGCATTGTCAATATTGGACGGACGCCAAAGAAGACCTGTCTACCGGCCTCTTTGATGTCCTCCTCCCATCTGACAGCTCTAACACAGGGCTTAATAAGAAAATAATGATGTTGATGAGAAGAAGATGTTTTGTGGTTGTTGTTGTTATGTAAAGGGGCACAACAGCATCATTTACTACAAAGAGCAAGTACACCTTTAGGAGATGCTCAGAAAGCGACAAAAATGTAAGATAGAGAGAAGTAAAATCTTTTTGAGGGTTAGTTTAACCGATGATGCTGATATGATGAGCTTTAGTTTGTCAGGCATTGTGTTGGGATGCTAAAGTGCTGCTGATGGCATGGTCTCCTTGAGTTCTTAGCTCTTATCCTCTCATCTGGCAGCGTGACAGCCCACATCAACATACCTTTAAGTGGTCTGCGTAGATTTGGGTGCACGTGTTGGTAAGTGCGTCATCAGGTGATGCCCTACGTGTATACGTGAGTGTGTGTGTACGTGTAGGAACTGTGGGGTCTGGAAGTTGTCACGTTTTTTTATTTTTTTTTTGCTGCTTTTTTTCCTCACTAATCTCTGGCCTGTGCTTCCTCCTTGTTCCTTTGATCCTGATGATCTCCAGTCATGTGTTCACAGGAGAGGGTAGACCCTGACTGTGCATGTGAGAGACGGTGGGAGGACAGAAGAAACGGCGGTAATCCCTGTCGTTGGAGTGAAGTGTCAGTGAGAGAATAACAAAGGTCAGGAGAGGATATGGGTGAAAAGGAGGACGACGGAACAAGAGAAGATGTGGGGGAAAGGAGTGGCATCATATTAAAAATAGATGTTAGCTATTCTCTAATGTAAAGAAAGGGAGAGAAACTGAAAGTGGTGGAAAATAAAAGGCTGTACCTGTTTGAATGTGCCTTTAGCATTGAGCAAGTGGTAAACCATGTAAGCAGGCACACAGATGAATGAGGACACCCCGATGCAGTAGCCCAGGACGGTGGTCCATGGTGGGTATTGGTAGTGAAACAATTTGACCTCTGGAGGGAAGGCCAGGAAACTGATGATGATGAACTGGAGGATAGGAGCAAAAACAGAGATCAGATAAAACAAGAAGGATAAATATGCAACAACTCTCCTAAAAGTTAAGCAAGTTCAGTCAACGAGGAGTAGATCAGAGCATCAGTGTTTGGTGTCTAGGCTCTGACTTCAGCCATAGCAGCCATAGCAGCAAGAAAGCATGTGAGCAATGTGGCAGTAGACATGAAGCAAAGTGTGAGTGACTTGAACACTCCACCATGATTATAAGGGTGCGTTGGATATATGTTGCAGTGAGGGAGAGTACGGCGTGTGTGGAGCTCCAGTTGGGCTGCTTGAACTAGCTTACAGTTGCTGCTTCATTGAAGTAAACGACAGCTGCTCGAAGTTCTGTATCTTCAACTGTATCAGCTGTAACTTGCTGTGCTTGCTTGCGGTGCTTCTAACAGCTTTTCACACAACTTAGCACCATTTTTCAGTGTGTTTGCATGACTTGTGTGTGTGTGTGTGTGTGTGTGTGTGTGTGTGTGTGTGTGTGTGTGTGTGTGTGTGTGTGTGTGTGTGTGTGTAAATGAGCCTCACCAGCAGAAAGCAGGGGCAGATGGCCACCCAGCAGACCCTCCAGAAACCACCCGGGTAGAAACCAAGCATGAGCTGGACGTCATTACAGAAACGATTGGTACCTGGAACACACACACACACACAATACTGTATAAACTAATCAGAGACATTATGCAGCATCAACGAGGAAGAGAGCATCTTTATGTCATGACTAAAACTACACAGACACAGAGGAGGTTAATAAGTTAGTACCATTGTCAGTGTGGGATCAGAATCAGCAAAAGGGTTTTATTCACTTCAAGAGTTCATTCTTTTTGTCACACGTTCCCATCTTCATCACCACCATCGTCGTTGTCAATTAGGTCATCAATGATCATCATCACTCCTCAAACTTACCATAGAACCAGGAAACAGCGATGACTTCAAGCAGGACCACAGTGATGACTGCAGGGCCTGTGGCGTACTCTTCAAACAGCTTCACCACAAACGCTCCTCCCTGACACGAGAGAGAGAGAGAGAGAGAGAGAGAAAGAGAGAGAGGAGGAATTCGTGAAAAGCTATTTACTAATTGCTCTCATGCAAGAGGGCTTCCTCTACGAAGTCTAAGCCAATGATTAGGCTATTATGTTGTTTTATGAAGCAGAGACGCATTAGTCACTATCTCACTTAATAAGGGTTGGAGATAAACAGATTACCGAGGATGCGCTAATCTGATTCCAGCTAATTATTAGCTGCAGTTCATTACATTACCTAAAATAAAACAGTTAAGTCTAAAACACTTTTAACAGTATGACCTTTTTCATTGGCTTATAATATATTGCAATAGAAATTGAGGTTTTTGGAAATTACATCAGATTAGAGGTATTTTTGAATCTAAAAAAAAAAGAATCAACAAACAGTAGTCTGTAAGTTTTACTGATGAGCGTGAGGATTGAGAAGTATGTTTAAATTTTGATATTACTTGTATATAATAATGATTTTTTATTAACTTACATATGTGAGTGTGGAGAGAGCCCCGAGGTAGCAGACACACACGAGGCCGAAGACGAACCATTCTCGTCTCTTAGCCAGGAGATGAGGGAACTCATCTAGCATAGCTGTGATCACACCCTCCAACCCCGCAAACTGCAGACATGAATGCACAAAGGGGGGGGGGGGGGGGATAAAAGCAGAGAAGAACTCATCAGAAGATAAAGAAAAGTCAAAAGGGCAGCTTTAAGGCTGAGGAAAAACTTGACATTTATCTTGGCAACATATACTGCTACTGTATGTGTGTATTTCTCAAGTAGAAATGTTATTAAGATGTTGCTAATCAGCTGTTGGATCTAATCGATCGAGTAGTAGGATGACACTCTTTCAGCAATCCATACAATCCTGAAGAAAAAACACATTTGTGCATCACAGCATCAGAGATATAAAAAAAAAGAGACAGAAAGAAAGTTCAGCTGGTACAACATGAATCCATGTACACCGACTTGTTTTTCAGTAATATCCTCACTCATAAAAACGAAGGAGCATATAGCAACCTTGGATGCAGATTCAACACTGATTATCAGCGCATGATAAAAGCCATACAGGTCTTTCCAGCTGGCTGCTGCAGAACAGATAAACACAGGCTTATGGAGACAAAATCACCACAAAACAGATATGAAAGTCCTATCACATTGTTTTGTCGTTGCCTGTTATCCAAACGAAACAGCGAGGACAAATAACACCCAGACGCAGCGAGTAAAACACACAAACACGAGTCAAACAGAACAAGGCGTTTGCAGGGCAAATATGAAACCTGTTTCTAGGTGTGAAAGCGCATGTGAGAACTGGGCACCGGGCAACAACGGTATCGGGGTATGTGAGGATACCTAAAACAGTCATCAAACAGAGCATTGACATGGATGTTGCCATTTTTGTGCTACAATGAATAAACTCACAGTGCTGTCCAGACCCAACATGATGATCATGAGGAAGAAGATGATGGCAAAGAAGGTGGCAGCAGGCATGTTTGCTATGGCTTCTGCATAAATGATGAACAGCAGACTGGGACCTGCAGAGAAAGACGGAGACGGAAGTAGAAAGAGGTTTCACAACTGTATTTTTAATAGATCGCTCTGTCGTTTCAATCTAGTATTTATTTTTTTCCCATCAACGTGAGATTTAGTAAAGAATTGTTGAAGTCGTGTCCTACCAGCATCTTTGGCCACAGCATCTACATCCTGCTGCCTCATCTCAGCCATGTAGCCCAGCACAGTGAAGATGACAAAGCCAGACAGAAAGCTAGTCAGGCAGTTTACAGAGCTGGTGACCAAAGCATCTCTGAAAGGGAGCGAAGGGAGTAAAGTTTTAGACTTGTTGGCCAGGATTACTGGAATGTTTGTGGGATCATGGGTGTGTTAAAATATCTTACTTGTAGCAGTTGTTGTGAAACGGGTTGTAGCTGGCAAAGGCAAGGAGCACGCCAAATCCCGGACCCAGAGAGAAGAAGATCTGAGCTGCTGCATCAATCCACACCTGGGGAAAATGTGGAAGGAAAGGAGATTGATAAGAAAAGAGAAATGGAGCAGGACTGGAGAAAATGACTTATATTAAGTTTGTATAAAAATAAGATCTATGTAAACATTTCAAACAAGGAGGAATCAAAGAATGCTTTGCTAGATTTTACTGACTAACTGACTTACTGTAGTGCTGAGAAGTTTATCCCAATCAGGTTTGAGATAGAAGACCACGCCCCTCCAGGCCCCTGGCAGAGTGGCCCCACGGATGAGCAACACCAGGAGGACCAGATAGGGAAAGGTAGCAGTCACCCAAACGACCTAATGCAGAAATATAAATGATTTAGTTTCCTGTTGTTGAAGTCTTCCTCAGTCATAGTGCTCAGGCTCAATAATCACGTTCTGTAACAGGAACATTTGCTGTTGCTGAAAACATAAAAAACATATCTTATGTGCAGGGGGATTCTCCTGCTACTGCACATTTTTGAATTGCATATAAATATAATCAAGACAATGTTAAATGAATTTATCATCCAGAATACCACAGTGGAAATGTACATTGACATTATATTTATATTATATATAAATATAATATATTATATCTTTATTATATATATTAAGTGCAGCAGATCATTATTATTACTTTAGGTTATTGTTTGTTTTATTATGACATTTTGTCTTTATTGCATAGAAACAGTAGAGATACACACAGGAAACATGGGACATCAAACAAGTCTTAATCACTTGGCCAGCAGGATGCCTCTGGAGATATATATATTTTTGAATTACAGCCATATGCTAATTGTGCAGACTGTTTTGAATAAAACCCTTGACCACCACAGATGGAAGTTAGGATGATGTGTCACCGACACTAGCTAACGTACCGTACTATAAGGAATAAAGGCGTCATACTTTCTCTCTTTTCATTGCTCTGTCCCTTATCTGACAGTTTTCAACATTAAACAGAATGTATAGACCAGAACTGTGGGAGGGGGAAAAAGACAATAAAAAAGCTAATTTCCAATATTGGTCCTCAAGGGCTGCCTGGTCTTTTAACGGTTTGATTTTTCAAACCACAAACCTTTTAACTTTGAGACTTCCTCTCTAACCAACTTTTCTGTCCATGATGATGAATGATAATGAGGGTGACGGATGAAAGCAGAGCAACTGTTCTTCTCTCTGCCTCCATCAATCCATCCATCCATCCACTTTAACTGACACCCTCCATCAGCCATGCAGGCGCCCCTTCAGTTACCTTTCCAGACGTCTTGACTCCCTTCCAGATGCTGAAGTAGACGATGGTGAAGATGAAGAGCAGGCAGAGGGCTAACTGCCAGCTGACAGAGCCCAGCTGGTGCAGACCCGGGGAGAGGTGGACCTGCAACACCTGCCGACTGGAGACAGGAGACAAGGCAAGAGGGATGTTAAGGGTTGCGAGGTGAGGTCGAGGGAGGATGCAAAGAGGAAAGACAAGGAACAGATAATGATGACAGGGTGAAATGGCATGATAGCAAAGAAAAGTAGAGGTTGAGAGATAGGGAGAGTTGTGGGAATCAAGGAAATGTGGAAGACATATCGCAAAGTAAAGGAAGATGAGAGGAAAGGGAAGGTAAAAGGAAGGAGAAGAATGCAAAGAATAATAAGTGACAGAGGAGATAAGAGAAAGTAAGGACACAGAAGATAGGGTGGAGAGAAGGGATGTTGGCACATTGGGAAGTAGAGGAAAAAGGATATAACATACAATGAAGGAGATGTGATGTGGAAAGGAACAACATGAAATGGAAAAACATGAAGGAGTAAGTGCAAAGAAGAGGAGAAACATAAAACGTAGACAGGGAGTGAAGGACTACTATATACAATTATGGTCCAATATGAGAGTGATATAGCATAATCTCCTGGCACATGGCGCTGATAAACATTGTTAAATCAACAGTAAGGAAGGTTCATCTAAGGCAAAAAGGATGGAAAGACCAGACAAGAGAGCCTTGACTGACTTTAGGCCTATAGCAATAACTGTATATATATATATAAACAAAGTTTACACAAGCTACAGTAAAAAAAAAAGCAATTCAAAGCAAAAAAAGAGGGAGGCTGAAATGACAGTGAGGTTAACATCTGGTCACAGGTTAAGCACACAGAACTTGGGACGATAAAACACAGGCATGATTTATGTTGAAAACAGGAAATTCTGGCGCCAGACTGACTTGTGGAATTTGTTACTTTTAAACTTGTATTAGGAAAAGTCAACTATGGATAAACCCCAAATCTTGCTCAGTGGGAAGACATAGACACGGTCTAGTGAGCAGATGATAAGACTGAGCCTTTAGAGTTGACTTTAAAGTCCCAAAACAGTCAAGAATAAAGAAGACATTGTTATGACATAGCTATGGTTTTAAGTTACAGTAATAATAATAATAATAATAAAAAAGAATCCTACTTGACTGTATTGACTACCCCCATTTTACATCCTGGCTGTCTCAGTTAGTCACTCTGTAAGCTGCACGCTAGACATTTCTTAACACTTCAAGAAGAACATGCTGTAATAACTTGTAGTTTTTCTCAGTTTTCTGTCACACTTTGCAATCACAGCTATTTTTCTCTCCCTCCTTATCTCTCGCCTCTCTCACCCTCCACCTGATCATTTAACTTAAAGGTGTAATTTATATTCTGGCAAATTCGTTTAGAGTCACCTGAGAATTTTCTAGTTTGTTGTAATATCTATTTAAAAAGAAATTGTTCACTAGTCGACAGAAATGAATGTCGAATTAAAGCTGGCGGTAAAGCTTTATTGCTTTTCATCATTTCATTTAACTTCTACACACTTTTGGCTGACTGACTTAACTGACACTTGGTTTTCAGCACACATATTATAGAGTATTCAGGTTCTTTTTTTATATATATCAGCTAAACATTGCATCTATGTGTCCCACTGGTACAATTTTCTATGAGTTGTATTGTCACACCTACATCACTCCTGTCCCATCTCAGATCAGATCACCAGCTCTTCGCGATCAGTATGAGGGACGGTGGTAAATCTGCTGGGGCTCTTAAACACCAGAACCAACCCCTGTAATCGCTCTCTGGAAGCCATCCTCTCTTCCTTCGCTCGTTATCTCCCTCCTGTGTAGCTCTCCCCCTACGCCTCTACATCTGACTTACATGCACTTACGTATAGAACTCCTCGGCGGGGGAGGTAGAGGAGTTGGTCCATGACACGTTGTGGTCGGTGGACATGTATTGGTTGCAGTTGGCTGTGTTCCAGTTGTTGTTGCAGGTGGTCCAGGGCAGGGTGGGCCCGAACGACGATAATAGGTAGTACAAGGCCCAGGCCATGATGGTGTTGTAGTAGAAGGCGACGTAGAGGGCTATGATGCAGATAGCAAAGCCTATGCCTGGATGAGTGTGGGGGGGAAAGTAACAGAAAAGTACAAGAGTTAAGAAAATGTATGTAGTATGTATATTTTATTAATGTTTTTTGTGTGTAGTATGTGACACCAGTCAATCACTCCACCAGACGTCAGGGGTGTTTTTAAGCTAATTCAAGTTCCTATTGGGTAATTGGGTGACATTTCCAAAGAACAATAATTTACATACTATCAAATTTCTGAGCATCTGGCATTTGGTGTAGAAATGTGACAATTTCCATAACAGAGAGTTAGTGCATCTCACTAGATGTACAAGAAGCTAGGGATGCTCTTCAAGGCAACTGTAGTGAGGAGGGGTGAGAAGGTTAAATGAGCTGTCTCTCAGACTGTAGTCTTGTGAGCTAGCTGATTGCTTGACACTGTCCTTCTTCGTCCATCTTCTCTGTTTTTCTCTTGCTGCCAATTTTCTCTCATGTACACCCCCCCCCTTTTTTTTTTCAATCCAAGCTATTGCTATTAACTTCTTCCTCCCTCTGTCCTGTTCTCTCTCCTCTCCCTCCGTTACCTTTGAAGATGGGACAGATGTGTTTCCAGATGGAGATGCAGCCACTGCGGTGGAACTGGCCGAGAGCCAGCTCCATGTAGAAGAGAGGTACACCTCCAAACATCGCCATCAACAGGTAGGGCAGCAAAAAGGCACCTGGACAGAGACATGGGGGCAGAGGTAAGGGGGAAAAAGGAGAGCAAATGCAGGGATGGATGTGGGGAGGAAGAAAGAGTGGGAGAAGTGATTGGAAGAAAGAAAGAGTTATGGAAAAGCGGTAAAAAAGTCAATTACACTCATGAGGAATGCTACTCGTTCACGCTCCATCTGTAATGTCAGTAGTCCTCTCTATAACTCACAGCCAACAGAAGAACATTAAAGCGCACTCTGTAAAAATCATTAAATATCGTGAGCACCTCATAATTTAAATAACTCTGCTCCATTCAAGAACAACAGTGCATGTGTTCCTAGTTTCATATCACTGCATTTAGAGTGTTTAACTCTAGAATGACATATTAGGACTACTGCTATGTTGGCTTTGCTTCTGCGAAGGGGAGGATGGAGCTCTTATTCATACACTGTGACATGTAAATGTTCAAAAATGATAAAAGGAGAATTAAAGGCCAATCACTAAGAAACAGGAGTGCAGCAGGACGGCAGCCAGGTCCTTGGACTCTAATGTGCAGAGTTCAATAACGTATCTCTCTCTCTCTCTCTCTCTCTCTCTCTTTCTTTCTATCTGATTATCAACTTATTTTATGTGCATGCGGGTGGGTTGGTGTGGCCACGCGTGCATGTGTCTCTTTGTGACATGAAAGCGAAGATAAGGGTTGATTGAGCAGCTGCCTGGGAGACAGGTTATTAAGCAAGGAGAAAGAGACTGAAGGCGTTCTCATAAAAACCACAATTAATACTGTTGCCTCTATCAAGTGTCTCCCAGTCCCCATCTCTACCTCGCTCCGTGAGACACACACAGAACACAGGAAATTGCAAAGATTTTATTATTGCAAATTCAATAAAAGTGGAAAGGGAGGCCCTGTTTGCTGCTAGGTGAAGATCCTGTAGTAACAGAGTACAGGCAGACCACACAGATTCTGAGAAAACATACAGTAGGCTTAGCTGTTTGTAACTTAGACTGCGCAAGAAATGAGAAAAACCATGTGCTATTTAAAGACCACTTTAATTCTCACATTCCTTATGAGTCTGTGCGTCTTATTCTAGCCACCCATGATGCAGAAATGATGACATAGCAGAGATGCTCTCCATTAAACTCCATCTTTAATGATAGAAAATGCTGCAATTCAATCCATAAAAGACCCTTTTATTCATTCTAATCCCTGAAATCCTGTTTACTCTAGCATGGGATCTCATGTACCCTCATCTCCCACCCATCCCTCTCCTTATCTCCCTCTTGAGAGGGCGATAACATCTTTTGCCTTCTCACCTCCTCCATTTTGGTAGCAGATGTAGGGGAAACGCCAGACATTTCCCAGGTCCACGGCGTAGCCGATCACAGAGAGCAAGAAGTCCATCTTCTTGCTCCAGGTTTCTCTGGGCTTGTCCAAGCTGGTTTGTTGGACCATCAGAGTCCTGAGGCCTCCCAGTGGCACAGAGGACCCAGTGCCACCTCCTTGTCCAGAGTCAGTACCCCCAGAGTTAGCAGCAGTCCCTGGTCCCTCCTTGGGGCTCTGAGGGGTGGATGTAGTGAAGCCATTGGACACTTGTTGCCCAGAGCTGGAGGTCAGACTCTTGGGTCCCCTCTCTGCCAGACCATCAGACAGCATCAGTCTACCATTTTCTTGCTGTGCCTCCCCCTCGTCTCCCCTCATCTCCTCTTTCCCTTTGTCCTTCTCTCCCTCGTTCTCCCCTTTGTCCATTGTCAACATGTTTGTCATCATCATATCTTTTGTCTCCATTGGGTCGTGTGGATGTTGGTGTTGGTGAGGCGGTTAGGGGTGGGGAGAGGTTCTCAGTGATGATGAAGGGAATGTGGCACTGCTGCTGTCTGATATGGTGCCCATGAGGGGGACAGAAGAGTTAGGAGGGTGAAGGAATAGTGCAGTGATAGTGTCGGGACAAAAAAAAAAAAAAAGGGACACGTCCTTTTTGGACAGGTAAAGGAGACAGGGAACGGGAGGCCAGAGCTAAAAGATGAGAACGGGGCCAGAATAAGGGGAAGTGTGTGTATGTGGCACAGGACTGAAATGAGTCTGTTCAGCAAGAAGGAATAAGAGCAGACTTCTAGGACACACAGAGGAGGGTATATGGGGAAGAGAGATATGTTTGAACAGGATGTGGCAACCAGAAGAGTTACATGAATTTTGGATCTTCTCCACAAACTGCTCGTTGTTTGAGACGCTCTGCAACACAGACAACAGACGGACAAAGTGTCAGCTTTAAATGACTTTTCAGTGACCTTATAAAATTGATAAAACCAGTCTTTCTGTGTTTCTGTATGCCGTAAGTGTTGAGACGAAATGGGGCTGAGCCCAAATGTCAGGCCTTGTCTCACATGTTTTACCGACAGTTTATAATAAATTGGGTGACAAAAACAGACATTAAGGAAGATGTAAAGTATTCTTGAATGTCCAAAAAAGAAGGGTACAAATTAGGGGGATTGTGCCGGGACATGTCGATTTACTATCTTATTTCACGCTACGTCTCAGTTGCATAATCTGCTTCAATGCTTATCTGATCAAAGCCGTATAATGGTGAGAAATTAGGGACTATACACACGAACCGGCTGCATTTTTGAAGGCAAGAAACACAAGAGAGAAACCTCAAAAGATAAAAGACAAAAGTGGAAATTTTGACATGCAATGATAATGAAGTTTGCTCATTTTGATTCATGCAAGCAACACGCTTAGAATATTAAAAGATTCAACATGTGTCAAATATGGAAATAAGTTATTTGCTCAACAGGTTTGTCCTTTGTTATTGTGTTGTTAAAAGCGCTTAACAGACCACAGATAAGAAGTAGAAGAAAATATAGATTATTTTTATGTTTTGATGTCAGGGCTTGAAAAGCAGATTTTACTTACACTTTCTCTTTAACTAGGACAAAATTAGACATAACTATTATTTCAAATACTATTAATAATATTATTTCAATTTAAATGGTATGGACAGGAATAAAAACAAAAAATCTGAATTTAATGCCCATATTTAATAATTACTGTACAGTAAATAAGATTTAGACAAAGGTTTGACTGTATATCAAAGTGTACATGAAATACATCTTTTACATTAGCAACAAATTACACTTTAGAGTATAGTCATTACATTTTCAAGAGATATTTCACAAATGCTCAATATACAGCCTAAAACGCTATCACATGAGTAACCGGTCAAATTGAGTGGGCAATTTAAAAGCGGATTAGATTGTTTATAGCTGTTAGCTCAATTAGTAATGAATGCCAGAATGTAGGAAGACTCAATTTACATGGAATGCCATTATCTTAATTAAGAACGACTGTCGGGCAGTTTTACACGGCACGACATTCACTCCACACTAACATCTGACTACCACGCAACCAAGACCCTGTCATGTACCTGAACTCTGAGGAAGAGGACAAACACTGGCTCACCTTCCGCTCAACACAAACACTTTTGGTTTTTTTTGTTTTTTTTCCACACAAAACAACAATTTTAATTCCTGTTGAAAGCAATCATAAGCTTTTAATCACAACAATGACTTCATTTCCTTCTGAATCCTCATGATTAAAGTCTGAGAGAAGTACACTGCAGTCCTTCTGGTCGGACAAGCACACTTTAAGATGCTTTAGAAGCTTAAACATGTGAGGAAGTCGAAAATTGCTATTTGACCAGCGATGACTAAAAAGAAAGATGAAGATAAAGTGAGATGTACTCACAGATGTACTTTAATTTACAAAAAAACAAAAAAAAGACCTAACTGAAAAATATCTTCTCATCAACAGTTTAAAAGGTTATCCATCCCAGCTCTTAACGCTTAATGTATCCACTGTCACACTGCCTCGTAATAGAAGGTCAAGAAAAAAGAAATAGTGAAGAATGACTTGGTGAAATATTAAATCTGACCTGCATGTGCAGACACACTTAATCATAGCTGGTTACTTAGGCAGTTCATAAAGTTAATTAAGCCATTATTAAAAGTCCAACACAAATGGATAATACTGTGATACACACTTTAAAGAATGTGGTCTTTACTGGAAATAAATAATGATATTTTTATATTTTACTGCTCCGCTAAATAATGAAGAAAGGGAGTGTACGAGGATAACATTTCAAAAGAGATAAGCTGAAAAAGGAAATGTGAGAAAAATAACAATGTGCCTTTATAAAACAACTCAAATAGAATTTAAAAAAATATAGACACTCTTTTGAGACATGTTACCTTGTTAAACTCCACTTACAGTTCAGAAAAAGTGAAAGCCACTTTTAATGAAAATAAACTAAAATGAACAACAAATGTAAAGGTACAGACACCATTAAAATATTTTATACCAGTTGACATGCATCCATACGATACCTTTAGAGATGGCAAAGGATGAGAAGTATAACCTGTGGCAGCAGAAACATGCACAAACAGCAGCAGCAGCAACTTCTACCCCAAACTTCGAGAATCCTGTGGTATTGCAAAAACTTGCCAGAGAAACAGCGTGCACTAGCACATCAGGACACTGTGTTTGCCCATTGAGCTCTCAAACCTCTCTCATTTCTCTCTCTCTCTCTCTCTCTCTCTCTCTCTCTCTCTCTCTCTTACTCCCTCCCTTGTTGTCCTTCTCTCACCACACACACACATACACACACCACGCTTGGAGACGCACAGCCGCACAGACATATGCAGAGATGCATGTGTTCAGACAGAAGATACTGGATAAACAACAATGCGAGCTCAGACATGCGCACTTTGAAGTTTGATTAGATGTGTAGATGTGTACAGTGACAGTACAGCAATAATTGACTACTTCAGTTTTTTTTTTGTGTGTGTTTTTTTTTTTGACACACTATGGTCATGGCTGAACTCTCACACACACCAAGACAGACACACACACACACACATACACACTTTGCAGCCAGGGGAAGTCCTACCCTTGAGTAGTTCCGTGGCATTGTGGGGGCTCTGTGTCAGGGTGCTACTTGATATTGCCTGTCTTGTGCATGCACACACACACATGCCCTGTTTCTCCTTAACTCGTTATGCTTTCACATTGTTCTCATCCTTCAATCTTAAATCAATCCTGATTTTTTTCTTTTCTTTTTATCCTCTACTTTTCAGGTTCTTTCCTGGTGTCATCATTGTGCACACCTGCCATGAAGAGATTAGACTTCTGCTGCTTTGGCTCCTGTTTCCCCTTCATTTTTGAGTCCTGTTCTGTTTTCTTTAGACGGGCAGTTTATTTGGACATATTTCTATGCCTGCGTTTCATTTAGATGTCCTAGGATAAGGCATTTTCCTCAAATGATACTTTGAAGGAGAACAACAAAGAAATTCTGTTGTTTTTTCATCCATTTACTACTGTTGCTGTGTTCATAGTGAAATTGGCTACAGAGTTTCGGTGATAAAACACAGCTACTTTCTGCTGCACGCGCTGCATTAGAGAAGTGAGCTTGCTGCCTGTGTTACTACAAGGTCAAGAGTCTAAGTGCCTGAATCATCTTTCTGTACTCAGTGCAAGGCTGTGGTAGGGCTGGGCAGCTCCCCAACTGCATGCAGCCAAAATTGCCTCTGTACCTAAACTCCCACAGGTTACTGCTGCAATTCTTTCAGTTTAAGTAATAGTTTAAAATATAGGAGTTTTATAAAAAAGGTTAAAAAAAACTGTGTTGTATTTTAACTTGAGTTCATACATCATGTTTGTGTCAAGACACATGCATGCAAATATAACTTTTCTCACACGTACTAACGTTGCCTAAGTTATATTTGCAATCTCATGGTTGAGTAATGCTTGTTGTTAAAATGTTGCATGAGTTGTTAAACCATATTTCATGAAGGACCATTGTGATGGACAGTCTATCAGCTCGTGAGCTTTCGCTTTTGAAATCCCCATGAGATCCCATAAGGTGCCTGCTCAGTGTATCTTTTACCCTAAAACAACTCATAAAGCTACGGGCTGTGTGCCAGCTTTTGTATCCAAGCTGCTTTTAAACACGGACCAACACCCTATAGTCCGGGGTATAGACGTCAGGAATGGTTGAGTAAAAATAATGTGCTTATCAGAATTGGCTCTGGCAACTCTCAGGGGGTTTCCTGAATAGTTTTGGACTCTGGACAGTAGACTTCCATATCCAAGCCAACTTTCCTTCTTTGTTAGATTTAATCTCTATCTCCATCTATCTAACTGTCGCTATAAGAATCATTGCCAAAGATTTGAGAGTTTTAAATAGTCAGATAATGACATATAGATTGATATTAATGTTGACAACACTCCTGATAAGGATCTCACATTTACGCACTAAATCGTTTAAAACATATCTGTCTGTTTGTCTGCCGCTATCAGAAGCGTTTACACATACAAATCATTATAAAAACAATGAATGAATTTTAATGACCGTTAAATAAGAAGACAATAAAGGAGTGGAAGAACATTTTTCTTTTGGCCAGCTCTTGAGGCATGTCTGGACAAAAAAAAAGGATTGTTCCTTTTCTGTTTACTAAATTAACTAACTGCTTTAAGAAAAAAAAATCAGGCAAAAAAGAGCAGGGGTCACAAGGGATTTGTGAGCACTGCTTACACGCAGGTCGCACATGATGACTGTGGCCTGTTTCACAAATGATTGCTGCTTGCAAATTGCTGATGAACTTGCGAAGCCTACGGTCCTCTCACATGCCCATGCATGGTCACAAGTATAATGTTTCCTTTTGATTAGTCAAACATGTCAAAATTAACACAAGAAAAAAAATGATCTCATGTTGCAAGTCGCAGCCTGCATGTTGCAAATTTGGTGAAATGGGCCTCAAGCTTGAAGTGGGGATTAAAAGTTTTCTATCCTTTTTCAGAATCGGCTCTTGAGGGCAGATGGTGGTTTGATGGTAAGAAAGAACATCTTTCAACTGGAGAACTTAGGTTCAAGCCCCTCTGTCAAGAAACATCTGCCCTGCTGGAGTGTCCTTGAGCAAGAGGCGAGATTCCTAACAGATTGTAACAGACAGTGATGCACTGTAGCTGACCCTGCCCTCTGATTTTGCTGGAACAGGTCGAGGAAAGTTTTACAGTATTTATTACCCGGGTGCTCAATATCTTTTCAAATATTAAATCTTCAAGTGACAAAGCCATATGACTGATGTTTGTGTTTATCTTATCTCACTAAATTTCGTCTTTAGCTATGAGAGACTACTGTTTTTCGATCAACTGTGGAACATAGCTAATTGGTTAAATATATAATTTTTTAAACTTAGTTTTTGTACAAAATTATTTGCAGTACATTAAACATCCTCTCGTCATGTTGTGCAGATAGATAACCGTGAGGTAAATTTACTTTCTTGATTCGGTAGTAATGTGCTTTCACTCAGAACACCCATGTAGGTGTCGTGACAAACACATAATCTTACTCACACTGTCTCACTAACTCACACACACACACACAAACTAACTAAAACATTTGCTGTGTCCTCTATCATGGACACAAACACACATACAGAAGCAGCAGTAGCAGAGAGAGAGAGAGACCAACCTGAGAAAATCATTTATGAAATCCTTGTTTTGTTCCATTAGTTTTCTTCTGTGCTCCACAAGTGTGGCCTATAGTTTCCTGTGCTCACCCGACATCATGCAAACTTGAACCCTGGCTAATTGAAAAATAAACAATGCAGACAGACATAGGAGGAGGAAAATCGTTCAGTGCATTATGTTGCTAGCATGAGCACCGCAGTGCTGCCACATCTGCACAAACAACACTTAACTAGTCATGTAATACTTAAAGGAAACTACTCCCAGGAGAAGTAAAAACACTTTTGATAAGTTGAAATGCAAACACAGTTTGTGGCAAATTGTCAAGACATGCACAGTAACCTGTCCTGAAGTCAGGATTTACTTCCATTTCCTGTCTTGTGGTTGCACAAGAAGTTGGAAAATGTGGGAAATGTTAATGTGGGCATTATTTAATTATGCCCCTTTGGCTGCTATGTGACTGTGTAATACTGTTGGCCCAGTCAAGCACCCAAGGCAACTCCAAAATACGCAAACAATAGCTTATCTCAGCAACCCTGCCTTCTAAAAATCACCTTTATGTAAAAGCTAGTTTTAAAGCAATACTGCCCAGATTATGTATCATTGAAATAATGAGAAAATGTTAATGAAGTTATGTGGCAAGTTGCAAAACGTAGCTTGAAAAAACATAATCCAGGTAGCAAATGAACACTATTTCTAGCATGAGGATTGATCACAGAGGTCACCATCAATACAACTATGTCACTGTCACAACCAAGATTAAATCAATCACATGTTTTCATGCAAGTACCAGGAAGAGAGCAAGTACAGTACAGGACTTTCTGCTGCGTAACGTAGCAGTCGCTGTGGTTTACCATCATTACTTCAGTTTTTGTCGTACTCACCGCCGCCTTGCTTATTTTTCCCAGTCCAATCACCATCTGGCCTATAGTCTTACTTTACAAAGTCAGAGTTCAACATCGATTCTTCTACATGTAGATCTCTGAAAAACATTATTATAACATATCCCTTCATCCTAGTCTGTACCTCTAATCTCCTCATTGTTTGAGCTCACACATGAAATTACAATCCAAATAATCCTATAGTGACAAGCAGTAATCTGGGAGGCACGTAAAGATGCGTTAAGCAGAATACATTAACCACAAGCACAATGAGGACTTCTCTACCCACCAAGCAATTCTGATTATGATTAATGAGAGCTTTCTGGAAATATTGTCACATTTATAGGAGTTTTTAAACTATTCATAACTTTTTTTAAATATAAAAAACAGCTGACTTCATTACTGTAAACTCCCTATTACTGACTCAAGTAATGACTCTGCATCAGGCGTTTTCTGTGTTTTTGAGCAATAGACCCATTTCACAGCAAAGACTTTTCAAAACAGAAAAAGCAGAAGTGAAATTCATAACATTAATGATTAGTGCACACTCACATGGTTCACTCTTGTTTTCTTGCTTTGACAAGTCAAAAATGTCTGTCACGAAAAGGGTCAATATGCAGTCAAAGAGCAGTCAAACATGAATCTAGAAATTCTTTGCAGGTGCATTTGAGGAAGTCCTGTCCTGTGGTGCGGGGTTTTTAACTGTAATTTTGACTTTATTATCATTGTCATTAAATGTAATAATTTGAAAAAAAAAAAAAAAGTTTTATCATCTTCAAAACAAGTGGCCAAAGTTTGACTGAAGCAATATCACCTAACTGAAGTCAACTTCATCACCTCACAGCTGAATGCTTTGATGAGTATTCAGAAACAGAATTTCTGAATTTTGACCCACAATACTTAGACAGTTGTGTTTATTGGTGTAGTAATACTCAAAAGATTGCTGAAATTGAGGACTTGTATATATACTGAGCAGTGCTGATCATGATCACGCATAAGATACAGCTGTACAGCTGATTTACTGTTTTTCCATCTTGCCCAATTCATGCACATATCTTGATCAAATGGGCAATTTTCTGGTGATTGACCAAGACATAGAGATTAGATCAGCTTTGTAGAAGATGAAACAAAAAATGTCTTTTGGATAAAACTTGGTTGCCAAACAATTTGACCCAAAACAACTAAACTATATGCTTTAAAATCATCTGGATGCAAAAAAGATGTTTGTTGTTACATATAAGGTGTTAAAAGAGCAAGTTTCAACTTGCCTTTCCTGTGATGGCAGTATATGGCTGGTTTGATAGCAGGGGGCTTTTGTTGCATGTCATCCAACTCTGTCTCTTTGTCACCATCTACTGTGATCTATCTAAAAAAAAAGGCATAATGCTAAAAAAAATCTTTTAAAAAATTTGTTGTCATACAAAAAAAAGCAGCAGCTTTTGGGCTACCACAGACACACAACTTTTGGCTACTGCAGACTGCAAGACTGCAATACAACTACCTGCTAAAACGAGGGCACCAGCACAGATTTGGGGCTTGACCTCTTATCCGTTAATTTCTTATTTAAAACCCTCCCTTGACCAACACCCTCCAGCTTCACTACAGTGACGTGGAGCCACTAAAAATAAAGACAACCCATAGGGTGTCCAAGCACAGATTACAGGCTCTTGCTCTTCGCCATGACGACAATGGTTCAAATACTACAGGTTCAATAGGAGACTCATGGGCAGCACATACAGTAAAAATGACATAATTATACTGTAATGATCAGTAGCAATAATTCTTAATATACAGAATGTAGTCTGAAGTTCAGATGTCACTGACAGAAATCTCTTGATTGGACTTTTAATACGCATTTTCCAAAATGTCTTCTGTGACACAAACCTTAAAAACATCACAGTGTGTATTAGGGTATAGACTATCTGACCAAGAAATCTAATATGATGACAAAACCTCACAGTCTGCAAATCTCAGTATTTTCTTTCCCCAACAGATTTCCAGAGTACAGCACTGAGGCTCCATTCCAAGTGTCCGAGAAATGACCTGTTGGTGGTTGAGTTATGGCTTGTGTTGTGTTCATTATTTTGTGATTTCTTCAAAACAGAATGGCTTCATGCCCGCATTTTGTGTGCTCAAGCGAACACTGGGAACTGACTTGTGAAGCAGTGCCAGACGATACGAACACAGCATTTGAGAAGTTATGACTGCATACAATCCTTCATCCAGTCTAACTAGACAGATAGAAAACCAAGCAACGGTTGGCATTGTGTGTATAATAACAGAAATTTGGATTTGGCCATATATTTGCACATGTCACACATTTCAAACTATACATTAAATCATGAAACATCCCTAATTAAATAACTAATCCCAAAATCTGGAAGTTAATTTGTTTCCCAGATCTGACAGATTATAGCAAGTCGAATTCAAAATCCCTGGATGTTATGGAAATAACACAGATGAGGATGAATGACTGATACAAGAGGCCTCGAAAAAGAAATTAAACTACACTCACAATGAACCCCTCCCCTTCCCCCCCCTCCCTCCCTCCCACCACCACCACCTCTCACCTAGTAAGGAGTGTACTAGTGGCTTGCGCACACATCCTACGCAGATGGCTATCACTATACTTTTATAGCAGAAAATTGATTGGAGTAAACAGTAATTGTGTATCTGTGTAGATGAACCTGCTGGAAATGACATTATGTGCTGTAAAAAGACCGGCAGTGTGATCTTACCTCGATATTTTTAGCAGGACAGCCTGCGTTATCCATGGAGCGTCTGGTCATCCAGTGTCCAACACATCGCCTATCAGCGCGGTCTAAACCCAATCACACAAATCACACATGCCTGGGTTTACAGAGGGCCGTATTCTGCTCTGCCTGGCTTAAGACACAAACACACATACTCCAGCATGCATGCGCACACTCACACACACGCTGTCACCCAAACACACACACACACACACACGCACACACACACTCACAGGCTGAACTTTAACAAAGGATCCTTGCCTCTAATCCAAGACTCCTTGATGCATATTTATAAGAGGGCCAAACAGGAATAAGAGCAGAACGCGGAAACAAGTCACATAATGTGGAAGATCAGCAAGGTGAAACATTAACAAGTGTGTGTTAGAGAGATTATTTAAGTCTCAGCCTGTCTGTGTCCTGGTGTAACTAACCCATTTACAGCCACCCGCAACTTACTGGGCCACAAGGCACCCTGCCAGGTACAGTAATACAGTCAGTCTACTTAGCATTTATTGTGTGTGTGTGTGTGTGCGTTTGAGAGAGAAAGAAGGGAGGGAGGGAACTGAAAGAGATATAAAAGAGGGTGGCCTAGGTTCAAACACACATTCTCCGTCATGTTGTCATTAGATAAATAATATCACTGTGTCCTCTTTCTTTCTGTTTCAGCCACACACACACATAAACACACACACACACACACACACACACACACACACACACACACACACACACACACACACACACACACACACACACAGGCGTCCAGTCTCTCCTTCTTGTTAAAAGCCAGCCTGTGAGAGTGTTGAACGTCATTCCAATCAGCATCAGCTGAAGTACTAGGTTAATCCTCATTGCAACACACACAAATCCACACAGAGGCACACAAACACACACACACACACACACACACACACACACATGTACACACATAAACACAAGTGAAAAGGGGAAGAAGAGAGAGAGAGAAAAAAAGGAAGGGAATAATGAGACCAGGTGTGTGATGAACAGTCCTGCATGGTTCAACAGTGGGCTAATTCCTCCTGTCAACTACTAACAGTTGGACATGGAAACTATCATGAGACTCTTTTCTTTTCTTTTTTTTTTTTTGACGTCAGGACTTGTACGTAAGTCGAGGTGGACAGGTTCAGAAGTTCAATCCTGCTGTTGTTCTGCATAACATACCATAAAACATAATTACATATCCACAATAAGAAGTTTGCCTTTATGAGTAGCAACATGTGAGGATATAGGCCTTTATAACTGTCAGCCTTACACTGGTAAAAAAATACAAACACCAATTATTATTATCATTATTTGAACACCTCTGTGAACCAGCCTCTAAGACTTCAAATAATCTTCAAATGTGAAATACTGATCGTATTGGGTCTCAGGCAACAGGTCAGTGCCATGAGCAACAACCATCAGATTATGTGTTGCTTATATTATAAATAGTTTTACATCAAACAGGATTGCACGGTATGAGGAGGTGTTCATCCTATGACACGTGGGAGGTGTGCTGGTATTGGTGGAGGAAGTATTCAGTTCCTTTGCTTAAATAAAGAACAAATATTGCAATGTAAATATACTCCAGGACTTTTACAGTTTACTTAGCTTTTATTGTGTGTGTGTGTGTGTGTTTGAGAGAGAAGAGATATAAGATATATAAAGGAGGGCAACGTAAGTTCAGTAAATGTCCTTGATGAAAAATCCTACTTATGTAAATGAGCTTGATATAGTATTGCAGTAAAAGTAGCAGTTTGGTTCCTTTGACTGGTATATTTTCATTTATGGCATCATTAAATTATTAATACTGAAGCATCAGTGTTAGAGCAGCATGTTACTGTTGTAGCTGCTGGAGGTGGAACTAGTTTGAACCACTTTATATACAGTTAGCTAGTTTAGTCCAGTGGTTCTCAACCTAGGGGTCGGGCTCCTCCAAAGGGTCTTCATTTGAAAAGTAACTAAAGCTGTCAAATAAATGTAGTGGAGTAGAAAGTACAATATGCAGCAATCAACACACTGTGGCTGTTTCTGCTTCTATTTTTCATGCTTTAATAGCAGGGCCTATGAGTAGAAATGTAAGATATTACACAAGCACTATACTTAATATAGTATTTATATGTTGTTATGTTTTTTAAATGCTGAAATATGATATAACAAATACAGTTATGTTTTCTTAACAAGGCTAATCTCAGGGAAAAATACAATGCATTTCCTGTAAACTAGTTGGCTCACAATAAAGGTCGTCCTGTGATTTTAGTTGCTTATGACTGTTTATGGCCTGACCATCAAAGAGCAATCTGCTTTTAACAAATGAACTTTCAACTCAAGTGCTAACCGCTAATTCTGACACTGTTGAGGAGTAACTTTTTAATATACAAAACAAAAATGTTTTTGTGCATTAACATCTTATAGCTCACCACTGACATGATAACAGACATTATAATGTTAAATATATTTAACCCTGATTTATCATCAGGAAATCATTGGCATAAAATCATTAACTTTTATTGCTGCTGAGTAAAACAATTTATTGATCAGTTGATGTCATTTCACGGGTGAATTACACTGTAATTACTGTGTGTTAGTCTTTCCTGAACAAGAATAACTGAACATTCATTTGAAAGTTAGCAATTGCAATTAATGAGCTGCAGTGGAATAAATATTCAGCAAAATCAATCAAAGGTGAAAGTTCTCACTTAGAAAAAAAATGCTTGTCACTTTTTTTTTTAATACAGGCTATTAGATTAGTATTGTTGCTTGACTTTTACTGTACAGTTGCTACAGTTTTAACTATTATTGAATTATATATATGTATATCAAAGTGCTGTCAAATAAATGTGATGGGAGTGAAAAGCACATCTCCCTCTGATATGTGGTGGAGTAGATAAAAAAAAAACCCAAGTGAAGAACAAGCATTCCAAATTACTTAAGTACTTGATTAAATATACTTAGATGCATTCCAGTACCGGCTGCCAGTCACAGATGAGAAAAAAAATTGCTGTTCCAAATGAAAACAAAAAAATAGATGTAATTTGTAACCTACGTTCTGAATTCAGTTAATGCGGCTCTTCACCATGTGTGGACCAAGTCAAACAGAATAGTAGTCTGTGTAAGAGAGAGAAAACATAGGACTGAGTCTAGAAATACCCTAAAAATTATATGTAAATAAGAAATGTATGCTTAAAATGAGAAAGCACAGTCTTATCCTAAGTTTCACCTCGAGGCCCAACATGTGTTCATAGTTTCTTTTCATTCTGAGGTGACTAACTGCTTGGAGGTCATGCTGTGCACTGGCTGCTCACACTGCCTGCCAATCATATGAGTTTTGGGTAAATAAGCCCCAGGTCTTTTATTTCACACCTAATATAATTTTTTATCCAATTAGGATCGTGTATTTGTAATGTTTTACCTGCTCTGTTTATTCAGCACATCAGGTTTACATTTAAGTTTCTTTCTCTCACAGTAGTGAGCATTTAACTGTTTGTGCAGCCTTTTCATGAGTGTTGTAATAGTGGTTTGAGTAATAACCTTTATAGAAACCTGTAGATTAATCAACCTACACCTTTACACCACAGATTTACACAGATTAAGGTGAAATACTACAATAAGAAATTATGTCCCATTCCCTCTTGAGCATATTGTGAAATAAGGGCTTTACCAGCGAAGATTTACAATGTGCACTCTCCTCTTAATCAAACCCAGATAAGAAAATACCCTTCCTCTGACGGAAAATTTCTAGGAAAGAAACTTGTGGGTGGTGTTATCGATCAACGACTAACAGTCAGCAGTTAAATCCAACAACACTATCCATCTAGCTTCTGTAGCATGTACATTTTTTCAAAAACTACTTAACTGTCAGAATAACATATATGTATCAAAATCTCTGGATTTAGTTTGTATTTACTGAGAAGAGTAGCACAAATCCATCTGCAGACATTTCGTAGATATGTAGATGGGTTAAATGGAGGAAAATCTGTGAGAACGTACAAAAGGATATATATATTTAAAAAAAGTAAATAAATAAATAAAAAAGTTTAGCTGCAGATAAAGGCAAAAAAGTTGAGTGCCAGGCACAGGACAGGACAGGACAGAGGAGGTAATAAGTTGAGAAAAGAAGTTGATGTATGTATGTATGTATGTATGTATGTATAATTCCATACAGTAGTTACTTCAGTGTTTTCATATTTTTAGGATTATTCAAACGCTAATTAATCTCCAGCACACAGCACAACAAGACAGGACAGGAAAGACTAAGATATCAGAAAGACTGCTTGACCTCTCATCCCATCCACCTTCAGCTATCACATTCACATTACAGAGGATGAACCGGCAATAATTCAGCTGACAGACCGACTGCTCTGCGGTCAGAGGTCAAGCCTTACCTTGACAGGAGTGTTTTAAAGCAGGAAAAGTTGGAACGTCACCGAGGAATAATTGCAGAGTCTGTGCAGGAAGTTCTAAGATTTTCACCTGGCACCATAATGTAGCGGTTGTGTGTAGAAACGAGCAAGTATTGTTGATGTATGACCCTTTCCTGCTTTTAGCATTCCTAGATACCCAATCAGAGGGATACAGACAGAAGATATGAAAACAAATACGTGTACGCATGCACACCTACTGTGCTAGTCGGGGGTTGACTTTGTGCTGTTTGCAAAGAAAGGAAGTGATGGAGAGATTGTGTGTTATTTGAAATTCTTTAAGTGTTATTCTTAGATGTTTAAATCACATCGCAATGCTGTTCTGCTCCTGCCTGAGAGGTTAACTTGGTGAAAGTGCAAAAAAACAAAAAAAATAAATAAAAATACAGTGGACCAAACAGGTGTGTAAGTGGCTTTAAACAGCAATGGTGAGTGCCTTTCACAGTATTTGTCAATCCATGTCCACAGTTCAGATACACTCTTAAATCTCTGGCGCCTTGTGTCAAAATGAAAAGGGTGTTTATGATGCAATAAACAATCTCAGACATACAAAAAGATGTGGTAGTGTAATCTTCTGCTCTTTGGAAGAAATAAAAGATAGACGAAACACACAAGCAATCCAGTAAAAAAGAAAACAAAATCTTTATTATTTTGTCTAGAAGAACAGGCTGTTTTGGAAGGAGGTGTGGGGGAAATATTGGAGAGGTAAAAGCAGCCGAGGAATAGGGCGGAGTCAAACAGACCAGAGGTTTGGGCTAAAACCTGGATTTCCGTAGTTACGCCAGGGCCCCCATCGGGTCCCAGGCTGGAAGAACAACGGGTTCCTGTTTCATCACATCCAGGACATCAGAGGAGAGGAACTTCTTGTCTACCACAACCTCATACACATACTCAGAGAACCAGTCGTCCGTCATGATCAGGTAACCTACAGAGACAGACACAGAAAACGATCAGCTGTGTAAATCTGTATATGTTCCACACCTCTGCAAATCAATCAAATTCAGGGCAAGCGTAACCTTGCACTACGTAGTTAAACACCAGATCACAATCTGGTGGTTTTAGTGTTTTTTTTTTTGCCTAAATGAGCCTCTTGTAGGACAACAGGAAGTTATGAAGCTACTGCTAGAAGATGGAGCGGAAGTCACTGGTCCAGTACGCAACTCTGAAAACACAACTTTTTAAAATATTTTTTATATTTCAGTTTGTGTGCGGATTACATAAATGAGATTTTATTATATTTAGATAAAACTATGCTAGCAGTTTTGCCCCTTTTCCAGTTTTTATGCTAAGCTAACTGTTTTCTGTCTCCAGCTTCATATTTACCATACAGGCATGGGTGGTGTTGATCTTCTCATCTAACTCTCTGCAAGAAAGCAAGTAAGCATATTTTCCAAATGTCAAACTATTCCTTTAACTATAAATAACAGATGAGTGGGAGTCTGGATGAATTCACAGTTCCTTTAGGAAATACTGTGTAATCAGTTTCCTCAGAAAGTGTTCCTTTCCTTGGAATGACGTCATGTATAAGGGGGGGGGGGGGGGGGGGGGGGGGGGGGGGAGAGAGAGCTTTAACGATTATATAAAACCATCATGCTATAAAATTCATAATACAAAGAGTAACTTATTTGCAGTTGGCAGTGTTGATGTTTTTTAATATGGGGAAAGTGCTTTTTCAGCCACAGGGGATTTCTTAGTTGCGTACCACAGCTGGCCACTGTGTCAAATCCACCTCTCTTAGTACGTCCATGCTCACGAGTCTACTGTGGTGACACCTTTCGGGCCTCTTCCAGGCTTATATAAGCCGGACCCAATCCAGGTGTCTGCCTCTCTCTTCTGGCCTTCAAAATGTTCGGGTTTTGGTTTCACAGTAACACACACACACACACACACACACACAGGTGCAGGTTTGATTCACAACCTATGCTTTTTCCTTTGTAAAACAATTCATTGTGTTGATGGACTTAATAAAACATTCATTGGCGATTAAACATTGTCTCCCCTAATTTTTACATACTTTGAAATGAACGACTTTAAAATGGTATTAAAATGCGGTTTGATAAAGAAAAAGATGAACACCCAACTGAACAGTTTTTGACATGCGAGTAGAACATTATCAATATGTTAAATAAAGAAGACCAGGAATTGCTCTGTTACATAGTTTTACACTGACAAAAAAAAAAAAAAAGTTGTTGGCCAAAGTCAATCTGTCAGCAGAATCACAACACATTCTCATGGGGAAAAAAAAACTTGATTTAAGAAAACATGTCAACGAAACTGATTATTATTACTCCTCTTTCACTGAAGGGGAGGTGAAGGGAGTGCTGCTAACAATTATTTGACAAAGTGGTGATAATTTGACCATACACATGTTTAAGTTGCTTTTAAGTGTTCTTTATCACTAAACTATTGTTTCAACAGGCAGAAGGGTGGAGGAGGAGGAGGAGAAGGACCCCCACCCCTTACGGTTCACACTCCTCCACCCTACAGTGCAGTATGCATTCAACACTTCTGCTATCACCCCTGCATACCCACCCTGATAAAATGAAGCAATGTCTGCCTCCCTCTCTCTCTCTCTCTCTCTCTCCCTGTGTGTGTGTAGTAATACAAGGTCAATGTGGCCAAATGTGGGCCGGTTATGAAAGCGTACCTTGAACTTGCGCTGACAGGAGACATGTTGGGATAACCTAATGTCTTTTTGGATGACGATGCAGCCCCCATGCTGAAATGATTAATTAAAATTAAAGATGTCTGTGTGTGTTTCTTTTTACGTAAATAAGACTGAAAGCTATGCGAAACCAAAGCAGCTCAAATCCACGACTGAACCGACACATATGGGGAGCTGGACGAGGGCTGGAGGAGATTGTTATGCCTCGGTTTAGCAACCGGATCTTAGAGCGAATTCGATTTATTTTACTCTTCTGTTCCCCTGATGCCACCTCTCATTCCGTCTCTTTTTTTTCCTTCCCCACGTGTTCGGAATCGAGCAAATGAGAGCATCCCTCCCACTGTCAAGTTGACTTATCGAAGACGTCAGGCTAACCGCAAAAATGTGACACAGTTCAAAACAATGTATCGGTCATGGTGATGGTGCGTATGTGTGTTCTTCCAAGTACGCAAATCTTAGATGGCACGTTGCCTGGTTCTCACTGCGGTATCCGTGTGTGTTGATGTGAGCTTCCTGGAACCTGCGTGTTGGGTGGCATGCTGGTATGTGTGTGCGCGAGAGAAAGAGAGAGAGAACGCTGGGTGTCATTATTTGTTTTTAGGGATAGGCTGACTGTCCTGTCTCAGAGCGGATGGACGAACTGTAAGCTATAAGACTGTGGAGCAGCCATCTTGCTTTCAAACTTCAGTAGAAATCCGCAACACAGGACTGTGACCGAGTCACAGACCATGAAGATCTGAAATATCTCTTTTAAATACCAGCAGTGACCCCAAAAAAAAGGCTGGACTCTTAATTTGAGCTATATGTTTTACATAACAGCTGGATTTATGATTAGAGCACAAGATATGTTTGTGAAATAGTTTTGACATTTTACAGGAAAGAAAAATAATTTGGTATTTAAGAACAGATAGGGAACAATACACCAGCAGAGTGGTGCTAAGACCTCAGAAAAAGCTTTTTTTCCATTTCATAACAGGACTATCAAACGAGGTGAAGGGACAGATAATTGTGGTTTGGGTGCAAAATAGTGGCAGCGGATTAGAAGCATACTTTAAAGCTAATGAAGCTTCTCTTCCCAAGACTTTGTTGTGTCCACTAGCAAGGAAATCCTTCCATCCACACTGACTTCATTTCCTTGTATTTACTTAACAACAAATCATATCGGTAGGAAATAATAGTTTCTCCCTCCGCATTGTCAAACTCAGTCAGGGCTCAAACAGAACTCGTGACGGAGTCCACCTCAGGCTAACATCCTGTCTAATTGAGAATAATAATAATAATAAAAAAAAAAAACGCAGTGTATTGCCAAACATTTTCCCAAAACGGTGTACAAGTATGAGCTGTGGAGTGAGCGGAGTCATAAGAGCGGCTTAAAGATGGAGGAAACACTAAGTTAAACCTCTCACAAGAGACTTCTTCAGGGTTAGGGAGAATATTAAAAGGCCTAAAGGGAGACGTTAAGCTTTTGCAAACCTTATAAACACAATCCACTTGCTCCCTCTGCTCCTAAGCTATAACCGCTCTCGTTCCAATTTCTCCTTTATCGTCTTTCCAAAATCATCTCTACATCTACTTGCATTTGTTTATCCTTTTTTTCCCCCCCTAACCGATTCTACCTGTAGTGTGTCTCCAATTCTATTTCAGCTCTCCCCTGACTCCTGCATGCTCTGTCTTCTCTTTTTTTTTTTTACCCTCAGCCTTTGTCAACAAACAAAGCCCCCGTGAACTCTAACTTCTCGCAAACTTTTGTTCTCAAAAACTTTATTAATTTGGCTGCGGACAGGCTGGAGGCCCTGGCCTTCCCCCATCTGCTGGTGTTTATGGAATAAGATATGCGTGAAATACATTTGATTTGACTGAGGGGTTTTCACATGTTTTCCCAACAGTCACTACGGTTTGTGGGTTCAAGAAAATATTGTGAGTATGTGTGTGTGTGTGTATCTCTCACTGTGTGTATATACTGTACTGTATGTGTGTGTTGCCAGACGATGCATGACTGACCTGAAATACTCTCCTATAATTTGCAGTGGAATGTCAAAACCAGAGATGGAGAGGGGAGAGAGGAGAAGGGGTCAGAGGAAGATGAGAAATAAAGATGAAAGGATAGAGGGAACAAATAAAGCAGACTGATGTCTGGGGCAGTGCTGCGGAGTACCTGCTGTGATGTAGGGGCTTGTTGCATCAAAATGACTTACTGGTAAGCAGTCCAACACTGACTTGGGTTGTTAAAAGGTGACTTTTTCTCATTTTCAGTCATACATATAATGTTAAAAATATCGGACGTTCATATTAAATGTGGATAAAGTGTCAAATACTGAGTTAAATGTGTGGAGAAGTAATCCGTGCGAGCAAAAAGCAGCAGCTTCAGACTGCTCTGAATGCTTGGTTGCCAAACTTTTTTTCTACTTTCAGCCTGAGCTGATGTCAGTTTGTGACAGACTTCCTCACATGTCATCTGCTCCACACGCATCGTGCGAGTTCACTGCTCTGTTCCGCTAAAATTATGGCATTTCTCCATTGTTTTTTGGGGTAGTCACGCTGAGCTATGACTCAAGTCATGCTGGCACGCTGCGAGTGTTTTTCCATTATACAGCAGGACAAAGTAAAATAAGTTGTTTTCCTGTTGGAGGTGCGTTGATTGTCTGCAGCTCTTCATCAAACATCATCATCACTGTGGCTGTTTCTGCTTGTACTTTTCCTCTCTGCTTAATTTCTAACTGATCAGCTGGACAAAGAGATCCAAATATTTCCATATCTTGTTGTGTTGACCGGTTTTTAGCACCACTAGCGAAGCTCTGCTAATTTGTTGAGGAACATGTTTCATTTCCTGTAAATTCTTCATAATAAAAGTCTCCCGTTGTTAAGTCATCTAAAAGCTTTTAATATGAAGCAGTAAAGCAGGAAATGTTGGGTTTTCATTGGCAGTAACTTAACACGACTCTGATAAGGCTGCTCCTTGGTAGGCTTCCAGAAAGCTGGCCAATCAGAACAGAGTGGGCTCGTTGGGAGGGGTCTGCCTTGAAGAGACAGGAGCTAAGACAAATGAGGGGCTGTATAAAAGGCTGGAATAAGATAAATAATGAGTTTTTTTGAACTGTGACTTATGCAAAACTACTCAAGTGGAGTCCCGGAATAAAAATATAAAAATGGAAATTAGCATAATAATAGGTCCCCTTTAAATTCAATTTGAATTTATGCTTGAACAAAGCAAAAAAAGAAAAAACAACTCAGTAAGCTGAACACTAAAACTAAACTTTCAGGTTCAAAAGTTCCAAGTCAACATAAACCATTGTGCAAGTGTTTTATCTATGGAGTTATACACTACTCTAACATAACCATGTTTATACAACTAGACCAAGAGGCACTGAGCACAAAAAAAAAAACCCTAAAAAAACAACACAACAGGGACACTGCGCCTGTGTGTGTGTGTGTGTCTTCATGGAACAGGACATGGCCAATTATGAGTTCATAAAGCAACAATGTGGGGGTCTCAGTCTAATCCTGTTAATTCAATAGACAAACAGGAACGAGACACTGTGCTGTGAGAAAGATGTGAAAGCAAAATGAGGACACAGGAAGACTTTGGTGTAAAAGTTTAAATGTGTTGTTGGGACTAGATCCAGGTGAAAGAAACTATTCTGGATGTTTACAGCCAACTTAGGTGGCAGGTGGAAGCTGCACCATACAATACAATTCAGCCGTGACTTGACATTCACCTGACTAACATATCCAAGTTGTCCTGATGTAGAAATATCCATTAAATCTGAACTAAAAATCCTGGTGATGCAGCACAGATTAAAATCAAGGGTCAAAAAAATAGGAATATTGTAATAATGTGTGAAGTGTCTCATAGGTTACCTTTGTTCCCACGGTCATCACCCCAGGAGTTTTCCACCCGCCACTTCTCATAGCCTTCTTTCCCATCCTGACAGAGAGTGAGAGTGAGAGTGAGAGTGAGAGAGAGAGAGAGAGAGAGAGAGAGAGAGAGAGAGAGAGAGAGAGTAGATGGAGAGATAAAAGTGAGAAACAGAGACCAGAGGAAAGAAAAGTGTTCTGACAGCTGGGGTTACTTACAAGGGGGGAAACTGACAGCACTGTGAAGAACTGCAGCCGATTAAAGCAGCGTAAACAAGCAGCAAGACTTTGATGGAATAAACCCTGGGAAACTCTGCATGTGTGTACTCTTGTTGCTCTGTGTGTGTGTGTGTGTGTGTGTGTGTGTATGCTGTATATTTGCATGAGTTTACACCTGTATGTTTGTGTATACGTACCTTGTCTGTGACGGCAGTGAGGATCATAGCGTGGGTCATGAGAGAGTCTCCGTATATCAGTCTCTCTGCCTTAGAAAGATTCTTCACTGAAACTCCAAACACGAGTTCATGGTTGAACCTGCATACGCACACAAAAAAACAAAAAAAATGGCATTACACTTCCTCCTCTGATAGCAAACTCTACCTCTCATTTCACCTACATACTCATTATTTCAAGAGAAAAGGCAAATATAATATTATTTTGATGACTTGATGGGTAATTGTCTATATTATATCTCAACAATCATAGGATAAGTTTCAAATATCTTTTTGGTAGAAGCAAGGGAAGATGTGATGTGACCATAAAAAGCCAAACGCAAAATCTTTGTAAGCCTGGTATTCTGCATGAGCCAAAAACAGCTTTCGATTCCTTTCTTGAGCCTGACTGTAGAAATTAGTCTCCATTCAGCCTCAGCCTCATTCCAATTATAATCTTCTAGCACAAGAAGAGATCTGTCTGGAAGATGAACTTCAACAGTTATGGTACCAGACATTTGGCACCACGCTGGTTTGGTTCAGCGGGCAAATTTAAGCCTGGCGCCAGCGACTCAGACACAGATGCTGCTGCACCTGAAGGGCAAAGATGAGCAACTTTTCCCCCGTGGAGAGACTGACACCTCATGGAGGCAGATGAAGTCTAGGCTTGTTATGTGAACCCTGCTATAGATGCAGCACAAACAAGCCTGGGATACAACATTCACTAGAAATATTGATTTTTAGATAGTTCAATAGTCACTTGCCACAGGACATGTGACTATTGAACCATTAACTGAACTTCTAAAAATGAAAGATCCCAAAACAAACTTTAACATATATGCCTCAGTGGTAATATCACAAATGTGTTCCGTTAACCTCGTAGGAAAGGAGATTTGATGACGAAATTAGGGATAGCAGTTCATCAAATGGACAAGACAGAGATTGAGAAAGAATCCAGCTGCAAAATGACTATCGCTGAACGATATTGGAACCAAAAAGGAAACCGTTCTTGTGCGGTGAGTGTCCGAGAAGCAGAAGCGAAACTATTTCCACGAAGCCTCACGTCGCACATTTCCTGTTCAAAAACCCTGATGACCCTGAGATGCATTGGAGATATTTCGGCAAGTTAATTTAATAAAAAAAATAGAGAGATCAAACTGAGTGGCAGGAGGTGAGAGAGAGCGTGTTGTTTGCACCCAAATTAAATGTGTATTGTATCCACCTGAACTGGGTAACGCAGGCGGTAAAAGCCTGAAAACCTGCCTGGAATTTACTGTTGCCTGATACAATCTAACTGACGAAGAGGGGATAGAACTAAAGAGCGTACCTCAAAAGTTAGGGTCTAAAGGATCAGCTGATGTAGGACTTATTAAAAGGAATACAACCAGTTAAAATAACTCCAAAAAGGCTCTTACGGGCCACATCAGAGACAGTATCCACTTAAACCAGAGGCGGAAGAGGGGATTGCACTGATAATAGATCTACAAAGTGTCTGGACGCAGCATGCAATAGCCCCCTGTTCTCTGTTAAAAAAAAAAAAAAAAAAAGGCAGCCCCATCAACAGGATGGAGCATAGTACAGGATTTACAGGCAGTAAATAAAGCAGTAATACCACGTGCTCTCCTCGCTCCAGACCCACATATGCTGTTAAACGAACATAATCCAAAAGCTAAATACTTCACAGTGATAGATTTAGCTAATGTTCTCCTGGACAGGAGAACTGAAAACAGACATGACGTTATCTATAAATCCGTATTTGATAGATTAAAGAAGGGAACTCTAACGCCCACTTAACGTGTATAAAACCTTGTTGTAAGCGCTCCACTGGGAGCCTTTTTTTTTTTGTAACCTCATCCTGTGTGTTGCACTGTGAAACGCTCCTTCTTATACAAGAAAATAAATTATGTTCAATTTTGATACTCAGCTCTGGTCTCTAGAGTTTTTTTTATTATTAAGATTATTATAAAAATGTGTTTAATAGTTATTTTATATTTAGATGGGTTTGGGGTTTGATGGTGTTCAGAATTATCAAACACGTCAGCTTTATGAGGTCGAGTATCTAATCTGTTTAGAGAAACTAGCCAATAAGATTGTTGAGCTGCAGATCTAATTCATCTGATATTGGCAAAAAAAAAAAGGGGGGGAGTTTTTGACCACTAGTCGCTAGTCTAATATTTTGTGGTATATAATGCTGCTTGCAGCAGACTTTATCTAGCAAACATGGATGTAAATATTAAAGGTTTCAAAATATAAGAAAAATGGACTTTGAAAATGTTTTATGAGGAAGGAAACTCACTCATCATGTTTGTTATGTCAAGCACATACTTTAAAGTCACTGTTCACACAGCACAGCTTTCTGTCTTGTAATGGTGAATGTTGAAGTCATGATTTTCACATTCTATGACTGATCAGCGATAAAGGGTCATACATTACAAGATCTTTCAACAGGAAGTATCCACGATAGTCCAAACCACATTTCTCACGAAAACACACATGAGAAGTGACACAGGAAATGACAGGTTTTTTTTTCCTTCCAAAAATAAATGTCTGCAAGAAATGAGCGATCCCTGATGTTTAAATTTATTTTTCCTCCTAAATTTTCCTCCATTTCTTGAGTCCAATCAGACTTCAGAACTTTTCTTTTAGCCATGCTTGTTGATGTTGAGTTGTAGGTATTAGGACTCCTCCCCCAGGTTTCCCTTCACCTTGTGTCACGCACTCTCATTTGCTGTAGTTCCTTGCCGCCCTCATCACCACTCACAACACTTTTCACACTACAGGATTTGGACTACTTGACAGGTCCAGATATTTAGCCTGATATCTTTTGGGCATCTGTGATGCATCGGCGAGTCTCTCGGACTGCGTCTTTGAACTGTTCTCACATGGCAATCTCCAAAAAGCGAGTGGAAAATCTCATGTAGTGTGAAGGCGTCAAGGATACAGGGTACATCATGCGTTTTGGTGAGAAACAATGAATGAAACTATGAAACTATGCTTGTGTACAAGAAAACTTCACCTTTAATATTCAGTGTGCAGGATGTTGTTGCATTCACGGTTGCTTTCTCCGCCAAGTAGAAATTAAGTAATTTATTTAAAACCAACCAACCACTACTTCCCACAGAAAACACACCACTCCTGAAGTTTAATGATGCATTAAAGTCATCACAAAAACCTTTTACTGTATCTATGACCCTGCTAAACTAAAGCAATACTAGTAATGTTACATTTATTGGTTCTAATGTCTGGACCAAGAAGGTAGCAGACTAGATTCAAATACAATTTTGAATGTTTTGTTGTTTTAAACCTTTTGGGAAATCATTTTTTTTGGCATCTGCATGATGCCAAAACGATCAATCACTGTGAAATATGTGAAAAATCCAACAAACCATATGAGACTATTCTTTTAATAATTCAATTGCTTTCAGGATTTTCACAACCTTTTCAGTCAAATCATTTCCAGCACTAACTGCACACACTGGGTGCCTTTGAGTTATACTCACACATTCATGTCATTAATACCCAGCTTGCCATGGAAATGTTTGCCGACATCACAACCGAACCACACCGCCTAGGAGAAAAACAGTAGCCATGTTCAGATGTGAAGGTCACACACTCGTGTCCACAGTTACTCGTGTTCATCCCAGACTTACCTCTCCGTCCTTGATGGAGTCAGCCGCAGCCTTTTTAAGCAGCTGGATGGGCTGGTTGTTGTACAGAGTGCTGCGGCCCGCCACCATGTTACCCAGGAACTCAACACTGTACAGCTTCCCGTAAGGGTTCTGAGGTCGTGGGTCGTTCACAAGGCAGATCTGAGGATAAAGAGAGTTACCATACAAGCTCGGACGCTGTGCAGCTTCCCACAAGGAAGTCTAAAATGGAGGTAGTTAACATGGCAGCTCTGTATGGGCCCACATACTTTGTCCTGAATGTTGTATAGGGGTTTGACATGCTCCCTGTAGAACTCCTGGGGGCTGATAGGTCCCATGCGATGGAAGGTCTTGTCCTTGTCCCTGTACTCCCAAGAGATGGTCTCCGGAGGGCTGCCTAGACAAACGCTGGCCACCCGGAACACCTGCACAGCACACACACACACACACACACACACACAGTTTGAACATCGAACACTCCTTACAAAACTACACTCTGATTTAAAATGCAAATATTACAAATGTGCCTTTCAAGCCAAACAAATCTGCGTTCAAATCACATTTAATGATTACGGGGCATGACCGCCCCGGGTGTGTCCCTGCATACTCGTCGATCACTGCCTGGGCCTCTCTCATTCCATCCAACTTTCCCTACATTTCCCCTCTTTTCTCTCTATATACAGTGCTTTCCCTCCCCTCCATCTTTTCCCTACATTTCCCCATTCGCTACCCCCCCGCCCCCCCCTCCCTCCATGCGTGTCTTCCTGCGGTGCTGAAGTTCAGACCGAGTTCCTGTGTGCTAAATCGGGTTGTTTGGACTGGGCCGTCTGTCAATCTGCCCCTTCTAACCTCTGATATAGCTATCTCAGGAATTTCCCCCCCTTTCACCTTTCCCATCGTCTGCTCTACTCTCCCAGATGCTTTTCCTATCAAATACGATTGAAAAATAAAAAAAGGGGGCTGAGAAATTAAGATTCGGTGCAGTCCATTGTTGGCCGTAGATAAAAGTGGGACTAAACAATGACACATTGGTTTGAAAAAAGGCAGACGCACGTATACAGTGGCTCTACAGCATTAGGGTGTTGTTCTGAGTCTGAGTGGATGAATGGTGATACATCACACTCTCGTTTCCCTAAGGATGTCACCAAGGACAAATTTACAATAGACTTATTTTTTTATTGACTTTCTATTGACATCCAGACAAATTAAACTCTAGCAGGAATATAGAAGTAACAGAGGGATTATTTTTGGACCGGACCTGCATCAGCAAAGGGCTCCTAGAGAGATATAGCAGCCATGGCAGCAGTTTCCAATGCTTAGTCGACGCATATTAAATGCACCTAAATAAAGATGACATTCTTGCTTTCACAGAACCCTCTGAGCCCACTATTCCCACACAGAGACAAACACACTAAATTTCAGTATGCATACAGTAACTTCAGGCTTGGTTTACACAAACAAACAATCCTCTTCGTCATCACAGAGATGGGTAAGAGTCACAAAAGTACAGACGCACACAAAAATACACAAATGCTGCAAATCAACAAAAAGCCTGATTCAACTATTTTGTTTAGACTGCTTTGCGGGCAAGACTGCATACCAAGGTGTCCATCTCCTTGTCTGGTCTGTGTTTGCCCAGATGCCCTCGGCACCTTGACAAGACATCTCTGTCACCCCTTGACCCCCGCCCTCTCTCTTCATTCCTCTTTTTTTTTTTTTTGTCGTCTCCTCCTTCCAAGAATAACTCTACTGTCCCTGTAACTTTAAAACCTTTCTGCTAACTTTACACTTCGCTAACTTTACACTTCTTCTTTCAGATGCCTGGAGACATACTGTAAGCATTCTCTCTTTATGCCAGTTTCAGCCCCTTGCGCCCACTCATCCTCTCCTGGTAAAAGGCAAATAACGTAGGTGTGAAGGAAAAAGGCTGGGCGGACTGAGACGGCTCAGTCAGAGGATAAACAGCCGCAGTCACATCAGAGCAGGATCAATATTGAAACACCTGCCGCCTTGATGACCGATATACATGAGTGACAGAGAGGAAAAGGTGAGAGGGATAGTAAAATAATACACACAGGACGCTTAATAGATAAATTAATTTCATGATCTTCCCGGTTTGCATTAAATTTGCTTGATAAAATATATTTTTTATTTTTAATTCAACACTCAAAAAAACTCCTCCAGTGTCAAAAAAATTATTGTCGATGAATACTGATCATACATTCAGGAAATTACAAATGATTTGGACCTATGTCCTCACGGCAGACTTCAGTTCCTTCCTCACAACCACAGGCGTTATTCATAAAAATCTGCAGAATCAAATTCATGTTTGGATTATAAACTTCAAAGGCCATCACATTCGCATCCTAATATTCTAAACATTTGAACTCCCACCAGGTTTCGGGATCCAGCTGTTACAGTGGAAGTGATTCTGATGGGTCTTGTTAACAGGCAGCTTTTTTCTACAGCTCATCAGTCTCTAGCAGAAGGTCCACCTCAGGATTGTCTCAATTCTGTGACACAGCAAGTTTGCGTGTCTTGCTATAAACAAGAAGCTGACTGAGTGCACGCTATTGAGGCTAACTGCGGCTAATGTTTGATAGCATCTGTGTTCCAGTGTTGACCGCCTGGCATCCCTCTGCAGGTTTATTTGTTTTTTACGCAACCCAAACAAACAAACCACCTGGAGTTAGGAGTGAGACCAACACATACAGTAAGACGGCAAAGCCAATGGCAACAATACAGTATACAGTACCTGGACAAGGGAAGGTTAACAAAAAATATTTCAAGGTATCTTTGAGCAAGACACTCCAACGTTCTACATCCCCTCCTTCAGCTTCTTCCCTGGACGATCTATGTGCTCCACAAACGGCTTAA
This sequence comes from Euthynnus affinis, assembly GCA_029490765.1. Classification (NCBI taxonomy): domain Eukaryota; kingdom Metazoa; phylum Chordata; class Actinopteri; order Scombriformes; family Scombridae; genus Euthynnus; species Euthynnus affinis. Next base: position 25,068,802 of record CM055845.1, on the reverse strand, counting down.
CATGGGAAAACTGTTCACTGATTTATTTTATCTTTTTTTGTGGACAGTTTCAGCCAAAAAGAAAAGCTCTTAGCAGTATCTGTTCACTGGTGTAAAAGAAAAAAAAAAGTCACAAAATGTGTCTGAATTTAAATTTATACCCTCTTCTAAATTCTGGATTAACTTGGTGCACAGGAAAAGCTTTTCCACCAAGAAAGTGCCTGTGAAATTTACACATTTGTTCATGCGCATTGAATCAGCAACACTGGAAAATCTTATGCACCTCTTAAGCTGCCCGACTTAAATTTGAGGGAAATGTCTAGTTTCTGTAAGCTCTCACTTTATTTTGCCTGACAGAAGAAAACTAAAATAACAACTTTCTTTGCTCTTTGCGGTCTCGTGTTGCAGTGAAAAGAGTTCAGTGCAGCGATTTGTGCACCTGTCACTGACTGACTGATGTTGTTTGACAGATTTAATAAAATGAATAATTCCCAAATAATGGCTTTTACTTAATCTTCTTAATTAGTGCAGTAAACACCCCTTATATTTTGTACATTTATTGTTTAAATATTTGATGATTAAATTAGAGCATTAGACATGTAAAAATAATTTTTGCTGTAAAAAAAAACAGCAGAAAAGTGTGTAAAGAAATTTGAACTGTTAATCCAAATCATTTTAACTTGTGAATAATGTGAGCGAGGCACTTAATTAGAGTTTGAAGCTGGCTCTCACCCAGTTTGATGCCAAACTGAGACAAAACATGCGCCTCATTGCTACTCTGAAGTGAATTTATAACTATTGTCTAGAAGCTGGACTTGTGAGTGTAAGCAAATGACACCATGCAAACAGTTTGGATAAAAATGAGCTAGGTTTTGATTAAACTTCCATGTCTTGTAAACATGCAACACATGTGGTCATTGTTAAAAATTCTAACAATGGTGCAAAGAAATTCAAGAAAAAAAAAAAAAAAAAATCTCAGTGGACAACTCACAACTGGGCAAGGCTATCGTTCCGGCCCCCTGACAACGACACATATACAGGAAGTCGCACACTCGTTGAACAACACGTCGGCTGAGCTAATAGCCGACAAGCGCTGAGCCTGTACGCTGCAGCGAAAAAGTTTCTCTCTTCTCTCTCTCTCTCTCTCTCTCTCTCTCTCTCTCTCTCTCTCTCTCTCTCTCTCTCTCTCTCTCTCTCTCTCTCTCTCTCTCTCTCTCTCTCTCTCTCTCTCTCTCTCTCTCTCTCTCTCTTCTCTCTCTCTCTCTCTCTCTCTCCTCTCTCTCTCTCTCCTCTCTCTCTCTCTCTCTCTCTCTCTCTCTCTCTCTCTCTCTCTCTCTCTCTCTCTCTCTCTCTCTCTCTCTCTCTCTCTCTCTCTCTCTCTCTCTGCGAGTTGATTGCTGTCTCATAAATTAGACTTGTCTTAAGAATCACTCTGTGCGCTCAGAGCCAAGGAGCCGCACATGGTGTTTCTGATTCCATGACGCAATGGAGCATGGCGGGGGTACAGTTGTGGCGTGAGGGATACCATCTGTGTGCATGTGTGTAAAAGTACTGTATGTACATGTACAGTTAAGCAGGGAACCTCCCTTTTGTGTGTGTGTGTGTGTGTGTGTGTGTTGCCTACTTGTCTATGTAAGTGAGAGTAGACGAGAAGGGAAACACACCAGATGCATCATGAAAGAGAGAGACTGGCTTTGAAAGTTAAACTAATCCTCTCCGCTTCAATAATGCAGCGTATGGATACCGTCATCCTAACAGTCTCTATGAAGACCAACTGTCATTGTGCACTGGACTAGTATGTCCATTGTTTCTGCAGTTGCGAGCTGCTGTTACATAAGTTTTTAGATAAATGAGAAGTGCTTGGTTTTAAGTAATTGTGCCTGAGCGGCGTTGACAAACAAACAAAAAAAAAAAGAAAAAAAGAAAAGATTCTTGACACGTGAAGGGATCCGTTTAAAAATCAAGCGCACCCCACGTCGTACAGTAAGTGGAAGCAGAGACGCTAACCCTGGTTGCTTGTCATTGGTGTGTGTGTAGGGCCGGTGTGATGAAGACCAGGGCACAATCACAGCCGCCACATAGGGAGGGTGGACAGCATCACCTCAACACACACCAAAGTAGGACTGACACAGCACTTTGATCCTGAGAAACACATGTGCTCGCATAGATGCGAACCCACGTGAACATTAGGAGAAATCACTATACTATACCAAGAACTACGTAAGCCTACATACACACAAGCCATGCCATGTCCACAAACACATAGTTTTAGCATATGTGAACATGCACATATGGACAGCAATGAAGCAGTTTTGTGTACACAGTTTGTAAACTACATAATAATTCCTAAACGTGCTCTGTTTAAAAAAAGAAAATTTATAATACTGCAATGTCATAACAAGCGTAACACCTGGCGGACAATCTTTGTCCTCTGCGAGTTCATGATGGATGCCACCGTCATTAATAAGCTGGCAAGCCTGATAAGATATCAGTCATCTGGTTCAGCCAAGTTTCTAACATCAATCCTAATTTACAGAGCTAATAATCTGTTAACTGTCCACCAACAGCGCTGTTCAAGCTTGGAGGCGAATCAAACTCTAGAACACAACAACTTGTCATGTCGATGGTTTGGGACCACACAGCTTTGTCAGTGTAACAGTTTAAAATAAATCATTCTGGTATTTCCTAGTTTTTACTTACACATGTGTTTTTGAATAGTAATTTTGATGAATTTAATGATGTGGTGGAGAGATGCTCCGAAATGTTAAAGTTAAGATGCTACCAAATGAAATCCATATTATCTGAATTCCTTTTCACCTGCCAAGTGTGCATCATGGTAGAGTAGAGTAGAGTAGAGTTGATGGGGGTTTGGTGATACTGCGTAAAACAAGGGAATATTTTCATTGTCAACCATTTCATTGAGTTTTTGTTCAGTTGTAACAAATCTTCAAAATGCTTATTTTAGCTGACAAATTGTCAAAAGGCATTCAGTTCACAATGAAAAGCAGAAAGATCCTTTTGCCTTTAGGAAACCGTGATCACCATGTTTTGCTTAACAGACAATCACTGATCAATTATCAGAATTATACTTTTTTTTTATATAAAACTATTTTGAAGAAACAGTAGTTTCTGTGGTAATTTCAGACAATAAATATGCCATTATTTTACAAATCAAATATTACAACATGTCTAGTTGTCATCAGTTGAATCTCATTACAGACATTTAATCAAATTGTGACGCTTAGTGCATGAGAAAATTCACACTTGTGTACACATATGTACCTGATATATCTGTAATCATTCATTAGATATATAATATTATTACTGTAATAATTCATTGATTATTTATAACATCTTTTACCTCATTTTAAAATACAAAGTACAGACAGTCCACAAACATATTGTGCATTTTGAACCATGAAGAGCTTTGAAATATGTATCTTTTGTATAATATTAAACTAGATCTTATTTTTGAAAACAGAAAACAAATGATTCTCTATTCATATGCTTGTGACAACCTGACAGCTCTCACTGCTGGGCTAAGAAAAGGGGCAAAAGCATGAAAAGGTTCAACTAAAACCTTAATTTGATGTGCAGTTTTCCATAACTGGGACTGGATGTCAATAAACAGGTAAAATATCTCACTTTTTGTATTGAGACTTTTAGAACCATGTTTGTCAAATGCACTTGTGATAATATCCTTGAACTATTTGTCTCTCTTCACTCTGGTTGTTCTTTTGACATGACCGCATCCTCCATCACCACTGGCCGTGACAGAGTGGTGTTTCACAAAACAAACCACTTCCAGGTGGACAAACAAACACACCGACAACCCTCAGCCACCCGCCCTGACGTGCAATGCAGTGGGAGCAGTCTTTGCTGTTGCGCAACATAAGTTTGTGTATGTGTGTGTGTGTGTGTGTGTGTGTGGTGATGGCTGAGCATCCATGGGGGTGCTCTGAGATACAGGCGACTGTTTAAACAAGCAACCAGCCAGCAGCACAATACAACCAAACAGCTGACAACAAAGGCTGCTTAACCAGACCCCCGTACTGTGTGCTATTATCTCAATGGGGGACTGATTGACTGACTGGCTCCACATACTGTACATTCACACTCTCATACACAGGAAGTATGAATAAGCCTCGTATGAACACTGCACGCATAATAACATGTATTACGTTGCGCAAGTGTTTCTTGTTCAATTTATCGTCACTATCCAGTGTCAAATGCTTTGTGATAGACTTTTCCATAAACAAGATTATTATCTTGTGACATCTGGTGCAGCGTGCATGTGTGACTTTTTTTGAAAAAAATATGTTGCGTTCACACACACACACACACACACACACACACACACACACACACACACACACACACACACACACACACACACACACACACACACACACACACACACACACACACACACACACACACACACCGTTACCAGCGTATTGTTAAGAGTGTTTACCAGACAAAGTATCATTAAAAATAAATAAATCATTGATATGCAAGATTAGCCCATAAGATATGTTCACTGCTATGTAAAAAACATAGCAGTGAACAAGTCCAGTTAAAAATATATGTTTTAAATATATGTTTTAACTATTAAATAGTGTTTGGATCTATGAACAAGATTCTTATCTCCTCGTATCACATGTGCCAGTATTAAATGGGTTAAAACACATGTTGTTGACATGTCGCTGTTCTAGTGCCAGCTGTGCCTTTAATGTACCTGTTTAAAGACATCGTTCTTATATGAAATCCTAATAGTGTATAAAACCTTAAGTGATACTATTTGAATTACAAATTTTAATGATTAAGAAAACTTAACATATCCCTCCTATATGGAATGCATAACGTTGACACTTACCTATCAAATGTAAAAAAAAAAAATTATATATATATATAGGAAAAAATAAAATCAATATAGCATCTGAGGTAACCCTTCATACAGGCTACACTTTGTCTCTCACTTAAATGTTATTTGACAGCTCCCTCTTCTGGTCACAATGAAACAATGTCACAAAGTTAATTAATGTGTGCGCTATAAACCTTTTTATTCATTTAATCATTTATTTGATATGTATGCGCGTGCACACACACACACACACACACACACACACACACACACACACACACACACACCTGCATGTAGCAGTCTTTCTTTAAAATAAATGCTCCATGACCATATTCTCATATAATTATCTAAACAGGCCATGCTTTACTGCAGATGTAAGAGGGAGGACTGAGTCTCCATTATCCACATATTAGATAATATATTCTACTTTTTATGAGCAAAAAGTTCCAGACACTATGGAATCAGAAGAATTCAACACAGGAACTAAATTAGGCACTAAAAGTCCCTTTTTCACATTCCTGTTATTGTTTCCACTACAATTGAAGAAGTCTTAAGATTAGACTCATGAAGGATTAAAGAAATGATGACACAATTAGAAACTCTCCGCTGAGTGTTTTATGGGTATTTATTTCTGCTTTAGTGCATAACCATCACAAAACTATCAGCAAGTTTTGCTCGTCGCTGTCCAAACGTAAAAGAAAGTCCCTTCCTCATGCTAATATTGATACTAGTGGTCTTGGTGCTTCCCTGTTTTACAAAGTTGCAGTTGCCACAGTGTTTGTGTCTGACCAATCTGCAATGGTCAGCTCTGCAAATTTTTTTTTTTTGGAAACTATCCTACAGGAACTGACCTTAGTCCCTTGTTCTTCCAGTCAAAAAGCAAGTACGGCTCCCAAGTTCCTCAAAAGTTTCTAGGTTCCCTGGTTCCTGCAGTGGAAATATTTTGAGGAAACGGTGTTTGTATGTGTGTGTGTGTGTGTGTGTGTGTGCTCTCACCTCCTCTATCATGGCGTCCATGGCATCAGAGAGTTCAGCCTGAGTAGCGTCACTGGCCACCATGTTCCTCAGTCTTAGGCAGTATTCTCTCAGCTGTTAAGACACGGTGAGACAGAAACGCCAGTCAGCGCTTCCTCATCGATTACATGACTTATTGATGGGAGCCTTATGTGAGCTTGACTGCATTAGCTGTGAACGCACCTTATGATTGAGGATGTCATTCATTCTGCGTGAGGCCTCTGAGCTGTGTGACTCTGGAAAGCATTTCTTTGGGATGACGCCATACTTTTCTGAAGAGAAGACAGTATAAAACAATATTTTTAATATAAAAAACAAGTACAGTACATTCTCAAAACTTGAAACGTTAGCCAAATACTTTTGTAATAAACACAAAGGACACATATTAGTCAGTTATTCCGCATGAACTTCTTGTTCCTGTGACTATGTATCATAATCAGAACTAACCAATAAGGTTGACCAGCATGTCCCACTGTCCTCCGTCATTGGTCGGATTGGAGAGCAGGAACTGGACCAGGCGTCCGTCCACTGGCTCCTTCCTCTGCGCCGTCTCCACACAGGCCTGGAGGAAGTAGTAGCAACGCTCAACCTGCAGGAAAAAGGAAAAAAAAGAAAAAAAAAAAAAAAGAAGAGAAGATGGATTGAGAGGTGGTGCACTATCTAATAATATCACATAATTGTATTTAAGTCATAAAAATGAGGACTTGAGACTTGACTGAGACATGAAACATTCAAGAATCACTGTTGTACCTTTTAAAATGTTCGAACAATCAAACATAAATGAGCTCGGATCAGGCTGGCCTCGCAAAGCCTTTCATTATTTGGCCTATGCGGTAAAAGTGAAATGCAAATGCGAATCCGCAGCTATCTTAATGGACACTAATAACACAGCTTTGAAAACAAAATGACTTGCTCCAAAACTGATGTGATGTAATGTAATAACACACTGGCTCAGAGGGGGGACAGAGATATTCTTAGAGCTCGACATTTACTGCTTCCTTACTTAGAAACAACATTTTAGTCCCTGGCAGGCACTTGTCACAAATGCAAGCTTATCCAGTAGAACCACAACACGTCTAACCATGAAGCCAGAGAGAAAGAGAGAGAGAGATGAAAACATTCAGAGCGGTGTCACTGTGACGTCGACCCTGAAAGAGCATTGATCACAATGCACAAAAGAGGGTTTTAGTTTGACAATGATTGTATAGTAGTAGCAAAGCACATGTGTACACACACCCACCCACACACACGGTGTTCTCGGTGCAAAACAACAAAAACAACCATCTACCAGAATACTACAATAACTAATAAAATCATATATAAAAAGTAGTCTGAGCCTCTGAGCAGTGACACACGCGTCTTACCTTGTCCCAGAAGAAGAGATAGGACTGACTGAACTCAAACTCCTCTATGTTAAACTTCTTCATGAAGGGAAGTCGCATGACGTTGAGGCACGAGAAGATCCAACATCTCCCTGGTAGAGAAAAGAAGACAAATATGCAGATTAGAGAGGAAATACAGCGGAAGCGGACAGGCATCATTACATATTTAATCATAACTCCTAAACTTTAAAAGCTACAATAATTTAATCACCATGGCTTAATAATCATGGTGTATGTAATCATTTAGAGAAGGGGATTAAAATTGCTGTCTTCCACAGTTTGCAGCAGGCTTTTATTTTGATACAGGCATGTCATACCATGCTGAGATAAAAAGAAACCAGCAGTGGTCTGGAAGGGAGGAGAAGTGCATTTATCAGTTACAAGACTATGGTCTGCTTTAAATGTGGTCTGCATGAGTTGTCTTCAAGGTTCTTTTATCTCTAGACTTTTTTTTCCTTTTAGACATTTAGTCTATTTTAGAGACTTGACACTAAACTTAGTAGCCTGCAGTGTATCCACCAACACATGATGAGTGATGCACCAGTCATTGTAGACGTGAAACACTGGCTTCCGCAACAAAGTGTGTGTTGTCAGTGGAAGATTTTATTGCAACACAGAATGATTTTTTTTTATTTATTTATTTATTTTTTTAAATGGCCATTTGGTGATTTCAGTGAGGAAATTTACAGTCCACCAGGCATCTGATTTCATTCATCCAAGTTAAAAGAGACCTCCCACCTTCATGCAATCCAAACTTTGACTGTGATAAAAGTGAGTGAGGTGTACTTTGTATATACTTAAGGCAGCTGCAGTGCCACACCTGAATTCCCCTGAAGTGTTTTTTTTTTTCCCGGTATGCATTTTACATTCTTTTCAACACCAAAATAAAAGCTGCAAACTTATAAAGTGACAGCTGTTCAAATCTGTCCAGGACAGTCAAGACCACAAATCCCTTACCACACAAATGCCTACGACAAATGTGACAGCGTGAATATCCACTATTTATGATGCACACTTGAGGTCTAGAACAGTTTAAGAAAAAAATTGCATTTATGGGAAAAAGTTTGCAGCTTTTGTTTTATTTAAAAAAAAAAAAAAAAGGTAGACAAATATATACAAACGTATGGAAATCCATTTATTTCAGAAATGCATTAACTTTCCAACATGTGCTAAATATAAATTGTGCTCTGTAAATGTTGGTGCAAGAACAAATATGTACATTCACTATCAGCATTAGTGAGTGTGTTGACCCATAGGATTAGACATCACTAATAGGATGCATTTCCTTCTCCCATTGAAGGTATGCTTGCATTCATCACTGTTACAGTACTACATTACATCCTACCTGAGTTTTTCTGGTTGGTGACGGGCTTGCCCTCTGTGGGGATAGAGTGCTGGAAGATGTGCACGGTATCCTGGACAGTCTGCCGGTGCAGACAAACCTCCAACGGGTCGATGCACGTTGACACATTCTGGGCCAGCAGGTAGCGTGGCTCGGCCCGCAGCCGCTTCATAAAGGTGGCTACCTTCTCCTGACTCAGACCTGGAGGAGCAGGAAGAGAGCGGTAAAGGGTGAACGCTGAGAAAATGGAGGGAAGAGACGTTCGCAGCTAGACAGAGCCTGACTGCTGACTATAACTAAGAGGAATTTCCTACTGTCCTACAATACCCATAACCCATCTGTGCACTTTAGGCATACACACTTCCCACTTAGGATCTGATTTATGAGCACTCGCACGCTCAGATGTCATAATAATGCCTGGAAAATGCCAGATCAATAGTCATAAACCAACAGCACATCCTTTATTGAACACAACAACTGTCTGGTGCTTTGTTTTTCCACCATCCATGCAGAGATGATAGTGGATAACAGTCTGTTAAGCATACTGAACACAATTAAGATTAGAGCTCTGATAAAGAATAAAAAGGACAGACAAGGAAAGGAGAGAAACAAATCGTAGCAAACAAGGAAGAAAATGAGGACTCTCGGTTTCTAGTAGTACTATAAGTGGCTCTAGGGAGCCGAGGGCTGATGGGAGCATCGCTCATCTGGCTCCATCTGGGAGAGGGAACACAGTGCAAGGCTTGTCTGGTCCCAGTGGACAGGGGAAGGAGGGGTACACACACACACTTTGACAGGATCAAACTGGCACTGGTGTGTAGTTTGTAATTCCGTCAAATAATAGTGCAGAGCAATTAAACATTGAGAGGGACATTGCCTAGTCATGCATGCTGCCTAGAGTTCGACCTCTCTCTCTATCAACTCCATGCTGTTATTTTCCATTGACACAAAGCTGAAATGCACTGAGCGCCGTTGATTACGACAGCGCCAAAGTTCATTAAGTGTTGCATCCATATGATCAGATGAGAAAAAGCAGAAGTCGGACCGCACAGAGTGTCATGTTGACGTGACACGATGAGTATGGACAGACAATGAAAGGGAAAATAGTAAGAGGTGAAGCTTCAGTCTGAAACAGAGCGTTAGCCAACAGCTTCCAACTGTACACAAACATAATAGGAGCGTAAAAAAATATGTTGGAATTGCTGTGCTTAAATGAAGGGTGAGTTATTTAGTTGATCAGCCTGTTATTCAACAAGTGAGGGCATGAATATGGGGGGTGGGTTGGGAGGACAGACATCCCAGTGAGTGTCTGTGATGTGGGGTCAAGCACAGGTACTCAGGGTGACTTGCAAATTTACACACCGCTGATTACACAACTGGCTTCATATTAGTTAAACAGTATAATATCCAACACTGTGTGAACGGCTGAAACACAGCTGGCATGAAGCCTAACAGTGGAGACTGAGTAGACACAGTCCAAAGATCAAAATGCCATGACACTAGCCATCAAGGTCTTTTTAAAATGTGTGCGTAAGAAATAAAATAGAAGTATTCCCTCTATGTAAGAGAAACATTCGTTAACATGAGTTTTATGAATAGCCATCTAATCGAGCCAAAACTTTTTCAAAAGAAAGCCAAAAAAAAGTGTGACATTTAGTTAATTATATGAAATCGAAACGATCTTAAGTGGCTACAGATTAACTTGGATAGCGTTAATCACTGTTACAGTCAACTAGAAGCGTGCTGAAACACGACTACAACTGTTAACATTTCAGCTCAAAAGGAAACTCCCTCTTAAATGAATCACTTGAAATAGTTTTGACAGTTTCTCGCATTTCCAGCTCCTTTCTCGATGAGCTTAGCTACCCAGGCTACCATTTCCAGTTCCTGTGGTTGACAGCAGCTTTTAGCCGACGAGTAAAAATGTGTGTTAGTTGCTGGCTTTTCAAAAAGTCCGGATATCGATACCACGCTGACGAAGTAAGCTCAGCAGAGAGAAAACGACGGCAAAGTCATGCTAGCAGGCAGGCAATGCTAACGCAATGAATGCTAACTTTAGCCTGTTAGCTCCGTCAGCTGTCATCCTCCAGCCGTCAGATACAGACGGCACTCAGCCGGCCGGAGACCCCAAACACCGGGACTGAATGAGCATAAACTGCCACCCAACCTACCACTGTCCATGTTTCCGAGGAGCTTGACGAGCGTTGTCTGTTTTCCTGAAAAGTCACCGGCTCTTTGTTTATCTCATTCGCCGACAATCAGCCAGTGTGATAACAGGGTGCGCTCGTTTGTTTGACTCCCGGGCGGTCTTTGACGTGGCGCCTGGGCGGAGTTTGTGATAATCAATGCAAATATGATTATACTGAAGTCATCAATCAGTGCAAACATGATTTTTGGTTTCTACAGATTATACTAATGAGCTCACAGATTATTTTAATTTACTGACCCCGTCATTTGCTTACAGTAAAATCCACGAATTTCAGTTAAATAGAAATAAACATTTTTTTTGTTAATGATGTCAACAATATGATATATGAATTTTCACTTTGAACAAAAAAGTTTCTAAAGAGTTTGCAACACATATTTATTTGTTGATTTATAAAATTACAATGCTTTTCTCTGTTGTGTGTGAAGTCATTGCTTTCCTGTAATTTACCACATGAGCTTTGTGTGTGTGTGTGTGTGTGTGTGTGTGTGTGTGTGTGTGTGTGTGTGTGTGTTGTCTAACACCCTATTGTTATTCAATATTCAAATCCATGTTTGGACTCCATCATGAATAATGAACTCATGGCCTTCTATCATGATATCATGATAAATAATGATTAATATGAACAAAGAGCAAAATCTATTAAAGACTCTCCAGCAGTTTTATATTATATAATTTTCCGGAGCCCGCCACCATTCTTATCCCCTCTCCTCTCCCATGTGAGTGAGAAGGGACGGAGTGATCATAAACGAGCGCGCCTAAAGTGAACCGTTACAGAATAATTGTGTATACAACGTCCGGTCAACGTTTACAAAATAAAATGTTGCTCGCAGCCTCGTAATTCAAACGTCCAGTGTGACACTGTCAAAAAAATGTAGAGAAGACACACCTCTACTAATTACCAATAACCTGCTGTGTTCCACTGAAACATAACTGCTCGGCACCTATGTTTTCTTTTTCGTCAAAGTGAGAAGTAGCTTTTATTTTGAAAGTGAACTTCCTCAAGAAAATGGGAAAGTACAGAGTGTAGGAAAGTACAGAGTGTAAGAAGTCAAGAAAACATTTATCAGTATTGTAACAACATTATGTTTATTCCTTAATGCAAAATCTCATACAAGAGGAGATGTGATTAAAAAAAACATCAGTACATTACAAACTGCATGTACAAAACACAGGAATCTCACACATAACTGAACATTCCCATTACTCAGTCTGGTTTTATGTTGCTTTTCCTTGAAATCGGCCCCTTTCCTGCAAGAAATATTCCCATTTATGAAGTCATCGCTTTCCTGTAATTTACTACATGAGCTTTGTGGAGTTTGTGTGTGTCTCTGTGTGTGCATGTGTGTGTTTGTGTGTGTGCGGAGTGTGGAGAGTGGAGAGTGGAGGGAGGAGGGAGGGTGGGGCGATGAATGGCTCACTTCCTTCCTTACCTCCAGCTGGATACGAGCAGCGGCAGGATAAAGGAAAGCTTGCCTGTTTATTTGAAATAGGAAAAGAAAGTGAGAGAAAGACAAGTGCTAGTGGACACCCAACAACTGGCAATAATCCTATGAAGAAACAGAGGATTTTACAGTACACCCTGCATGTGTCTGTCGTCTTACAGCCTCTCCTGACAAGTCATGACTTGTAAACTCAATCTGTACAGATGAAGTAAACCTGTCATGAAACTCCGTCACAACTGTCACAGTCAGACATGTACGACTATCTCCTGGTTGCCATCAGCTGTCTTTGCTTTCTTCTTCCTGGTAAGTAATCTCACACATAAAACACAATATATGTTTCATCCAACTAAATTCAAATGGTACTGTTGTTGTTGATGCTTTTGAATCCATCTTTGTTGACATATAGCAGCTGTAGTGAAGATGTTGACTTCAAGATATCCAAAAAATGTAGATGTGTGATTGCAATCATGTTTGTACGTTGTACTTATTTTGTATTTATGTCTCTTATAATGTAGGCACACTTGTCTATTGTATTTTATTTCATAATCTATTCATGTCAAACAGTTTGTTCAATGCATGTACATAAAACAGAGTCTGATTCTGAAGTGAGAAGACAATCCAAAATAATGAAGTGCATTCATATTAAGAAAACTGTCAGATGTATCAAATGATGCAATCTGGTAATTTGGAAGAAGAAATTAAATTATATCATCAAAACACTTAACATTACAAAATGACAACGTGTCCTGTTTCTGTCTGTACAGTTTTGTTGTACAACTGGGGCTATATGAAACTTTTTTTTTTTTTTTTTTTTTTTTTTTTAGGTTTCCATGCAGAGGAATGCATTGGGGCTGTTCTGGCGAGACGTGAGGAATTTTCTGCACCAGTAGGGGGCAGTCTGTCTCTGTCCTGTGTGGTCCAGCACTGTGGAGACACCTGGACAGGGGAGTGGATGTGGAGAAATTCAACAGATAACGAGTTAAGAGCCATCATAGAGGGTGACAGGCACCAGGTGACCAATGTGACTCTCTCAGTCAATGAGACCCGAATGCTTCTGAGATTCCTGAGTGTCAATGAGTTTGATGAAGGTTTCTATGGATACAAGGTTACATGGGGTAAAGGAGGAACTGCTCAGGGGCATTTGACACACCTGAACGTCACTGCGGGTATGTGGAAGCATTTACAAGCCAGTGTGTCAGTGTGAATTGGCTGTGAGTGCAAGCAGGTAGAGCTGCAAGTCGATGAATCGATTAGTCTATTGACAGAAACTTAATTGGCAACTATTTTGACAAAAGAATAATCATTTTAATCATTTTTTAAGCAAAAATGCCAAAAGTTTGCAGTTTTCAACTTCTTTTTTTGTCATATGTGATAGTAAACTGAACATTTTTAAGTTTTGGACTGTTGGTTGGGACAAAACAAGACATCTAAAAATGTCACCTTTGTCTCTGAGAAATTGTAACTGTAATTTTCCACTATTTTCTGACATTTCATAGACCAAGCGACTAACCGATTAATGGAGAAAATAATCCGCAGATCAATCGATAAAGAAAATAATTGTTTATTTGCAGCCCTACAAGCATGTATGTGTCTGTATTTGTGATGCAAAAACAGCAATTCCGGAAAATTTTATTGAAAAATAATTAAAAAAAAAGAATAAATCAAAATTGTGAACAATAAAGAACAAAAGCATACATTGATTATCAAATGAAAGTCTCTAATTGTACTGTATCTGTGCACATTACTTCTGTGTCCTTCACCAGCTGACCCGTTTCAAAGGAACGTGTATCACAGGATTGCCATCTGTGCCGGCGCTTTTATTTGTCTTCCCATCATTCTGCTATTGGCTCGTTGTCTGAGTTCAGAGCAAAAGCCTCAGCCACTTCCTAGGACACGTTTTCCAGTTGCATACAGAGCACAACCACTCTCTTCTCCGCAGCCTCCACCTCGACGTCCGGTACCACAGAAACGTACTGCTTCCTCTCGCAAAGGTAATCTCATTTTCGGGTCTGCAACACTGTTGAATAGAGTCATTCTCAGAACTTTTTTTATTCACTGCGTTGTCTCTTTCACAGCAACTCCTACGTCCCCACAGAAGACTGAGGTGGGTTCAAGATACCCTGAACATTTGCTGTGGTTAGCCTTACGTGTCTTTCACTTGGTGCATATGACTTATTTTCACTTATGTTACAGGTGGTGTATGCAGACATTTCTAAGGCTGCACTGGACCAACAGCAAGCCACCAGAGAGCCTCCGCAGTCCACTGTTGTTTACTCATCACTCAAGTTTTCTGGATAAAACAAAGCAGAGAAGTCTGTAGAGGATCATGTGGTGGTTATTTAGGTGGTCTTTACTTTTCAAGAATACTGATTGATCTTTGAAACATATGACCTGGAGTCATGGAACTTCCCTTTTTGTTCAGGGTTGCATTTCTAAATATCATCTCATTTTGACCAATATGTCACTTTCATGTCCTTTTTTGAGCCAAAAGCAAGACTTCCCCTGTGAAAAGTCATTGAGTTCTGCATTACAAAATTGTGTGTCTATGAAACCTCTTGACACTATGACAAGGAAATTGTGAGTGTTACTATAAAGAGGACACAAGGGCCAAATATTCACCAAGTATGTACGTAACATAACAGAACCCATGCAGAACAGATAATGAGGAAATGTTGCAGAATTAGTCTCCCGGCTGAATCATCATGAGGTGCCGTAGAGAGAAAACAGACTTTATTTTTAGCTATGACTTCACTGATGTTCAATGTCATTGTTTTTATATCGAAAGGAAATGTACTGCACTTTTTTTAAATGTGAAACAAGTTATCTATAATGTTTAAAAACTCTTCTAATGTGATATGTTTGTATACAAAGAATATTAAAGTCTCCCTGTGCTGAGCTGTAAGTGTTGTGTGAAATTGCAAAAATGAGAAAACACGTAAATGACACAAAATACAACATTTTATTTTAGAATAAATTCTCAATGGCACATGACATAACGAAATATACATATACATATTTAGACATCTTTTAAATTAATATATTTCCTTTAATCATGTTACCTTATTAATTAGCGTACTCTGCAGTTACATTTTTACATGACATCAATGCAAAAGAAGTTCTCATTTAATAAATTAAGCATATTAACAGAAAGAAGGCTGCAGGGTGTTTAGGCCATACCTGCTACAAACTAAATGACATCTGAACTTCCTGTTTCTGCTCAGATGGTTTCTGTCCCTGCTTCCCTCTCTCGAGGTAATCTACATGTGTTACTCAACACATCTGATTCTATCAGAAAGTTGTGGAGAGAAACTTAACAGCTTTCTGGAGACGTAAAAGGTCACCTAAACTACAAAGTGAGTTTGATTAATTTGGGTAAACTGAGCCTTTAAACCCTCTGGGTTTTGAGTTTCATGTGATTGAGTTTCACACCCTGTTAAGCCATCCTCTCAGTAACAGTTAGAGTAGGTAGACTTTCTTTCAAAGACTAGTTTGGTTGTTTGGTCACGTAGGAAACACATCTGTGTGTCTTTAAGCTATTTAGATTTGCTCCCTCACATTTTGCCCTACTATGTCTAGTTTGTGCAGCTCGAGGCTAATGTTATAGTACAGTTGAAGACTAGAGTAGGCCTATTGTCCTGTTGTGCTTGTAAGCGACTGGCTTTGCAATTTACTTCTAAGAGACTGTGTAATAACAACCAACAAAGCATACAATTAAAATTACAAAAAGGAAAGCTCCAAGTTCACATTCAAAGTGTTTTTGCCAAAGTTGGTTTCGTAGGTTTGTTTAAACCTGAAGCGTCTTTTTTCAAGTCATCGTCATCAGCTCCAATGCTGAGAAACTTTAAACCCCGGAGACTTCCTGTTTAAAAGTTCCACCCAACATAAACGCAGGTACACCAAGCTAGCAAGCTTCAATGGGAGGTATCAGAGGGTGAAATGTTGTCATTAAGTGCAACATCTATTTTCAGCAAATGCGGGTGTTGATCGGCTACCCACAACTGTACTGTAACCAGATCCAGAAGAGTCTCGTTCTCTCACATAGTGAGAGACAGAGAGAGAGAGAGAGAGGGAGAGAGAGAGAGAGAGAGAGAAAGGGGCTTTTGATAGATTGTAAGGCGCAGCTTTGGCTAAAATAAGCTTATGGCAAAACGTGTCGGCAGTGTCTCCTACTCTGCCCCATGTGCGCTATTTTCCATTAACCAAGCACTTGAGTTCAGGGATTTGAAGTTACCCTTAAAGATAGAGAAATGCTATCATGTGTATCGACTGACCCTCAGCAATGTTGTGTTTATAGTGCAGCAGACACAATGCAGCAGCTAGCAAGGTTACAAAAAGAGTCTGAAAATCAAAGATGTTCCTTTAAAAAAAACAAAAAAACAAATTTATATGCAAAGAACAAGTTCAGATACTACAGCGGAGACTTGAAACTCCCACTGCTCGTCACCTCTGAGGCTTTGCTACTACATTATGTTTCTGTGCGTGTGTGTGTGTGTTTGTGTGTGTCTATGTACTGTTTTAGGCAAAAGAGGAACTGCTGCCAGACGTACCATTGGAGGGCAAAGGCAAAGGAGAACATCCAGCTGTCTGACAATTGATTTTCCTCTCCGCTGAGTGCTCAACAGTCGACTAGATAAAGTGTAACAGTTCGGCCGTATGGTCTCATGTTACCGTTCTTCTAGGTTACCATATCTCTCTATTAAACAAGATGCTTGAGAAAAAGCTTAGGCAGAGTCGAGCTTGGCCTAACACTCACAGTACTACAGCCATGCCAGGACTTTTCATGTGATGTGAACAATTAACAACTGATATGCAGCAATTGTTGTAATATCGGCAAAGTATTGGCTAATTTCTATAGCTAACGGCTGGTTAAAAAGAAGCTCAAACCAACATTTCAGCTGCTTCTCCTCACTATATGCTCACAGTATTGTCAGTTAGTTTATAGTATGTGGTGACTCAGGTGCAGATGGGAATCTTGTCAGATTATCCTTGGCTTTAGGAAAGTGGTTCTACAGTGATTTTGTCTTGATGTTGTGGCTTTTTTTTGTGGGGTTTTGTTGTTGTTGTCATTTTCAGGTCCGTCAGCCTGTGCAGTCCCTTTGTTGTGCAAGTCTGTTTTTTTTTTCCATCCCGCAAAGCTACTCGGACTGAAAGAGAGAAGAACGAACAGAGACGCCAGTTAGAGGAAAAGTGTTTACCCAACATCGGCTTATCTCTTAAAATAACAGTACATCATGAGATGATGAGCTGTAACATACTAGCGAATCAGAGAGCTGTACCAAACTTTTTCTAATTGTTCCCAGCATGCTGAATTAATCCTGATGATTCAAGTGGTTTCTATTTTAAAAAGTAGTTAAATAGGATAACTAGAAAGGCCTTATAAGACTTACAGTTGTGGATGAGTGGCTCATTTTGTCAAATCGGAACTTCAAGTTTGACCTCGGTGACGTCTTATTTTTACCATCTGCAGAAGACAGAAGAAAGAAATGGAAATGAAAGGAAGGTAATGCTAATAAAAAACATCTCTGGCAGCTGTGACATCCTGCGTGAATCTGTGTGGTTTACCTGTGGGACTGCGGCACATGATGACGGGGGTACTTGATCCCTGACTGTCGACACTGAGGGAAGGACTAAAGGCAGAGGAGGATGCTATGGAAGGGTGGCTGGCCTGGGGGAAGGAGAGAGATACAGAAAGTTAATACGGAGGAAGAGGTGGAGGAAGGAAATTATATTCTGCTGAAGTGAACTTCCTGTAAGAATCGCTCAGTGTCCAGCAGGAAGTTGAGAAAGGAAAAGATAGGTTAAAGATCATAACTCTGTTTACTCTTCTTAAATTATTTGTGTTAACAGATTTGCATAATTCGCATAAACTGAGGCTTTTTCCTGGGATGTCGAATATTTTATTTTTATCTATGCTCTATCTATTTTTTCCATGCAGTAATCACTGACCTTCAACAATGAACATGACAATTGTAACAACACATTCCATCTCTGCAGTCCAATCCCAAGGAAAATGTTGAGAGTAGGAAAAGATTTGACACATTTCTCACATAAGATAAAACAAGACTGACAAGCAGTGTCATCTGATACACAGCAAGATGAGCTGAGCTGTAATCATTATAATCATTCTGCTGACATTCGGTACTCTCTATTAGACAGTTCTTGGTAATTACACACTTCCCCCACCGCGATAGCTCTGACGCTCTAGTCTAACAACTTCCTTGCAGTCTTTTAAGAATGTTTCCCCAACTCAGTAAATGGGACACGTTGTCGTCTCTTCTTTTTCTTCTCATTAAGAGTGTTTGAGGCACAGTGTGTGTTGTACTCACTGTCTCAAGTTCTTCCAGCGCTTCTGTTTCTCCCGTGGTGCTGCTGAAGCTGCTGGTGCTGGATGAAGAACGTGAGATGTTCGGTCTGCCGCTGCTGCACTCCTTCAGCTTGATGAATGGCCTGAGGAGGAAAAGAGAAGAGGAAACAGAGATGAAGAGAAGCTGGAAATAAGATTTTATGTGGAAGAATGAGGGAGAAACATTCATTTCCAGTGACAAATTTAATCTTGTGACCACATCTGACCAAAAACCAATTTTCCTCAATTGGCCTCTAGAGATTTTAGAAGAGAAATGTATGTCTCACCTCTCTTTATTGGGGCAGATCTCAGGTGAGCTGGGATTGGACGATGTCTCTGATCTCACTTCCTGGGAAAGTGGGCAGATCTCGGCAAGCTTTTGGTCGCTGCAGACCAAGCACAAACATGTTAGTGTAAACAATGCTGTGAAGATTTCCTGGACTCCTTCTACCCGCATGAAAACAAAGACAATGTTGGTATTTGAAGTGTAAGAGTAAGATCTTATCGACAAACCTGCGCGTGTGTTTATCTGGGGTTTCTGTGCTCGAGTGGAGACGAGGGAAGAGTCCTGAGCGCCGTTTCACTGGACTCTTCAAGGGAGACTTGGCTGACAACACTGGAGGCTGGAGAAGATGAAGAAGATGAAAGGATGAAGTTTAAACTCTTGATAATAAATTCAGATGAAATGATTGAAAGCTCTCTCTGCGGGTGTAATTTTACTTTTTTGAACATTTAAAACCATTTTCTAACAATAAAGATCAATCTGGTAAAAAACAGGACATGATGTTACAAGATGCAGTGACCATCATGACTGATGATGCTCTAAACTATCCATCTTTCCCAGCCCTTTACTCACAGTGAAAGTGCTCTTTGTGCACTCGCTGGTGCTCTGTGGTAGTCCTCCTCCGCTCAGGCTGGCTGGGACCCCACCTCCTACACCGGGGCTCCTGTGGCGGTGAGACCCCACCATGGTCTCCATGGAGTGACTCCTGACACGCATGGCTCTCTGGTGGAGAGAGAAGAAACAAGGAATGAGTGGATGAGCGGCAGGAGGAGAGGACAAACGCAGAAGGAAGGAAGAAGTTGGTGACAGGGAAGGACAGAAAGGGGTTGGGTAAAATATGGAAGAGAGGAGGAATGAAGAAAATGTTCTTATAAATTTTAAATAGGATTATAGATGCTATTGCACATTACAGCCACCAGAGAGCGCAATTCTCAAAGAAAGCACTGAATGAGGTGGAGCTGATGAGTGAATGTGTGTCGGACTAATCTGCATGATTTTAATGACTTCTGTAGTTTGGTTCATTGATGACAAAAATCAGAAAAGCTTATTTAAAAAAATAAAAATCAAATATATAGAGCGCAATTCTTATAACCTCTTAATATGTTTTGCTATATGCGGCAGATACGATGTTCTCATTTTTGAAAGCATAAACACAAAACAACATCATAATAAAAAAAAAAGTTTATTAATGACGTGATAATCCTCAGCTGTGTTTACAGTGATGCAGACAAGTAATACAAAACAACTGCCAGGGTAGCAATGAGAACGGCGCCCCCTGGGACTGACTGCAGAAAGTGCAAAATAGCTGTCCATAATGCCTGCGAAAAGTGAGAGCCAAATTGACATATTAGTCACAGATTCATCTCATTCACTCACTCACTCACTCACTCACACGCACACACAGATGGGAATACATACTGTAACAGTCCTATTAACATCAATGAGCCTTTAGTTATGGACAAAAGAGTGTGGATAGACAATGAGTGATGAGAGGAAACATAAAAGGGATAAAGAATGAAAAGGAGGGGCATTTAAATGCAAAAGTGTCACATAAATACATGATTTTTACACACATGTACAGTAAATGCATATGCCTACACACGCTCGGAGTATAAGGTCAAAATATTTAAACTTCGAGAAAAACAGCAGCAACACCAATAACAATGGTTTAGCACCTGAAGTCATCTTGCAAACCTGTGACATTTAGTTGACCTACAGCAGGAAGACCTCACACACTCTGTGCTGTAATAGTGCTCATTAATAATGCTGAAGAAATGTCACACAGGTGAGAGAACACGATGCCACTTATACTTTTGTCCGGGTTCATGTTCACCTTGAAGGTCTCCAGCAGACCCCCGTGCCCGCCGTTCTCCAGCTTGTCCTCCTCTCCCACCTGGCCCAGACCCAGCGTGGCCTGACTCTGTCTGTGCAGCTCATCGTGGAGGTTGTCCAGCAGTGCAGCTCGCGTTCGCCCCTGGAATGAGTTCACACACACAAAAGTCACGCATGAAAGCATCTGGATGGGGATGATTGTGGAAGAAGCTTAACGGTGATTGAAGGCATGCTGTGTTTGAAGGCATGTATGCACGCGTGCAAGTGTGCGTCACCTCTAGTTTGGCGAATTTGTCAGATTTGTAGCAGGCGTTTTCGGCATTGATCAGCTTTGTCAGCAGGAAGTCTCGGAACTCAGGACCCTAGAGAGAGAGAGAGAGTTAGATGATGAACAAAAGGAGTGGGGGGCAAGGAAAGGAAAAAGGTGACCTTCATCAGCACAGTGCAGATTACAGTATTGAAGCACACTAAAACAAACAAAAAAGTGTCCAATCACCAGTATCAACCTCACTGCTTTGAATTCTCATCTGCCTCAAATCTTCTTTATTTGTGCTTATAAGCTGAAAATCATGTTTCCATAAGAACCTGAATGTTGTACTGAGTCTGGAAGTCAGGTTTTGTTTCTAATGCAGTTTTATGGGATCAATACAGGATCAGTTTCCCCTTTGTGACACCATTTGAAATAAGCCAGCTGGTGTTGTCTAATGTCACAGTGTATGGTGAGTAGATATTTTTGGATGTGCAATCAAATAGTAAATTGTTACTAGTTTTATTACAATGATAAATACTGTAGTGGCAGAGGTGGGACAAAGTCATCGTTTTCAAGTCATGGCAATGAAGTCTGGAGTCAAGTCCCAAACCCAGACCATGTCCTAAACTTTTGTTTTGTTTCAGTTTGTTTGTTTTAAGTCATTATATGCCCTTCAACAAATTTAATGCTGTTCAATTATTTTTAAGAGTAATGCTTTTGTTAACAGTATCTAAATTCTGCAGTATTCTGTAGTAAATTTAAAGAAATTGAATTTTGTGGTTATTCTTAAATCAACTTTATAATATTTAAAGGAACAGTTCAACATTTATTTGACATTATTTAACATTTTTATTTATTTGCTTTCTGACAGAGACTGAGCTAGAGGAGAACCACTTTCATATCTATCTGTTTCAGCAGACGGTTAGCTCACCTAAAGGCTAGAAATGGGGAAAGAGCCAACCTGCCTCTGTCCAGAGGTAACAAAATAAATAAGTGTAAAATGTTAAAAAACTAAATTTGCCATTTTAAAGGGATTATGTGCCAAATTATGGATATAATAGAGGTATCGATCTGCTCATCTACTGTAACTCTCTGCTAGAAAGTGAATGAGCACATTTCCCAAGATGTTGAACTATTCCTTTAAAAGCAAATGATCAGGTGTGTCTTGGTATGTTATCACTGTAACACAATTACAATCATTTGTCATTTCTGGGCCAAGTGCATAGTCCAAGTGCTAAGTTATCATCTTCTGTCTCTGTCTGCTGGTCAGCTTTCCCTCCTTCCCTCCTGATTGGTTGCCCTTGGATCGACACAAAGTATATCCCCCTGCACATCATTTATAACATAATTCTTAATCTTGGGGCTTGGGGAGCATATCAAGTCCGAGTGAAGTCATGAGTCATTGATGTTAAAGTCAAAAAAGCAGAGTTATGTAAGACTCGAGTCATGAATCTGAGATAACTCAGAGTCATGACTTGAATCTTACACAACTCTGGTTTGACTTGAGTTACTGCTAAAACTCAAAGATGCATTTTTCTCCGTCTTCTTCTCTCAACTCCTCATCTCACCTTCTTAAAGACAGCTGGGTTCGGGAGAGGGGGTCCAAAAGAAGGCACATCCTCCCTCGCTGTAACAGACACCTGTGCACATAAAAAACAAATAATAGTCACACATTATTAGCATTTATTATCCGGAGGGTTTCAAGAGGAGGTTTCAAGCTGAGAGCATGAGACAAAATCTGAAGGAAACACTTTGTCATCATGAGTGATTCATCATGAACTTTGGCGTGTCTCTGCTTTTCCAGTTATTTATATTTTGTTTCCTGCCCAGTATCCAGCTAACAGGGACAAATATCAGTTTCAAAAACTATTTACAACCTGTTTGAGCTTAATTATTTACTGGATACGCAGAAATATGCACACAAGATAAAAAAAAATCTTATATATAAAATACAATATAAAGAGCTGCAAGGTTATGAAAACGAACAAGCTATTATTCTATATCTGCAGATTTATTCATTTACAGTTATTACAGGGTCATTTTCACACTCTGGTCTGGTTTGTACCTTGTATGTTGTCTGCTCTGTACACGGGTTCTCAACTTGCACCAGCACATAAGCATGCAGGAAGTTGGAGGCGATCATGTCTGGGACAAATGGTGTGGACTCTTCCTGGAAGACTGCTGCCACGATGTCATTTCCTATGTGCCTTTTCCTCTGGAGCTGAAGAGGCATGAGAGCGAAGATTTATTAATCATTAAACACATTTCTTTTGGGCTTCTGTAACAGAGGAAACTTTTAAAAGAAAAGCACAAAGTCTTTTATCACATATAAACCATAAAATGCGAAAGGGATTTCTTTGTTTCTACGGAGGATTTTTAGCAGTCTCACATCAAATAACTTTCCAGCTTTTGATATAGCGCTGAAGCAGTTTTAGCAACAGTTTTGAACAGCAAAAGACATTATCAACTACACCTGAGCAGCTCAATATTGGTATTTTTGAGCCAAAGCATCCTCCTTCAGCAGCTAAATCCACCGTGCTTTCAGTGTAATAATAATAAAGCCAAGATTAAAGCCTCGTACCTGCTGGACGTCTCCCTCGGTGAAGGGAAGCTTGGTTGACACGTGGAACATAATCTCTCTCTGTCTGAAGACAGTGTAGACAGATTCAGAGCCCGTCTGTCCGTGGGACACATCCAACCCACCGCGGAACCTGTCATAATAATCAAAGCACGCTGGTCATGTTCACTGTGTAGCCTCCTCCCTTCACTAACAAGATAAGGTTTTAATTCATAATAATTTAAATGCATATGTCAGTTTTATCATCCTTCAAATGCCACTCAAAATATTGTATGGTTTGCCATAATGTATCAGCTACATTTAAAAGACTCAGGTAAGGAAACGGTAATAGTCATGAGTGTAACACAATAGAAAAAGCCTGCAAGACCATACAATCCACATGGCTCTGATTATCTGTCTATGTGGCACTTTCTTTTCTAGGATATGATTAACTAAGCAGTTTATCTCGATTGCATGCTGAAGCCAAAACAGCAGGACAAATTGCTTGAAGGTTACAGTAATTAAACTGATTGCAATGCACTCCAATGGCATCTTTCTTTTGATCCTCGTGCAGCCTTATTTTAATATGAATTCGACTTTGTTATGAATTCTGCCGTCTTCCTTTATGTTTATCAAACTTGACTCTGCTTCTTTTTTCTTATTCATTTGCATTCTACTCCGGTATCTCACCCTTTAAAATCCTGAAGTTCAATGTTGCCACCCAGGATGCTGAGAAACTCCTTGAAAGCTGGAGTCTCTTCATTGTTCCCAAACAACTCTTCCTCTGATGTCTGAGAGGAAGAGGAGCGAAAATAATACAGAACAGAAGAGTATAAGGAGCAGTGTATAAGATCAGAAGGCATATTTGAAGGCAGGCTCAATTTTAGATCAATGTAGAAGATCAATATAATCGCTCACCTGTCCAAACTTCTGGTAGACGACTCCAAATTTGAAGGTGTTGTTCACCTCATGTTCGTCGTAAGCCACTATCAACTGAGATCCCTGTGCATGAACAAAAACAATTAGTTCTTACTTACTCCCTAACTACTTGCTATAGTAGTTTGGAAAACATGTTTTCCTCCTAGTCAACATGTCTCCAGGGCAGGTTTACTGGGCCTGTGTTACGTAAGGATGACATGCGGGAAACTGTCACAGCCCCCAGCGAGGGCAGTGATCTTGTCACCGCCTCTTGCAGACTGAGACACAGATGGTTTGTTTCCTTCCCTGAGGCAAGGACTGAAAGCATGCTCCATCACACCCCTCCACTGGGCTCACAGGAGGAGAAACAGATCCATCGTTTCCATTTTAGAAACTCGTTGTATCATCAATTGTTTCTGAATAATGTACTCACTGGAAAGGTTAGATTTTAGAGAAGTAAGGGGGATTTATCGGGGTAATGTGAAGAGTGATGCACTTTTTTTTTTTTTTAGTAAAGAGTAAGAGAGGGTTGGTATAAGGACAGTTGGCTGATGCTGGCAAATTCCATAAATGGAACTGAAAGTTATTATTAAATGTAGCATTAGTGCTTCATACAGTGTCCCTTTGTGTCTTAACAGAGGAAGGTATAGGTAGGAAAAGGTAACTCAGGTCAGCTTGAATGACTAAATGTATAACTGGCTACATGAGCCGGGGACAGACTGGCAACGATGAGGTCATGATGTGAGACATTGGAATAAACTCACCCGAGGGTAGAGGACCGGGTTGAACTTCAGTCCTGTGGCGTCGTCACACAGCAGCTGAGAGAAAAAGAGAGTCACTGAATTTGACAGATACCATAAGAGAGCAATCTCATCATCCATACTGAAAATACAGTATGTACAAAGTAAGACTCAAAAAGGGAAAGTTTTTTCAAGTTAAAAATATATTTCTAGCTTCATATGTGGGAATCTTTGTGCATCTAAAGATCTAAAAGTCATTATAATTTGGCAAATGTAAATACTTGGTTTGCAATCGGTAAATATCTCTTCACTGGATCACTGGATCACACGTCAGGGTAAAGATCATCAAGTGTTTTTTTTATGAGCTGATAAAAGTGTGGGATCAATAAGCTGCTGAAAAGAAATCATTCTCCTTCCATCTTTCTTTCATTAAAGAGTGAGTCAGCCTTCATATGTCAAGCCTAGCCCTACAGCTACTATACCCTCCATGTTTTCATTATGCTGTGTGTTTTTAGAGAGTGTAGAAAAATGCATGTGGCAAGTCTATTTTTACACCTTGAGCTGTATCTTACCTTTGCAATCTGAGGTACACTGGGCAGCTGGTTGATGCCTGATAAAGAGATCCTATCATGGACTGTTTTGGTCCTCGACCTGCAATGAGATATAAAGAGAAGCTGTGCTTGAAGGGTTGTTGGCAGATTTGTTCCATCAAATAGATTTCTCAACATTAATGGTTTAGGTAACAGCATTTCTCACAGAGTTAAAAAGAGGAAAACAAGATGGCGACTAGTGATGGACGCTTTGATACCAATTGATGTGATACTGTGTTCGTGGCAATTTTAAGAGGAGCTGCATCTGTATTACTAGCATTATAAATGTCAAAAAAGAGATTATCCATCACCTGGCCACAGTCTTCTCTGCAGCCTCCACAATAATAACGCGCAAACATAGCATTACTTGATTGTTTTTCTAGCCTGTTAATGAAAATGTCACCAACTGTGATAATGGCAGGGAAGCTGTCCACGACAACACCGCAAATCTGTTCAAACATATCAGAGTCAAACATGACAAAGAGCACACAGAGCTGCAAATATAGAGGAGGGGGGAGGGAGGAGTAAGACCCAAACAAAGGCAGGATTCAGGTAGGTTGCAAAGCTGCTTTATTATTGTTTATATGAGACTGGTAATGGTTTGAAATCAAGAATGTGCGGCCCATCACTAATAGGTAGAAGACAAGTATAAGAAAAAGCAAATGAAGATACCAGGAGAGGACACAAGCTAGAGAAGGAGTTAAACCTTGACTCAGTGGAATACAGTGCAGATATTTTGTTTATCACGTTGTACCTAAATGCATGAAATTAACATACTGAGACTGTCAGTCTTAGTATGCTGCATGTTCACAATACCTGAGCATGATGCGTAGGAATTCCTGTCCCTCACCCTCCTCGTGTTTCAGAGACATGATGAGGTTGCCTATGCTGCTGCCAGTGCAGTAGTAGTTCATGTGTTCCTGGATGAAGAGGAGAGAGAGAGGGATTTTTGGTCAAATACAATAACAGACTTTCATAAACTAAATACACACACTTAACACACACACTCACCTTCCCTAGGAAGTGTTTGCGGTAGGCGCGAGCTGTGCTGTTACACTCCAGGCGGTAGCTGTGCCCCCCACCGGGACTCATGCCCTCTCCTCCGTCTTCCTCCTCACAGAAACTAGACTCTGAGGAAGACGGGGTCCCAGCTGGAGCCTCCGCATCCTCAATCCAGTAGCCCCCGAACTGTGGTAGGATAACCTGCGGGTATGGACCACCTTTCTCCAGGACCTTAGATAGGAGGAAAGGAGGGAGACAAAAATGTGAAAAAAAAGTATAGTAGCTCTGGGATATTCACAGTTCTAATGATAAAAGAGCTTTGTGCTTCACCTTTAAATGTATGTTCTATTGTTGGAAACCCCCCATAGCTAGTGGTAACACATGAGACAGGTGTAAATGTGTGATTTGAGTGTATTATGTGAGTGAGATGACTCACATCTTCTATCCGTGGGTAGGGGATATAGTCATCCTGTAAAAAAGAAAAAAACAGGGGAACACACATTAAAAATACACATTTTAACATACAGTGATTGAACTTCACAGACTTTCACCACAACGATACAGCTGCAAGCAAAGCCACAAACACAAGCAAACAGGGTGACACAACGTGTTATGCCAAATGAACTCTCAGGTGATGATGCAACAACCTGAAATGCACAGTCATCAGCAAACATCAATGAGGGCATGTCACCCCTTGATGATGTCAGAGCCTTGAGACAGTTCTGTTTTGATTCAGCAGCCCCTGGGGTTAAGAGCTGTTACGAGCCTCTAGTTGCTCTGGCAGTCTGCTAGCGTAGCACGGTTCCAGCGTGTATGACCTCTAAATACTGCTGAGGCCCGTCTGCAGCGCTGAGAGAACAGTGTTACGGACCAGCCAGTCATTTATATTCTGCAGCAGCAGGGAGTCAGGATACTGACAGGCCAGAGAAGATCAATTGACAGTTGGAGTTCATTCAACTTATAATCAATCAGATCAGGAGGCTATTGATTTTGTACTTTAAAAAGCCCTGAGAAAATTTTTGAAAAGTGCTCACAAGGGTGTTAAGAATCTCTGAAAGGCTGACAGATGAGACAAGAACAATCACAGAGGAAATCTGGAGGTATGATGAAGGAGTGATGGAGGGAAAACATGCAGAGAAACGACGGACATCATGACACAAACTGATGACATGTGTGTGTGTCTGGTGTCTGGCCACACCTTCCATCTTTTGGTCTCTTCAGCTTTGGGGACCTAATTAATGTCCGTATGCAGCATGAGGACGGAAAAGCACAAGGGTCAAAAAGCAAGATCTATTCATTTTTGCGCATCACACACTGTCCTGCCACATAGCACTCTTGTTTTCAGATCTCATTGTCTCTGTTGCCAGATGACAAATGGGTGAGTCATACATGCTAATTCACTTTTCCTTCACACACAAGCACACACACACAGGTAATACAGACACTTAGTCATCTTCCCTTCCTCCAGCTTCCAGACATGATAAGTCTTCCTTCTCTTCTTTGTTACAGTATTCGACAACAGCACTGAGGCTTTTCAGTCTGCAGTGTTTTGTATATACAGTGTATGCAGATATGAAATATCAATCTGGTAGACACAGAGAAAATTGGCCAATTATAGTACAGGCCCAGTGGAACAACTTGTGTACATGACCGAGAACAGATGTAAGGAAATAAACACATGTATGCAGACTTCTAAGCACACACACACCATCTAATGCCACCAACCATATCAATAATCAGGCAACACACACACACACACACAGGCACATTTCTAGTCTGAGTGCATATTGATGCAGCAGCTGTTACAGTCACAGGGGAGTCATTGTCAACAATATGAGACTGATGACAAAGGCGCTCTTAAGGGGCTTCAATTTTCGGTTATAGAGAGAGATGGAGACAAGACGGGAGGGGGTGGTGAAGTTAGGAAAGGAGGGAAAACAAGAGCTGGGGATCAAAGAGGTGACCTTCATCAGCACCGTCCAGATTACAGTATAGAAGCACACTTTGAACAAGGAGGCTTCCAAATGTTGAGTTATAGCTGGCAGAGCTCAAGGAAGCGGATCGATGCGAGCTGAAGTGCAGAAAAGACGGATGAGGGGCACAGTCGTGTGTACATGAAACTCTTTGATCATCAGGCTGCATTGACTGACTTGTCATCTACCTGTTACCTACACTTTTCAAAATAACTATGCTGATGTCGTCGGTCAACCTGTCCTGCCGCACCTCTCAGCTTCTCTCCCCTTAACTTTAGTGTCATTAGAGGGAAAATTAGGATTCCAAACTAAAAGGATGAGGCTGCTGCTTTCTATGTTTTTCTTATTGTCAACTAATCAGATGAAAAGAGCAAACCAACAATGCTTTAGTTCACATCTAAATATTATCTAGTAGTGTTTACATTATTGAATGACACGTGACTAATCCATTGTTTACTTTAGGCCCGTTTCACGCTGGCACCTTTTGGCCACATGTTTAGTCGATTTATAGGGGATTGTCGTGGGTTCACTTTTGAACCGGGACAAATGATGGCGCAGACGACAAAAACTTCAGTGTGGGTTTTTTTTATTCACACTAAGTTCCAGAAACAAGTGACAAAAATATTTACAGTGCAGAGTGAAAAAAAAAGCAAAAGGGAAAAATATTTACAAGGCTGAAATCGGCAGCTCAACACCGTCAATGTATTTGCAATAGCCAGCTCTCTCGTCCAAACAACTCTCTCCAACAACCCACCACCTTGCATAAGCAGAGCTGGCGTTTTATACCCTTAGCCCCTCCCCCGGGCAAACCAATTACCCCATTAGGGTAACAAAGAATCAATTTTAAGATAGAAACCCCCCAAAAATGGTAATCAGTGACATTCTTCACACTGTCACATGGTACTAATCGCCCTCCATACGGCTACCCCCAAACAACAATAAATCACAAAATAACAGTCAATGTAGATATTTATGGTTGCGTCCATGGTCACAAGCTCCTCTTTGATGTGCCCTCGAGTACTATTTAGGAGGTGACCCGGAAGTGCCTCAGTTTGGCGGTGAGAGGCAGCAACAGGTGAGTGTGTATGGATGTATATGCGTGTGTGTGTGTCGCGCCAGCGCTGAGTGTGCACCCTCAAACGCCTAGCGGGAAGAAAAAGTCCGGGCAGTGGGGAAAAGTTTGTGGTAGTGCAGGACCGCGGGACACAAGTGCGGGCCTGCACGCAACAGTTTAGTTGGAGCATGGCTCCGCAGGATGAGTGGAGTTGCGGCGCGCTGTGGGCTCCCGGCACCGCGCTCTCTCTCTGGCCGAGAGAGAGAGAGAAACGCACGCCAGTTATGAGATGACGGAGCGGCGTTACAGTCACAGGGATAACCACACAAACTCTGGGCTAAACCTGCTCTGGAGCAGGGCCATCAAGCGCTAGGCTAACGTTGGGGTTAGCCCACTTTTTGAAATGTGCCAGGATTGTGACAGTGTGAAAGCTTTCTTAGCCTGTGGCTAAGGAGGTTATAAGAATGCTTTTAGGCCTGAGCTAATGCAGTGTGAAAAGCCCTAAAATACTACAACTACAGTGTCCACATTCCTCTGTGTCCTAGAAATTGCGTTTTGCGTATACTACCAAACAAATAGTAAATATATTTAGCAAAAAACATAATGCTGCATATTTATGTTTTTTAACAAGGTTATGAGGACACATTGCTAATGAACATATTGGCCAAGTAGCAAAATGTTTGCTGACAAGGTATCAACCACAGCATTGTTTTTCACGGTCATGTTAAGGCACCCACAGCACTTGGTTAAGGTTATCGATTGATTATGATCTTGGTTAAATACTGTAAAGGTCAACAGTGGCTCAAAGCACAACACATCAAGCTTTTACTTAGCTAACATTTAAACAAAACCACAATCCAGTCTTTTTTCCTAACCTTAACAAAGTGACTTTCTTCTATAAACTTGAGCACACAGGGCACAGCATACAAACCTGGTCTACAGTGTCAATGTCGTGCCATTCAAACCAACATCCCTCCTATGACTTGCATAACTTCGGCTACAGTATGACAAATTTAATGTTGAATTTGAAATTTCCATGACATTAATTTGTTGGTAATAAGAAATTTATGACTACCCTTTAAGGGTTGTGTCTGGAGAGGTGGTGAGAGGTTTTTTAGGTAGACTAATGAGCTGTTTTTGTGGGGTTGCTGCATTAAAAATACTTTCTTTGCTCTTTCCTTCAGTGCCTGGTGACTTCACACCTATCTGAGTATAAGTCTGCTCAGCTGTGTATAAGAAGGGTCACTCTATTCTTAAATTATGAATATTTCCAGTGACTAGACCAGTTCACACATCTTGGAGATCGTGATCGAGATCATCATGAACCATGAATCATTTTTCTCACAAAAAGAACCAACAAAAAGCCTTTTTTTCTCTCTTTGGATCTTCCTTTGGCCATGTCGCCTTTTTTAAAATGTGTCTTTCATTTCTCCTCCCACCTCCTTTCTCCTCCTCTTCTCCTTTTTTACATCCCTATCTGTCCTCAGACTACCTAAAGCTGTGTCCTTGGGGGCTTGCAGAGGGCACAAAGTGGCTACATACAGAGAGAGACAGTCTTTGTTCAGAAGGAAAAAAAATCAATGAATTCCATACAGAGGATGAGAAAGTAGTTGTACGCTAGTTCAGTTAATTCCAGTACTATTCTTCTCTGCCCCCAGCATACCTATTATCCAATCTAAGCAACAGTCTGAACCCAGTGGGCTGACCTACTGTACGCTGATTAAATCATCAGCGTCTGTCTCATCCATATATATATTAATCCTGGTGGTGGTCAGAGAAAAAGAGAGAGGATAGACACTATCTCATGAAATTCATTCATTATCTATATGGACATGCTGCTACTGCACATTTGCAACTATTGCTTAAACATTCAGTCAGAAAGGTGAGGAGAAACAGAAAGGAAAGAACAGACATGGTGGAATTAGGGGGAGGAATATGTCAGAGAGAAGAAGAAAGAAGTGTTTCATACCTGCATTCTCTCCAGCATATCGAAGAACTCTGCAGACTGAAACAGAGACAAAGGAAGAATACAAACTATGTCAAACAGGGTGTAACAATGCTAAACTTTGACTTCCAAAGCCTTCAAATGTACTGACAGCAAATACCATTCAGTCCGTACAACAGCTCAGTCGTCACCCTAAACGTTGGCTCCAATTTGCACCTCAAACAAGTGTTCTGACACTTGTACAAAACCCAGATGTCTGAATTTAAATTTCTTACTTTCTTACATTGGTAACATTAGTGTTGACAGCAGCAGATCTCGTTGACCAGCTTCACTGTGTCCGACACTCCTCCACAGCATAAACATAGCTGTGTCAAGAGGGCAGGGCAGTTGAGATACTTTCCCAACAACCTCTCACACCCACATGCGCGCACACTGATAAGCAACCACTTCCTCAGACAGTAACACACACACACACACACACACACACACACACACACACATTAACACACGCTCAACCGAACACATGCATCCTTAAGTGCGTTCACACATCTTTGTCCCCGGCGTCTCCACCTTGTCACATAAATAAGCTGTGAGGGTGATAATGGTTTGCGTGCTTTGTGTCTTGTGCTCAGATTTTGGCGCACGTACGCAGTGTGTAATCGTAATAATGTGGCTTAAGCTAAACGCACTCACTCAAAAGTCAGGTCAATTCAGGCGCCATATTTAACTTCCTTTTCAAAAAAAAAAAAAAAGTTTTAGAGGAAGAAATTAACAAAAGAATTCTGTAACAGCAGCTCTGTGTTTCCTCTTTAGATGGCTACTACACTGCACACTGTAGTTCAATCACAAAAGTGACTAAATTGAAATAAAAACTAAAAAAACAAACTACTGTCTGATCTACTTTGAATTATTTTGACAGTTAATGCCATTCACACACAATTACAACAGTGTAGGGTGCTGTCCATTCAATACCACCATAAAATACAAAGTAGGAGGAAACCAGGAACCAAATGCCCTACCAATGAACTGTAGCTCTTTAAACTGTGAAGGCTGTCTCTGGGGAAAGGAAATGTTTAACTGGTGTTTTACAGCTGTTTGAATGACTGTATTCCAGTAACCTGGAGTATCCTGTACATTACATTTTGAAAGCACTAATAAAAACTAATGTTACTCTTTACACCAGTTACAGTACTCACAGGTAGTGGAAAATCCATAAATCTATCACTCCCTCTGCCTTGCTGACAGAACCACACAAACATACAGAGCTTATCAAGGAGTTAATATTAACCAGTTAAAGGTGTTGTAAGCTGATACAGCGCTGTGGCTGGACCTGCAGAGTCAACACTACAAAGCACAGCTGTCTATATCTGTTAGATAGCAGCTTTAGCAGTCAACACATGCTCTCTGCCAACTGCATGTTACCATGATGTGTGTGTCTGTGTGTCAAAGTAACTGTGAGGGCAACAGGAGAATGAGAAGAGAAGGGTTAATATATGTTTTTCTAAGAAATAATAGCTTCAGATCTTTGTTTTTTGCCTTCCTTTTCCTCACAGACTTGTTGGCTATCTAACCCAGCAACAACATCTGCATCTCTCATCACCCATGGCAACCTGCTGGGGCTACCGCAGACTGCAGGCAGATTACACATGACTGACAGACTCGGTGGCTGCTGAAATTCACACATATGCATGGAAAGTCATGAAGATATTACATATACACATTAACATCAACGATGCCATGTCACACACAGAGACAGCAGCCTCCATGTCTCATCATGTTAGCTTCAGGATTTTAAAGGAATATTTCAGAATGTAACATGAAAAATAGTAGCTGAATTGAATGAAGCCACTCAGATAGTTCTGTTTCTTTCTCTTTTTAATTTAGTTTTTAATCTTTCCTCTTCTGTTTTCAGTCCAACTATGACAGACAGACAAGAAATGAGAGCTATCAGCATCATGCACTTCCTATTATATCCAAACAAGTCACTTGCTGTTTCCAGTTCAATTTTGTTTGACATGATAGAGGCTTGTTCAAAAAAACAACTCTACCTCAGCCAAAGTTACCAACTGCATTCTATATCCACAGACTTCTTCTCTGCTGCTCACAACACAACTCTTCCTCCGAGTTTAAAAGGCGATGGGTAGATGAACAGATGGACCTGAGAAAGAAAGGCCCCACCCTCTCAGCTATCAGTGCCATAAGACGCAACACCCTCATAGCGCTGTTAAAGCAGATCCCTGTCAGATCCATTAAGGTACTATAACATGGCACACTGGTTGATATTTGCACTGACACACATTAGTATTTGATACTTCAGTCAATACTGTTTTGGCTTTGTCTCTGGGTTATGAAATAGTGTGGTGAAATATGGTACATGTGGGAGTAAATCTGCTATAAATAAGACATGAAACTGTAGACGTTCCAGAGATGCAAAGTCTACAAAAGTATTTCTACTGTTATGTGAAGTTGTATAAAATGTTGAATGAATTCTTCATTATATTTTTGATAGTAGGATAGGATAATATCACCTGTAAAACAGGACAATCAATGAAGTGAGGGTCACTGACTTCTTAATGTGTTTGTTCACCTTCAAGCTTCTTCAAACTCAGCATTATGAAAGTTCACTGGGCAGCTAGCTCTGATGCATCTGTTCATTTCTAAATTCATTGTAAAAAAAGGGAAATGGCACATAAGTCAGTTAACACACTAATTCAACCCCAAACAAACCTCAAACTAATCTGAAAACAACATTAAACTGTATATCCAAATTACTCCTAGTAACAGACTACCTGGTTAAATCAAAATGCAGACTTACCTTAACAGCACCAGCTAAAACATGTGAGCTCTCTCTGTCTGTGTCTTCCTCTTATTCTTACCTCCCTTCTCTATTTAGAAAAGGACTTCCCTTTCTTGTGCTTTTAATCTCCTTTTTGCCTAAAGCTTAAACAGGAAAGTCAAGTCAGGCAGCAAACTAAAACGTTTGTCAGAACAGAACAGGTCGTTCCAGTGTACATGTGTCTCCAAAAAACACACACAGAAGTTCTTTGACAGTCAACTCTTAACATTATACATAGCATGAGTAACTATAAAGGCTAAAACAGAAAGAAATGTGTGACTGAATGTGGCTTTGACAAACACATATGCTGCAGACAACTGTGAGAACTGACGTCAAGAACTTTTATTTTTTAAGCGTGTGTGTTTAACCACCAATTTCCTGATCTCTGACCCTAAACACATGTGCTGTCCATTTAAAACAGTTCTTTATTTGCTTCACCTTTCTATTCATGAAAGGATGTTCTGTCTGCATACATAAATTCAAGAGCATACGCTAGACAGCTGCAGAGCACAATAGCTCCAGTAATGTGCCAGGATGTATGTGTGCCAGGTGCACAAATTCCCTATTTCCATGCCAGTGTGTCCACCCAGCAGACTCCTGTTTATAGCCACTGTACAAGAAGGGCAAAGCCAATAACTAGGTTGTGTAGCAACGTTATGTATTCTGTGCAATCAGATGTGATTTTGTTGTTTTCTTGTATTAATGAGTAATGCATTATCCGGCACATCTGGGGATGAGATAGCCTGACATTACAGCTGTGATCCTGTAAAATATCATTTTTGTTGCATGGACTTGGTTTAGCTCTGAGGTTTAAGTTATGTGACTGACGCCATGATTACACAAAAACTATTATATTTGTCCTTACAAATCTGCGGGATTTGCAGTTAAATCAGTATAGTGTATTACTTAAATGGTTAATCTTTTAGGCCTCAGAATAATCGGTGGTTTGTTCAGACATTTTTACAATATTGTGGATGGATTTGATGTCGACTGTGATTGTAGGAAATTATAAGATTCATAACTTCTTTGTCAGCATGACACTGATGATGAATATCTGACCATTAGACCACTCTGGCTTACAGCAAAATTGTGGCTTGCCGATTAATAATTACCAGAAATCAACCACACATCAAGAAGAAAATGAATGTCTTCTGGCTTGAGTTACATGCCTCTCATGTATTGTGGTCTTTTTTTTTTCCTGCCATGGCCTGACTGTATTTCAATCAATCAGCTCTTTCTGTCGTTCTCACCGCGAGCAAACTTTATCCTTCCCATTCCTGTCCTCCTTTCTGCGCTATCTCCCTCTGTGTTGTCTTCAGCAGATTCAATAATGATGGCTTAGTTCAAGGTGACATACTGCAGAGCGTGGCTCCCTCTCGTAGGAGCCATCATCCATTTCTCGTATATCACTCCGATAATCTGCCCCACTGCAATACATACCTCTCTTTTATCATGCTCGAGAAAAACGGAAAATATCTTCAGCGATGCCGTGTGAGTAATGAATGTCTGAAAACATCACAACTTACAATCTTGTATAAATGCTTTCCATATGTGCAGTGAAATAATGTCACTGTATCATTCAGTGTGACAAACACCTGAGGAATTTAATCCTCTATAGTCTGATGGATTTAATTGGGACTCATTATTCAGCTTCCTTTCACTCTCTATATATTTTTTTTCAATTTGCAGAGTCACAGCTTTGGCTTAACTTTCCTTTGACGACAGTTTGATTGAACTTGGCAATTTCTGGTCAGGATTCCATTAGCCGAAGAATAAAGCATTAAAGTAACCTTTTCCTTCTGTAGTTGGTCATGAATCAGTCTTCACCACTGGATAATTCAATTGCATTTCCTTTTTATAACACAACCTTATTTGGCATCAGAGACCCACCCTGAAAACTCGCAGCAGAGCTACAAGTAAAAGCAGCGTAATGATGGAATATGAAACTAAGTAAGATAAAGACCTTGAGAAGTAACTTAGGGGCATGGGCGGACAATCCCGTCTGCCACGCAGAGCAGGAACAATGTCTAAGTTAGTTTTCTAGACTCAGCTAATATTCATAAAGAATAAAAAGCAGAGTAATGAGTTCAGCAGTCTTGAGAGGAAATTTAAAGTCAAACTTGAAGTTTATTTAGAACAGAGTTCAGTGAGCTTTGGGCTCTTATTGTCTCTGCTTTCAGCTGTAACTCAGCAAACATCAAGCAGATGAAAAAAAAAGTATTACATCACCCAAGTCAGCAAAACTGGGAAGAGTGGGGTTCAATTAATACAATGACATCACCATGTTTACTTTCTCGGAGTGCAATATTGGAAATAAATTATGGAGAGTATTACTTAAATAGAAGTTGCCCTAAATTGAATTTGGATAGCCTTGATGACCCTGAGTTTACACGCTTTACAAAGTGTCCAAACTGTGGAGTGTTTATTTCATTAATCCAATATCATGCATCTACAGAGATATTTAGGTTTTATATCATTATATTGTTGTATTTAAAAAAGGGCTGTCAGAGTATAAATTACGTTTAGAGTTGACAACCATGGCATGTTGTGACATCAAATCATACATTATCTATAAAGACCTTGCTTTGCTTTAATGTGGTTATGTAATATGTCATGTTGTGAACGTTTAGTTCTTGTGACACTTTGTCGCTGAACTGCTTTCCTTGCTGAAGTGATTTTTTAATGAGGATGATCAGAATCAATAGATTTTCTAATAGGCCTGAAGGTCTAAAGGGCAAAACGAAATTAAAAAGTCAGCAAATCAATTTCTATCTAAAAATGAGTGTGTGCACATATGAACGGCTAATCATATGTGTGCGTGTGTGTGTGTGTGTGTTTCCTACCTTCATGCTGGGCGGTGCAGTGCGGGGTGGTGAGGGGGGACATTCTCCCAGAGGGACGGAGGAGATATTCAACAGCTCCTGTTTCCTGGAGAGAAAAGGACAAAACAAAGAAGAAACAAGGTTGTTTTATTAATGGTTATGACCACAAAAGTGTTCAACATTTGATCAAAGGTCACACATCCTCACTTGTTAATGTAGGGCACTTTCACTGTAATTTGTTTAGGCTGATACGTTGTCTTCATGTCCTTTAAGTCTATGGATAAAGGATATGGTAACCACTATTTCCCCTCTAAAACATTATTTTTGCCAAAATTTGCAAAAATCCCCATGAGTTATGCAAGTACATGTTTGTTGCTTTGCATATGATATATATATATATAGTGACCACTTCCTGTTTTTGCACTGGTTTGAACCCTTCAGCCAAACCGTTATTAGCTGTGTGTAACTGCTGTCATTTTTGGGTGTTTCCTCAACTTATCTTTTAGGAAATAAATAGGAGCAAAAGAGGCAATAAGGGAAACAATGAAAATCATGCAATGATTTTTTTTTTATCAACAGTTCCCCTCAAGAAAGTAAAATCAACTATTAACAAGTACTGTCTGTGTAGCCATGGTCTAGTAAGCTCTCAAACACCACTGTTATATATTAAAGACCAACAAAGAAGACACAAACTATTAAAAACACATAAACGAAATACATTTACAGTATTGCATTTGTAGATGTAGTTTCAAAAGTACTAATTATCAGCCCTAATTTGGTCAGCTAAATGTAAAGCTAACCCAACAGCTAAATTATCAGCTAAGTGGACAGCTATATAACTTTTAAATAAAAAGAGAGCTAGGATTGAACAACTGAACTGCTAAATAAAAAGCTGAAATTAACTGCAAAAACATAACATCAAACAGCAGACGGATCACATCTGGATTTCACTCAAAATATCACCAGTATTATAGCAACCAGTATTTGCATCCTATTTTCTAATTAGACAGTTCTCAGCAGCAGGTGAGTAGTGAGAATTCATTCTCTGTAAGTGTTTTCACTGCTGTCAGTCTAGTAGTTCATATATCTAGTTGGGCTATAACATAGTTTAAACAAGGACACACAATTACAATGCAGTCTGTTTTTTTACTTTTATATTTTCTACAAACCAGGTTTTCAAACTGAACCACAGAGCCTGTTAAAAAACATGCAGTGAAGTATTAGGTGGATATCTGCTGTTTTAATATGCTCTCTGGAGTCCCGGGGGCTGTCAAGGAGACTTGAAAAGTCATTTGGGGTTAGAATCCTCTTCCCCCATTTTTTTTTTACACTTTTTACTCAGAGGCATGAGTGCACATTAATGATGCCAGATGTTAAACGTTTAGCTGTCAGCGTGAGACAGCAGGAGGATTATCTTGACCCCAGAAATCTATTCTGATTAAAATTTCTAAAGTAGCAACTTCAGGTATGATGATTGGTGATGGACATCTCTCATGCTGAATATATATGATCAAGATCTAAAAAGTTTATGAGCACATAAAAGATAAAAAAGGGCGCTCAGGTGCAGTAATCCCTCTCCAGCCCTGCTATGGAGCTGCAGAGAGCACTTCAAACCACAGACACCAGTATCCATTTATCACTGCCTCTACTTCAGTAGGGCTTGTTGGGTATAAAGTGGGAGTCATTTATAACCTATAGCTCATTGCTTTACAATATCATGTGAGAATCTTTTGTCCTTGTTCTGCATGTAAACATTGCATGAAATATTTAAGTTGCAAAAATGAATGCAGTACCATGTGTGGATTCATTTTGCGACCTGGATTTCTACCAAAGTGTTAAGCTGTAATTGATCACTTCAGATTTAGTAGATGGAAGAGAAAGCCGAGAGATTTAATTGAGTGTTTATGTGAAATTAATATGCCTCTTCTTTCCTTTCATTAGCTGGAACCATAATAGCTTGATCTCTATTCTCTGATGCAGCTATGTCAAGTGGTTGTGAGGAGAAAAGCTTTCAATCACAGTGCAAAAATGTGAAATATGAGCTTGAGGCAGCAATAGTTTGCTGATGTAGTGGATGGTAACAAAAAAGCTTTGGTATGGCATACATGCACCAAAACGAAGGCTTCATTCTCACTAACAGCTCCTATCCTTTTTTGTTGGATTTAAAAAGTAACACTTTTAATCCTTGGCTGTTAAAGTCTTAAAATGTCTACTGAGACTCCCAGACTCCCAAACAAAGGCGAAAAGTCACAGCCAAAGCACACTGGAGTCTTCATTAACCACTTCAGACTGAACCTAAACCCTTTTTCACTCCTTGGCTGGTTCTTTCCACAGGCTCAGCATTCACACAATGCACCACTGTGTCCCCCTGTGTATGTAATACTGCAGCATGTTAGCTCACAGTGGTCAAGGGTGGACAATGTTGGAATGAGCGTCACACACCAAAACAGACTGAGAGAGTTTACAGCGCTGGACGTTGTTCATTGTTCTTTCTCTTTGTTCTCATCAGTCTGACATAAAGAGGACAGCGTGTGTTTTCGACCACTGACCTGTGAAAAGCAAAAGCTTGTTCAGACCACTGTCCCTGGGGCAGATCCCTGCTGTGTGTCTCTACATGACGACACCTTTCTTGCTGACTTACACGCTTACTCACACCTGCACACCGAGATGCTTTTTGCAGAGGAAAAATGTGTGTGTGTCCGTGAGAAAGGGAGGGAAAAACGAGGAGCTGCCGTCCTTGCCGTCTGGGCTGTCTCTGCGGTGATGAAACAACAGCTACGTCACAGCTACTGACTCCCACCCAGGAAGGGAGGGAGAGAGCACAAGACACAATTTGGGAAGAATAGGTCATGGAGAAAGTGAGTCGGGGAGAGGAAGCATGGAAAGAGGACTCGATGAGAATGTACAGTCACTACAGAGTAATTCACACAAGCCCTTCTGAGTTTGTCCATCATTTGACCCTCTCATGAAAGTAAACTTCTATGTTATCATATATATCCATCCGCACTGACGCAGAGACTCGCATGTGTTACATAATCTCCATAGACAGACAGTTAAATAACACAAGTCTCCTGTTGTTTCTATGCTGTGAATTTATTAACTGTAATGAGTAATCATGGTCCCATGTTTTGCCACAGTGGGCGGCAGAATTGCGTCTTTATTGCCAATAGTGAATAAAATCAATGAATCAGTAAATTAAATAACGCTGTTTTCTTCCTGTAACTATACTCTTCATGGAGCCTATTTTAAAACTATTTTTGGTCAAAGTCAGTGTGGATTGATCAGACTGCTTCATTTGAACACTTTATTAATGCTTACATGCCTCTCACATCTTACTTTTGATGTGGATTTCTGGCAAGAGAGAGTAATTTGCATAAGAGCATCATCAAATGATGTAACATGTAACATTAAGGTAAAGACGGAAAGGTAGAGTGAGAAGTGGACACTGGTGAAGGAGAGTGAGGTAAAGGAAAAATGATAGAAAAACAAGAAAAAAGACAAAGGATGATGAAAGGGAAACCAACAGGAGACAAAGACACAAAGTTGAGTAACAGCAGAGTGTTGTATCGTGTCGTTAGTGTTTTAGCCATGATGCTAACATCTAGGGATGGCAATGACAGTCGCCGGTCCTGCACTGCCGTCTTTTTTTTCTCAACAATTTTTGGATGGATTATAAAACAACATTTATGCTACCCAATCTTAATGATTTGTCCTCTAGCACCACCATGAGGTTCACATCTCTGCTTTTTAGTCAAATCTCTTGACAACTATGGGATGGATTACCATGAAATTTGGTAAAGAAATACATGTCCCCCTCAGAATTAATTGTAATCACCCTTAACCTTTAATCTAGTGCCATCATCAGGTCATTTTTAAAATATGTCTTTGGTTTATGACCGAATTCAGTAGCTGCAAACTAATGACATACACTTTTTGTGTAGTGCTAATTAGCAAATGTTAGCATTGTCACTTTGAGCATGTTAGCATGCTGACGTTAGCACTTAGCTCAAAGCACCACTGTGCCTATGTAGAGAAAAAGTGGGCTGTAAACAACACTTCATAAAATGGGCTCTGAGTAATCAATCTTGGCTTTCCTTGATCAGGGGTGACTTTTCTTTGTTCTGTTGATGCCTTCAGTGTTGGCTTTGAAGAAGTAAGCAAGCCAGACTGTTAAATGAAATTCTAAGGTCAAAGTGCATTCAAACCTCTTGTTCCCAGCCGCCACGAACAACGCATGGCAATAATTTCCCAGTGAGTCAAAGTGCAGCGGCTGCCACACAATTATATTATTTCAGTACACAGTGAAGAGTGAGCGTGTGGAACATGCGGCAGCTGTGCGGGTTTGTCCGACTCTTTGGCCATGTGCTCTGCCAAGAACAGTGAAGTCACCTCTGAAAAATTCATTCATCCACTACAACAAACATGCTCTTTAAAGGATTTTAGGAAATTGCTGTTGTTGGGTGAATTTCCTCAACTGAATGAAGAATGAAGTGTAACTCTGTCACCTGGAGCTAAGATTAAGTGGTTGTAAACCTGCTGGGCAAAAAATAGGGCAGATCTTGCACCACATTTACATCTAAACGAGTACAAGATGTACCTTTCTTATACAGCAGCATGTCTATAATCCTGCTGGCATTTGGCTGGCACTAATTATGGTTGATTCAACAGTAATTACATCTACACAGTCATCATGTTTATCTAATGATGCCGGTAATGTTTGTGTGTGTGTGTGTGTGTGTGTGTGTGACAGAGAAAGAGAGAGAGAGGGAGAGATTGTAATACATCTCAGTTATTTCATGTATTGATT
Source organism: Euthynnus affinis (assembly GCA_029490765.1). NCBI lineage: Eukaryota > Metazoa > Chordata > Actinopteri > Scombriformes > Scombridae > Euthynnus > Euthynnus affinis. Next base: position 25,026,617 of record CM055845.1, on the reverse strand, counting down.
ACACCCCTGAGATAAGGTTAGCGGACACAGAGATAGACAGGAAAAGAGTGATAGAACGTGTGTGTGTGATGGACAGTGCACATCCTTACATGATGGATGGATCACAGGAAAAGGAGACAGGAAGATGAAAACATGAAATTAGGGGATGGAGGGTACAGAGAGGATAAAAATAATAATTAAAAAAAACGGATGACAGAGACAAAGAGTAAGGAGAGGGTGAACTGAGGGTCACGGATATGAAACCTATATCCCAGGGGCTTACCGCGCACTCCTGTTTCCAGTTGGGCTTCATATTTGTTATGAAACTTGATAAAGAGCCTGATCCTCATGCCGATTGGCCAATTACACAACTGATGGCTTCCCTAATGGAGTTAATAAAACAGTAATTGGAGACAGAGAAAAGGAGAAAGACAACAGCTGAAAAAGATAGAGAGCGTGGAGGGCTGGGAACATAAAAAGACAGCCTGCTGTCTTGTGGAGGGTAGGAACCATCAGTCCTGACATATATTAAAGTAGACTGAAAGTAAAGAATGACATTGCACAGTGCATTATTACATATTAGACATGGCAGTTGCAGTTCTGATAAGCACTTTGAGGAGGTATAAATAGACGGTATGATGAGTATTGAATGTATTTAATCAATGGTGCTGAAAATGGTCTCTTCCAGTTTTTGTTTTTTTTTCCGAATTTTTAGCTATGCTATTGCCATGGTTAAGGTCAGTCCAAACTAAAATATCACAGCTATTTAATGGAATTGGTATTTAAATAAGGTCCCCAAAGGATGAAACCTTCTGACTTTGGTGATCACTGATTCTCTAGCATCACAATGAGGTAGACATTTACTGTTTTGAGGGAAATGTCTCCACAGTACAGACATTCATGTGTAATTTCAATATTCCCCAATCTACTTTCATTGACTGGGATGCTCTTTAGCTGTCTCTTTTTTCAGTTTTGCTACTATATTTGTCACTTTTGTACCACTTGTTTCACTTTCAGAGCAGTGAGCTGTCTCTCCAAATGTAATTGGCTAATGGGGACACAGCCCTGTAAGACCTGCCCACACGAGGGCCTTGTGTCGGAACTGAAAAATTCAGAAATGAAACCGAAAAGTTCAGCAGTGACACAGAAAGAATATTGTAATCAAGTGTAGCACTCTTGTACAGTTCTATTGTAAGGTTTACAATAAGGTCTTTTTTTTTTTTTTTTGTTCACTTTCAAATTTTTTTGTTTGATTATTATTATTGTTTTGTTCAATTATTCAGTTGTCATGAAACAAATCTAATCCCATCAACTTCGGGCAAAACTATAACTAAAGTTCATCTGTTATAACGTAGGAGCGATTAAAGTGCTACTATCATGTCTTCATGCCCTTTAAACAGCAATTTACATAGTGCTATATATCAGTAGTCATTATAAAGTCCGTTCCACATGGAAGGAAGAAACCGATGTACTGTATGAGTCAGTCAGCTGTCCAACAGGACAGCTCAGGCATCCGGGACATGTGCAGATATGTGGAGAGGTCAGAAGAGCAATAATTAGAAGGCAACTGCACTCTAAGTCACAGGCTGTTTCCTGTGGGAACGTCAGGCCTGGCCCTTTCTCTCTTACTGTGATATGAATAGATACGAAGATGACAGCAGACAGGAGATAAGACTGTCCAGCCAGACAACCTGAAACACTCTCATTAGAGGAATATAAGAGGAAAAGATGTAGACAGATATATAGTAAGGGGGTTAGGAGGAGCAGGAGAGCCACAGGTCTCTGCTTAAAAGAGCCATCACTGCTTTTTTAAATTGATATTTTGTCCAAAAAATAAAAAAATAAATAAAATAAATATTGGTCCTTTAACGACGGAGCTGGCATGTAGAAGTAAATAACCTTTTAGCCATTTAGCCATTCTGCTGATAGACTGGAGCCTGAAAACTATGTACATGCAAACACATAAAACCTTGAGGTTAGATATGTGTTCTCACCATGTTCATGTTATTTTCAGTTAATCAATTAATTATTAACTCACATACAATACATTTTTCCACAGTTTGCACACATCAGGGCAAAGTATCAAAGTAGTTTCTGATGCAATGTGATGCTATTGTCTTTTGACCGGAAAAAGATTGGCTGTGTTGAATCTTAAACTAAAATAAACCTACAGAATTTCTGGCAAACGTTTCATCACTTAATCTTTCTCGCATGCAGGCCCTCTAACATTTATGTCACCCACACAGCTCGAAAGACTCAATCTGTGCCTCTGTCAAGCTGAGTACTTAGGGAATAAAAGTATGAATCAGCTGGCAGGATTGTCTGGGCTACAGTCATCCTCCTCTCTCTGTAATCCTTCATCTTTTCCAATTCTTCTCAATTTCTTCCTATTTGTCTCTTTCAACCTGTCGTCTTGGTTCACTTTATCGCCTTCCTTCTCTGCCAGCGTCCTCCCCCGTCCTCTCCTCTCCTCTCCCCGCTCAATTATTTCTGTAATTAATCCAAGTGTTAGACTGCACCGACACCAGTTAAAGGCCTCGCCCTCTCCAGGCACACATCTGACACACACAGTCCCGCCCAAGGAAACTATGAGTATGTGTGTCATTCTGTTCCTCCCAAAGAAACCAGGTTAATTATACTCTAAAAAGTTTGTTACCCCAGATGATACTCCAATAGCTCACTGTAACATTTAACTGTGCTCTGTGAAATACTCACCAAGAACTACAGCCGAATTATTGACTTAAACACTGACTTTAAAGATCACAAATGGACTTCTCTGACACACACGCACACAGAACATCTTCGACACTGAATTTACATCCAAACACCAAAGGGAAATACAACAAGCTGCTAAAAGGTTACGAACTGCAGCTTTTGTCTTAGCTTTGAAATGTCAGTGTTGTTTTCTGTCTGGCTGCACAAACGGTGCCAGGAGACCTCTGATAGACATTTACGTGTACTTACTTCTCAGCAGCAGCAGGGAGACACTGATAAAGGCCAAGGGCTGAATCATGTTTGTTCCTTTGTCTACGGTTGTGCATTATGCAGTTTATCACACTTTATTAGGATGGTAATTTGAATATTAGGTGACTATATCAGGCGCATTCACATGGGAGCCCTTTTATCTGGTAAACACCTGAATAATAGCTCATCCTGAATTTTAAAAAGTAGTGGGAACACCTGAAGAGATCAAGAGATTTAAGTGTTTCAGTTTAAAAGATGAAAAGGTGCCAACTAAATGCTCTTTTTAATTACTTCCTCTTTTCAGAATAGCTAGTCTAGACATGCACACAATGATGTCATTGAAAAATTGCCCTCCGGTAAACCGCACCGGTTTTTTGTCATTCACAAACTCCAACAGCCACTTCTGGTGTGTCAAGAGTTTTTGGCAAATGACACAAAATGAGGGTGTGTCTTTATTAGGTTCTCAACACCGTAATGCACCAATAAATTGTGAACATGTATTTTAACATGTTTTGTAAAAGTGAACCTTACTCTCTTTTGGCTCATTAGATTCAAGGGTCTGCATCAGGTTTGAATTAAACACATTTTATCTGAGTGAGCAGAGGTTTTTTCGTCCTTTGGCAAAGTACTGCATTGCAGTGGAAAACATAGTTGCCTGGCATCGCCACTCTCGCTGTCATTTCATTGGAAATGCCATAAATCCCATCTAATCCTATTCATTTTCGGAGAGCCACTTCCTCTTTATCATTGCCCAATCTCACCCAGTCTCACTGACTTGAGTCAAAGGAAAAATAGAATTAAGCATCTGTCAGTTGACATTAAATAGTTCAGACTAGCTGATAACCACACCACAGCAGAAAGGAGAAAAAGGAGAACGATATGAAGACAGAAAAGGAGAGGCACAGAGTGAATGGATGTCAGACAGACCGCTGAAAGAGAGGAGGCCGCAGAATGAGGTACGGGGAGAGAGAGAGAGAGACAGAGAGAGAGAATAAATTAATCTCTGCAGACTAAAAATAGCACTCTCAATCCCCAGTGCAAAGCTGGGTAAATAGGGCTGTCTTGGGTGGGTCTCTGGACACTTGTTAGAGACAATACTATCGCATCCGTTACACCCCAATACAAGGCTGACTGTCATTAGCACACACACATGCACACAAACACGCACGTTTGTACAAACAGACAGCAGTGAGACATGTGAGTTCAAGTGCAATCAATGTGTGCATGTTGTGTGTGTGTGTGTGTGTGTGTGTGTGTGTGTGTATGCCCGCTCATGGTCCCCTGCAACTGCTAATCACAAAAGGAGTGAAATGCACAAGTGGAACAAGAGAGAGTTTAAAAGAGGGAGTAATTGAGGGTAGAGAGGAAAAACAGGGAGAGACAGTGGAATGGAAATACAAGTGAGTCAGTGAATAAAAAGTGGTTGTGTTGAACAGCAGGAGGAGGAGGGATTGACAGTTAGAGGAGGAAAGGCACTACACAACAAGGAAAAAGTGTGTAAGGTGCTCAGGAAAAACTACATGAAAGACAGCATTTAAAACATCAGCTGTAGTTCATCTGTCCAGCAATGTTCTCACTCTGTACAAGAGCAAATGTTCAGAATATTCCACCGGCTGTTTCTAAAGATTACCGAGAGGCAGGCACCTTTTTTTCATTTCTGTAGAGTAACAGCAAAGAGTTCAAATGAAAAAAAATAAATAGCCTTGTCACTATACAAATGCAAATGCAGAGGAAAATATTCTCTTATCTTATCTTACAAAGTTACACAAATGAACCGTTTATGAAACTCTTCCCCTGATCATCCAATCATAGCTTGGCAACTGTAACTAGGCGCAAAAGACTTGTCTGGCATTGGATTTGTCTTCATAATGAAACAGGGTGTGTAGGGAGGGTCAAGTCTGCCAGGGACAGTTGTTTGATATTCGTCAACAATTAGATCTTGCTTGTGTACTTCTGTCTGAAATCAAGGACCAACTGTTTGAAAAAATTCTATAATAAGAATTTGGAGCAATAAATCTGCCACTGTTATCACTGTAAACTGCATGTGTGCCACATATGAGAGCAGAAACCTTGACAAGCAATCAGATACACACAAAATATCAGTTGTGCATCTTTTTTATGTGTGTGTTAGTAAGTTTTTGCTCGCCTATTTGTTTTATTGCATCAATAAAAACTGAAAGTAAAAAGTAGAGATGCTGTGTTGTGTGTGACTTGGTGTCTGTGTCATTTCTTCTGGACCGCTGCCTGACTGGCTGCAGTTTCACTGGCAGGTTATTCCTGATGGTTTTTAGCTATGACCAGCTGCTAGTGTAATTTATTCTGTCAGTTGTTCAATCCCAAACATTGCGACAACCACATGGCGACTGCTGAGCTGGTCGATTTAGAAAAGAGATGCAGCTTCACACATTACTATGCGAGCTTGTTTAAAAAGTAATGTTGTGTTGTAAGTGTGCTCCTCAATTTGTGTCGAACCATTTACATTTCCACTGTAATGCTCTGCGACAGGAGCTCCTGAACAACTCCATATCAAGGACCCTCAAACTGATATGTAACCACTAAGTAGTGTTCGATGAGATTTTCTCTTAAGGGACCATCGATGTTGAGATACTTGCATAACTGTCAAATCAAATCAAACTTTCTAGTCCAAAGGGAAATGTGATGTGCAGACAGGGTTTAAAACACCAAACAAAACATATCAAACAATTGGGAAAACCACTCAAAACTGCAGGAGCATGAAGTGCAAAATGCGTATGTGGCAAATGCTGTATCACAGCACAAAAAGAGGCCATGAGAGGTTATCTATAATGTTTTCCAAATTCATGGCCACTGATACAAAGATAACCTTCTGGCTTTTTGTCCTTTGTGAAGTTGACCTGAAGACAAGAGCTCAAACTCTTGTGCTGGATGGTCGGGACAGTCAGGATGGATCTGCTATAAATGTCCCTGAGCGGGGTCTGACTCATCCCAACAGTGTCTTGCCACATTAACAAGCTTTTTCTTTGTGGCTGTGTAAAGATGCCAGACGATGATAAATAAAGATAAGACTGTACTATACATCGTCTATAAAAGTCATTGTAATGTAGCTGGAAAAAGCTGGAGTTCATTTTTCTTGAAGATATTGCTTCACTTTTTGAGAATCTTCATTGATCTTAAAGCACAGTTTCTTTTCTTTGTTGTGTTCGACCAGTTTTGATTCCTTGACCTTAATATCAGCCATTGCAACAAAAGAGGACAACTTTTTAAAATCAGTGCTCCTGTCCTCAGTTCTTGTTACACTTAGCAGGTTGAAGGTCTTGTCACGCCATGACACAAAGTCCTCCTCCACAGGCTGGTGATCCTACTCCACCCCATCCGTATGGTCTGACACAGATGGGACCACGTCATCAGCACATTTATTATATGTCTGTTCACATCATTACTTTAACAGTTGTTCTTATAAATAATATGGAGGAGGTGACAAAGACCTTGTGAGGATCTAAAGAGGGATGTGATTTGAAATGAGATTGTCGGTCAAAGGAATAGTTCGATATTTTAGGAAATATGATTATTCATTTTTTTGCAGAGTTAGATGAGAAGATCAACACCACTGTCATATTTTTTTGTTCAATATGAAGCTAGAGTTAGCTTAGCTTAGCATAAAGACTGGAAACAGGGGGAAACAGCTAGCCTGGCTCTGTCCAAAGGAAAGAAAATTCATCTATCAGTACCCCTAAAGTTCACAAATTAAAATGTTATAGAGCCATATAGAAACAAGTGTCTGTATTGGCGATTTTGAGGTCTTTTAAGTCCTTGCTTTTGAAGTACTTTGAATACTGAAATGAACTGTCCAAACTTGGTATCAGACAGGCTTTCAACGGTATTCCCCTTTAAAACATTTGCCTTGAGCATCTCACTGCTTAAAAAACAAATGACCCTGACAACTAGATGACATGCTAATAAACAAGCACAAAAGGAGGTCTACTTTGTTTTATAGCAATGAGTCAGGCTAACCCCTAATTAAAATACACTAAGTGTATCTTTTTTTTGGATAATTTAGAATGGCTATCCACAAACGTCCCTGAAGCATCTGATTGTAGATGAAAAAAGCCTTTAATAAGACATGAAGGCAAAACAGCACAAAGAACCATTTGCATCCTCATAAATGTATTTAAAACTACGATATGTAACTATTCTGCATGTCTAAAAACAACTAGACCTATGTTATATATTTTGTTCAGTTGTGTACTTTACATTATCCCAAATGTTTCCAACAATTTTCAGACCCAGGGAAATCCTTCCGGGTCTGTTTTTTCTGAAGATGAGGAGACCTCTGCAGATAATTTGTCAAAAACATCTTAAACAATGACTACCTAAGTAATTCTTACCCAGAGAAGTGGGTTGTTTAACAATGAAGACAACAACTCCCATGATCCCATGCTAAATCACAATGTTATCAAACTCCGTCTTTTGTTATTGTTTTGATTGAGAGACCCCAAGCTGCCAAAATTACATATTGTGTATGTAATAGGCAACACTGAGTCAAACTATGCACTGCGGTATTCATATGGTGATAATGACCTGGCAACAAACATTTCCTGTAAAGCCTTGCAACAAAGATAATTAACTGAGGCCTTTATTATGATGCAGCTGCTGGATGTCTCTAATTATAGTTATTGGTACAGTAGAGGTTGAAGTTGGCTGTTCATCTCTACTGTACATTTGGACATATTTCAACACTCCACACAAGGAGATACCTAAAGGGGACATATCATACTTTCTCTAGTTATTAATATACTGTAATGATGTCAGATATCTATGCTGAACATGGCCAAAGTTGACATTTTAAGAAAAGAACAGTAGTGAAATCCTACTGCTACTGTTTGTTTCATGGTTTGTTGATATAGCATCCCGAGCTGATGGAAGCTAACCAATGAGAACAGAGTGAACTCATCGGGAAGGGGGCCTTGAAGAGACAGGAGCTAAAACAGCATGTCATGCAAAGATATTCCAGTAGAGCCCTGGAATAAAAATATATACCTGAAAATGTGCATAATAGGTCCCCTTTAAGTCAGTCTTTGTAAGCCTCAAACCTTCTAGATAAAGTGAAGGTCATCAGGCTTTTTTCCTGTAACACCCTATAATGAACAGGAGGTACCGCTGGGCCAGTGTGGTCATAAAAATGCTAATTAAATATTGCAATATGCAAAACAGATGCATGTTTTGTCTCAAAATTACTTTGACATTGCAGTGGACTTCTATTATGTGTCATGGCTACTCAAAATACAATGTAACAGCATGTTGTACATGATTTCAATTGTGGTATCAAAAGCTTTAAATCTTTGGACAACACAGCGTGTGAACAGGAAGCTCCATGCTGTGATTATGGATTGGGTCTAAAAACCACACTGGAATCATAAATGAGTTTGTCTCTCTCTTTTCTTCCTTTAAGCACACACACACAAACACACACTCTCTCTCTCTCATAGCCACCGATTACACCACACAACCACAGACCGATAGGGAAATGTGGCTATAACCACAAGAACATTGGCGCTTCTTGTCTCTAACACAATCAAAACTCATACACATTTGGTTATATACCCATATGATGAGACAAACAACTTACAAACCAACACACACACTGACAAAACATGTCTACAGCTGGAAATAAATGAGCTGTGGAGGAGATTAATGCACGGAGGGTAATGTAAACATTCAGATACGAGCAGCAGACCTCATGCTGTTCCACTTAATGGAGGGCAAATATACATTATGGCTCTATCAGCACAGAGATAAGCAGAGTGAGAGGAATACACAGAAGATACAGACGAGGAGAGAGATTGTATGCTTATATGTTTGCATGTGAATGTGTGTGTGTGTGTTGCCTGTATTTGTGTGAAGGCAGAAAACTGGACAAATAGTGAAAATCACAAATGTAATTCTCTGCTGCAAAGTGATGTTTTGTGAAAATATAATAAAGCACTATTTTTTTTTCTAGCAGCATATGTAAAGCCTATAAATACTGGGCTCTAATGGCTACAATCAGTCTGTAATTCACTTTTCCTTGTATTCGTTGCCCGAATGAGCCTGCTTTAAGAACATCCTGCCACAATGAATAGCCTAAAGCTGAGAGAAATAGTAGTGGTAAAGGTCTGAAAGGAGTGCACATAACAACAACACCTTAAAATGGTCAGAAATTGTGCCTGGGTCATCATGTGACACAGTCGCAGCAATAGAAAGGACAGCAGTGCAACAGTTGTTGTAGCAGTGCCACAGGCTATTTCTGCTGTCCAGACATGATTGTACTGTTGTCATCTGACATGAGGTAATAACACTCAGAGTCAAAATCATAAAACCATGTAAGGAAAAAGTGGTTCATTTCAAAAATTTTTGAGTCTTTGTGTGTATCTGTGTGACAATGCAGTATTCATAGATTCTACCCTCTAGGCATGGGCAAATAAATCCACTAGAGGGCCCTGGGGCAAAAATGAGCTATTTGGGCCCCATTGAAACCCCCTTCCTCACATTCACTGTTCATGTATCCTGCTGCTGTCAAGCACATATTTTGCCCAGAGACACAGAAACTAACTAGTTATTGTACACTGGAATACTACATGGCCCCACATTTGAAGTGTGTCAGTCAATTTAATGGAATTTGATTAATTAAACTCAAGTTTATTTGGGAACATACAGAATGTATGCATATTATCAACTTAAAATGATAAAAGTTTGGTTCTTTATACAAATCCAGACTTCAAGATTAGGTAATATTACAGATGTTAACTTAAGGTCTTTATAATTTCAGTTGATATTTTTGATAATTGAAAATGATAATTAATGAAATCACCACAAACCAGTTGCCACACAATGAATCTGCTGGTTTTAGGGGCCCCGGGAGGTCTGGGGCAGTCACTCTATTTGCATAGTTGCTAATCCAGCCTTGCCTCCAGGAGTTAATTTTACACTATATGAAACGAAATTACACATATACACACACATACACACACAAAAACCCAGAGGTCAGATAAATTTATCAGCATTTGTAAAATGAGTTACAGTCTATTTTGAATTAGCCTATTTTGGTCCAGGCTATTAGAACAGAGTAGCAAAGTGTGTTCAGTGCTACGCATGAGGTGTTCACTCGCATACATACACATGAAAACCCCAACCCATACCTCACCGTGTATTCTTACCAACAATAACACTCAGTTGGCAAACTCAGTCCGTGACCTCAGATTCCAGTTTAACTGTATATGTGTGGCTGCTAATGTTAGCTCAGCCAAAACAGGTTGTTAAGGGAGGGGGGAGAGGGGTTAGTGGGGACAAGTGTTGGCAGTCTCGACCTGGCCATTCTCATACACCGTTTATCACCAGATGGGATATTCCCAGGGGTCTTATTGACAGCTCTCATCTAAGGTAGTATTAGTAGTAAGATGATCTGGACATAACACAGCATGTAGGGAAAATCCCCTTACAGGTGCAACCTTCTGTGTTGGTGTGAAAATGCTTGAAGGTGTCAACAGTCTTTCGAGGCATACCGTCCTTTATTTCTTTTGTTAAACAAATCTGGCAGGCTCATTCTCAAATATAGCCCGCACGAGTTTGTAAAAAGAAATACTGGTTTTGCTGCATCATTCGCAGCTTTAATAATCCATCATAAAGTAATTTAAGACCTGCTGCAATATACCTGTCAACAGCAGATTAGTGGGCAGCAACGCATGGTATTCTTAAATGTAGTATCCTTTGAAGCTCACCACTGAACTCTCAGCCAGTTCACCCAATCTTGAGTGTGTTCCCACTATTTAGTACTCTCATACTAAAGGAATGAGCCAGTTATATCAGCATCACAGGCATCAACAAGTGCCTATAGATGCTTGTGTGTAAAGCAAAAACTGTACATAGAAGGACATGAATAGATGCCTTGACAACCTTTGCTCTGCTCCTTTTCCTTCCTATTATCGACACCTCTCTCCTTCAGCACTTTACATTCTCTCTTTCTTTTTTCCATGTTCCTCTCTCTCTACCCCACAACTTCGCTTCTTTCATTCTCTCAATCCCTCTCATTTGCTCTTCAAAAGCACTCAGTACACACCTCTGTTCACCTAAAGTCCTTAATACCTTTCCCTCTCTTTCCCGTCTGTCATTTTCACTGACCTAGATACACATAAGTGTGGTCAACAAAACACACACACACACACGCACACACACACAGCTAAGCACACACTCTAATAAAAGGACCTAATAAAACTGCAGATGCAAACTCATTGAACCATAAAGAGCAGAAAGCGCCCCACACCTCTGGAATAACAAAGACATTACAAACCACTAAAGTTTTCCCCGGCTCAACGCCGCACTGCAGACTGTCTGCTTGTCCCTGTGGCAGCAGGCTGCCAGCCGAACCATACATTATCTACACTGCATGCCTGCCTCATCAAGAAAACAAAACGGTTAGAACTTCACCCACCCTTCACTCTCCTCTCTCTCCCTCTCCCTCTCCTTCTCCTTGGCTTTGCGAGACTTGTGCAGGAGTCCGATCAGGATCACTGCGGCCCGAATGCCAGCCTTTTTGTTGTGGAACCGTCCTCCCGTCTGAGACATGCTGGGTGTTTCTGCCGGTGCCAGGAGCGGTTCAGGTGACAACCGGCCCAAGGTCAGGTTGGGTCCAGGGCTCCTGGGTTGCAGGACCTGCTTGGTCGTGGCCTTGCGGGGTTCCAGCGTGAGCTGTGAGTAGTGGATGTCACAATCTGAATCTAAATATCTCTACTGACAGCTGGCAAGTTTGTGCCAGACCAGTTTTCAACCTCTCCAGTCAGACCCTCTGGTATAAGTCTAGACCAGGAATCCAAAAGTTAATGACTTAGGGGCCACCTTTGGTTGGGAAGCTTGTCAGATCCGATTAAATCTTTGATGCTCTTGGTCGTTAGATCAATACGCATTTGTTGTAATCCCAAAGGTCCAAAGTGGCACTGTTGGCACTTGAGTCCGGCTCAAGGTGAACTTCTATCTGCATCCCCTGTTCCTGCGATGAATCTGTGCACCGTTGTTCCGTAACACATCATGATCAGTGATGAGAGGATGAAGAGACAGGCTCGTAGACACACATACAATGTGACACTGCATCTCTTCTACCTACCTAACTCTACCTTCCCACATCTCCTTCCTTCTCTAACATGCTATGTCTCTTCTCCCTCTGTGTCTGCTGCTGCTCTGCTCCCTCCTTCCTGTCCACTGAGCCCTGCCCTCCTCACTCTGATAGGCTGGTGTTTGTGCAAGGACCGCCTCCTCCTCCTCATCCTCCTCCTCCTCCATGCACTACTGTACGACTCCCTCTATCTCTCCCTGCCCTTGTTTCTACCTTGTTAATAATTTCATATTAATCTCACTTGTTCCATCTATGCTTGATTTTATGAATTCATTTCTAGGAAAATGGATACACACCCACCCCTCCTCACACACACACCTACACACTCTCTCTCTCTCTCTCTCTCACATACACACATACAGACACAAACACACTGTCCCTCCGTGTGAAATCTCAATTTGAACAGGCTTATCAGCCTATTGCCTGCTGTGCTGTTGCCAAGGACATCAGAATTGAAATGTTACCTCACAATATGAAAGGAGATTAAATGAAACCGCTTCAAGAAATGATAATTTTAACAAATTTTACATGCTCTCTTTTGTGCACAGACACACACGTAAGTACATAACACAGTTTTTTTCACATTGAATTTCTTGTTATTTGCCTCCTATTATCCTGTTTTCCCACATATTTTCTTTAATTTACTTCTATTTTTATTCCTCCCGCTAATATTGTCTGCATGTGTCTTGTTCTTCATACAAATATACAGTCTTCTATGCTTGTTTTCCTCTCCAGCTCCAGCCAGAGCCAAATTCTTTTTCAATTGTCTCACAGTTCAGTAAACACAGCCAAAGTCAGTCATCTTCCCTGAATATATTGATCTAACGTGTTCTGTTTCCATCTCGAGCCACCTGTTCTTCTTCTTGTCATGTTTGCTAGTGAATGAAATGACTGACTGACTAAGTGAATGCATGACTGGCTCATTGACAGGCTAGTTGCATTCAGTTTATTTTTCAACATAGCATTGTCATCCTTTTTCTTTCAATTTTTTTTAGTCTTGCTTTTTTTTATTAAACATTGTATTATAAACATTTAAATGGAAAATTAAAGTTTTAAATCAATGCAGCTTGTAACACATTAACTGTAATTTCACTCATGAAAAGATGACCAGTACTACTGGAAGTGTAATGATGCTTTGATTTGTGACCTTTCATCCGTCTCATTAAACAGCTTTACAGTCAGGCTTTTCTGCATTGATTTCCTCATTTCTCAAAAGAGTTCAAGTTTGAATAGGATTTATTTATTTCCTGGTCCATGAAACAGGCCCAACATAAAACATAAACTTCCTATTCAAGGTAAAAATAGCCATGGGAATTATGAGAGCATAGATAAAACTGTCTAGACAGACAAGGGCACAGACATAAAGCTAATATAAAAGCCTGACACAGCAGAAAAAGACACAGTGAATCATGTTGAACACATCTGGTGCGGATTGTCCGGGTGAGAGTAGTGACAATAATAAAGGGGTGAATGTTGTTCGATAGCCGGAATGGAAAGTCTCAGACTCCTTCTACAGAGGATAATTAGAGAAATGTTTCATTCAAGACAAGAGACAAAGACATCTGAGTAGATGAGATGCTTCAGTAATTGTCCAACAGCAGCCAGGGAATAGATTAAGCCCGGCAAACAGCAGCAACAAACACAACAATTAACCACCTCGTGCATTGCTCTTCCTGCGTGTCATCAGTGCCATAGCAACGGGACAGTTGCCAGAGGATATGCCTGAAGGACCCCCGAGGTTGTATCCACTTGACAGCCCATAAAAAAAAAGATTTTTGGTTACTGCCCCCTCTTGAGTTTGCTCCCTAAAGACTGCAGTTTGTTATTTTTGATTGACACAATCTGCGATCATTTCCCCCCTCACTCAAAATCACCTGAGTCTTGTGTGGAGGCGAAGAAACAAGCTCACAACTCAACTGGACGATCAAATGTACCCTTGAGATCAATTGAAAAAAAAAAATCATATACAACACATTTAGAAACACACACACACACACACCTTCAGACTCTGCCATTGCACTAGGGTCCTGTTGTGCGTCATCAAGGGGGGAAATGAGACATCTGTATCTATTCACTCTCTGACACACACAACACTTGCTCACTCTCTTTCAACCCTTCCTCCCCTCTCTTTTCACTCACTCACTCACTCACTCACTCACTCACTCACTCACTCACTCACTCACTCACTCACTCACTCACTCACTCACTCACTCACTCACACACACATACACACACGCCCACAGGTGTGACATTGGTCCTGTGTGATACACTGAGGTGTACCAGTACGCCCCAGAGCTTGAATAAACATACAGTACTGAGGGCACACAAGCAGATATGGTATAATTTAACAAAGTGTACCAAAGGGTGGAAGTACATAAAACAAGACGTACTGCAGACATTTATGATGAAAGTTATTTGTGAGAGGCAGCTTCCTGGTTCCTTTTGCAGTTTTATATAATACATTAAATGTTTCTCCCCACCATTATCATATAATAGTGAAAAGAAGCCAAAAAGATAGCTTGTGTTTTTGTTTTTCTTTTAATTTGGGTTTTTCATATTCTATTTATTCAGTTACTATTGCTTTATATTTTCTTTAAATTTTATTAACCAACATGAAGGTTATGAATACTGTTTCAAATCCCTCTGGGGGAGATTCCTAAAAGTAGTCTTATTCAAACACATGGAGCCTAGGAAGTACTGCAATTATCTTATAAAATACCCACCAACCATCACTTTATTCCATTTTTTTGCAGTGCATTGCTGCAGTGCAATTAATAAATCACTGCCAAACCTGAAAAATAACACTGTGTTGGTTTTAAGATTACAAATGAGTCAGTGCTGCTTGTGTTTTAGTTGTAAATCTCTGCATGTACCGTTACAAACTCTCCCTCTCTGTTTGTCTTTCCTGCACGCACGCACACACGCACACACACATACACACACCCTTACACACTCACACACACACACACACACCCACTCACACACACACTTGTGTCTGCCTCGATGGTGCCAAGCAGCCTCTCCTGTCACTTCGCAGCTTCTCAAGTGTCTCCCAAACAAACAGATGCCACTCTACCAACGTCACCTCTCTTTGCAGCTCATTCTATTACAGGATACATACATACATACACACACAAATCACATGCTCAATTCTAAAATGACTTTATACTAAACAGGATATGTCAGTCCTTAGTGTACTGTACACACAACTATTATACACCACACCATGCATTTTGCACGTTTGCACACAAAATGCTTGACCTGACTGCAAGCCTGCTGGAGAAAATGACCTTCACAACTGCTGCTGAGTAACTACTCCACCCCCAAAACACGCACACACATTAACACACACACACACACACACACACATATTCTCTCTCTCTCTCTCTCCTCTCTCCATTCAACCACTTTTTAAATCCACTGTGTTTTTACGTTGGCATAGAAATAGGCAGACAAGTCACCAGGACACTTGTTTTTACAATGTTGGCCTTTTCACTTGTCCATGTCATGTTGGTCTGAATGCAAATGTATGCGTGTGTGTGGTTGTGTTTGTGTGTGTGTGTGTGTGTGTGTGTGTGTGGTGGTTACATTAACAATAACTACCAGTGGTCCAGGCATCAACAAGTGTCCAATGTTTACGAAAAAGCAACACAGTTCGACTGGAAATGGCAAACATGCCATAAGAGATTAACTCTGAAATGTCATGTTATCATATAAATCAAACGATGAGCGCTGAAAGCAAATAAAGGGAAAGGTGATCTATTCCTATCTTTCGTCAAGTCGACATGCAGCAGAAGTACACAATCTGTGCTTCGGGAAGGACAGTTTCACATGTTGCATTTGCGCTCGTTTGATGTGGTCTCTTTCAAGTGTTTTTTCAGACATAATGTGGTTTGATGGAGCTGTTTCTATCTGACTGTGAGTCTCTTTTATAAAGCAAGGCTGTGTGCATTGAGTGTGTACACACAGTAGTCAAGGCTTTTTTTTTATCCAAAGGACCAGTCATCAACATTATTTACTTTGTGTTGTTTCTTGTTGTTTTGGCTCTTTCATTCCTATATGTGTTAGTACTCATGTACTGTGGCTCTGTTTGTCAGCTGGTTAAAGGGATTTGTCTCTTGCTTGGTGCTGGATAACGGTCTAGTGAGATTTTCATTTACTACTGCTGCTATTCAATCACATTAAGTACGTGCGGAAAGTGGGAAGGCTTTGTTTGGTGTTTTTCATTGAGGATGCTCCTGCTCTATAACTGAAAGGATACAATTATATTTTTGTCCCGCCGATCAAATCCTCATTTTGTATGGCCCCTGACGCTCAATGGAACTAAGGCTAAGTGGAAGGCCATCATTTACATTTTTTCTCTTAAAGCTTATTAAGCTGTCTTTCACACTTTTCCCATTATTTCAGAGGCGCTGACCTCTCCTTTGTAACAGCACCACTTTCCTTCTTGTAGTTGTCTATCTGTACCATACAATCTGTCACCATACAGCCTCTCTCTCTCTCTCTCTCTCTCCCTCTCTCCCTCTCTCTCTCTCTCCCTCTCTCTCTCTCTCTCTCTCTCGTTGGTGTTCTTTTCCATCCTCTGCTATTTTTTCACCTTTCAGAATTCTCTCCCCCCATTCCTCATTCACTCTCGCCTTTCTCTTATCAACAGGGTTGCCGAGTAAACTATAGGAGATTACAGAAATGCAATTACATATATCAGAAACTGTTTTCTGTGGGGAAAACAGTAACCATATAAAAGATAAAAATAAAAAAATCTACATTATGAATTTCTAGAAACATGTATTTGTAAGAGGCAAGAATTTACAGTGTAACACCACGCCGGTATTTCACATTTTTATGATAACAAAATTACTGATAACGCTGCTGAAACACAGAACGAAACTAATTCCTCCTCAGTCTGCTCTGTCAGCAGATTTTAGAGGAAAGTAATCTAGATTTGAAGGTGTTTTCACTGATTAACTTCTATCTAGATAATCAGTAATCTGTGACTGACTACCTGAATCAGTTTAGAGTCAAGTCCTCCCATCTATGCCTAGCCACCATTCAGTCTCACCTCGTATCACACCTCCTTTTTTTAGCTCCCTTCCCTGTATGCTCTCCTCCCATGTACAGAACGCACTGACACTGATTTTCACCCATTCAGTATCTGGAATCAGCTCCAAAGAAGCACTGTCTATCAACACAGTGACATACATTTATGAATACACGTGAATACGGACGTATAATCACACATAGTAAAGTGCGTCCATAAAATTATGTTATTACATTATGTCAAGTGAATTATAGAGTGGTTTACCATAAACATGAAATCAATAAAACACAGTCATATGAATACAATATAAACTGTTCCTCTTTCTCTAGCACTCATGTGTAATTACAGTATAATTTTCCAACTGTGTGTGCAAAGTCAGATCAGCAGTGACCTCTTGTAGATCCAGTTCGCTCATTTGGCTAAAATTAGTATTACAGTGCTTGTGTGGAGTACCACCATCTATCACCATATACTACATTTACAAGAACTGGTGGGGTAAACTAAATAAACATTAACTTAAGTTTCCTTTGCTTACTTTTAGACTCTTCAGATTCTAAAGCACACTTCTGTCCTATAAACCGACTTGGTTTATAGGACAGTGTTTATAGTTTATAGTGTCAGTTTTTTTCTCATTTTTTTAAAAAACATCTATAGTAACTAGACAACTACAGCCATGCTAGCATCTACAGTGTGAGGCTATAATGCAGTGACGTTATGGTGTAATGTTAACCATGTTCACTGTCTTACTTTAGTGCGTTAGTATGCTAATATTTGCTACAGCATTAAACACAAAGTACAGCTGAATACATGAACCAAATTACTGGAAATCCATTCAATAGTTGTCAGGATATTTCATTCAAAACCACAAATGTTAACCTGTTATTGGCACTTGAAGGACAGCAGGTCATCAAAGTCATTCGGATTCATCCTCTTGGCAACAAGAATGTCTGTACAAAGGTTTACACCAATCCATCCAATAGTTGTTGCCATATTTCAGTCCCAACAAAAGTAGTGGACCAAACCAGTGACCATCAGACAGAAAGAGAGTGATTCTACACTTAGTGTGCCTTACATTCATGTAGGCAATTGTCTAAAATAATAATATATAAACTTTAATGAATACAATAGAAAGGGAGATAAAAAAAAAAAAAAACTTCCATGTTTAGTCTCAGACATGTCATTTTTCAACTTACTTTCCTTCCTCTGCTCATTAAGCTGTCAGTTTGTGTCTTAGTTTTTCTGCTAATAAGGTTTGAGTGTCTCTGGGTGGCGCTCTTATTTGTCTGCCCAGTCATGGCGACTGTAGACACTCATGCTAACTACCCATTTCCTCTGCAGGGATCATAAAATGAATCATCAACTTTGTGTGATAGAGGATTTTCTCAGCAGACAGCTTGACAGCTGTTTTTTAAAACAGCAAATGTAAAAGCTTCATGAATCACTGTTGTACCATATCAGCAACAGAGCAGCAAAACAAGAAGGTGGTGGATTATTACTCTAAGATAAGTTTACTGCAGCGTGTTTTCTTTTCCTCTCTGGCAAGGTAACAAAAGTGAGTTATTACTCCAACACTGTACTGAGGCAGTGAAATTAACGTAGTCACACACACACACACCCAGACAAACATATGCCCACATACAGGAGTGTATATCATGTTAAGTAGCATGGGAAGCAAAGTACCCTCCACCTTAATGCGGGTCTTTACTAAACAACAAAGAGAAAACATTTAGACTATTATAGGTATAGTACATAAGTAAATACAAGTCAATGCAGTACACTCATCTGTTTACCAATTAATTTACATGTACATGAATGGAGGTTCCTAAGAGATCTACATGTAGATGCAATAAAAGCAGTGGAGCGAGTAACTCATGCTGTATAATAATGTGATATGTTCCATTATGATATTGCAAGTGATATTTAATGCCAGTGGATTTCTGTTCAATTTTCAGAGTTCCTAATGAGAGAAAACATAATCAGTGACAGTTTTGTCTACTGGCCTTTGGAGGAAAGCCTGAGAGCCTGAAAGGTCTTAAATTTCATCAAGGATAATGTTTCGCTTATGGCTGTGTTGTTATTAGGGGCCTGACTTTGCCTTTTTCCAATATTGAGCTCCAATAGCACACCAGACATCTGAGGAGGGGGGTTGTCTCTTCGAATGCCCTCTCTTGAAGAAGGTTTTTCTGGGTGTTTTTGTCAGAGAGCAGCATTGTGGATGGATGGGCGAGAAATATTAGATATATGGAATAACATACATGAATGAAAAACACATGATAAAAGAATGAAAAGGGGTAACACTGACTTTAGACTTTTAGACAAATGAATACGAGCAAAATGTGCAACATGCGATATGACTAAAATCGTCATCTGACTGTATATCTTTTGCCATAGCTGCATTTCTCTCTATAGCAACTTTCTCACCACCTAACATAAGCTCTCCTCAGTTTTCTCCTTGCTTGTCTTTCTCTCAAGGCTTTTCTGTGAAGTATTATCTCTCTTCTTTTCTCCTTGTCAACAGCAGCCCTTAACAAGACCTTTGGTGTACAGGTGCACACATACACACCGTTGTAGAGGAGGGTTCAAGCATCAGTCAAGTGTGCATGCGTACATGCGTGATGTTGTTTGACAGAAAAGGTGTCACATAAGCGTTATGACCAGCTAACAAGAGCACCTGTGACAGCGTGAAGACTACTACCTGACAAGCACATTGACATGTCACACCGCCCCACATTACCACAACTGTTGTAATTACTGTCTGACCATGAATTACTGTCTGACTGTGGTGTGTGCCTGTGGATGTGTGAGCATGTGTTTAAAATGCAACAGATCATGTTATCAGTTCTAATGTCTTACAAGGTCGTATCATCTTGGGTCATGTAAGTAAATAAAGCAAAATATACAGATGAACTGAATTTAAATTAATTGTAAGTCAGAGATAATTCAGCAAAATCAAATCAACAAAAACGATGACAAAAAACATTCCTTCACAACCTTTTTTTCATGACAAAAACTAACTAACTAACTAACATGTAACCTCTGAATATGAAAACTATGATGAATTGTTTTACATTTTAGTAATCTCACTGCAGAGCAAAGAAACATGTATGTGAGCCATCACAGTCTGGTATAAACAGAAACACTGCCGTTTCTGCTAACCTTGCAATAGACCAGAATAAAACTTGTAACCACAGTAACTGTGCACACTAAAGATGGTGACAGCTGTCAGAACACCTACATTATATGATAACTGAAAGTGCATGAACGAGAATGATGATTGAGAAACTAGACTGACTTGTTTAGGTTTTGTTCACTAAAACTAGACTTAAATGAACAATTATTTAAATGACTAAAATGTGACTAAAAATAAGACACTCAGGAGCCTAAATTACCAGAAAGTATTTGCGCTTCAAGGTCGCACTATCACCCTCCCCAAAATTGGAGTGAAACTAGTTTTTCCATTCAGATGGACAGTAGAGATTAAGATTATACTATAGTAGCAGTTTGATACATTTCTGTGGACATTTTTCCACCATGAAACACACATAAATCCACAGCAACCATCCTGAATTCAAGTAAATCAAACATTTTCTCCTTCTTTGTGAAGGAGAAAATACAAACCATCACCTTTCAAGTCTCCATGGTAAAAGTGTTTAACACTCAAAGTACAGATTTTGGATGGCATACCAGTTAAATGACACAGATTAGGCTATAAGGCAAGCTTGGTCTTACAAATGCAGCACTAACTGACCAAAAGTTAAACTCCACATGTTTACACATGACATCAGTAGGCAACATATCCAGATAGCGTTCAAATTTGATCCTAAAACAAAAACTTTGTCTCCTACACATGAAACATTCCTAAAATCTCTCAACCCCTGTAGAGAGAATAACTTCTATTTACGAGGGAAAGGAGCAACAGAGAGCACTACTGCATTGCAGCATTTGTTAAGAGCGACCATTTCTACATCACTTTTATCCCTTTAATAAACTGATGGATCTGTGTGTCGCTTGCCTCCCTGTGACAGGCAGCAGACTGGCACTGAAATATGACATTAATAATGAGCTGGAGCCAAGTCTCGCCCTTTATGCATGCTGAACCCAAATCATTAACAGTATTCAGACATCTCACTCATACGTCTGCTTGTGGCTGTTTCTTGTTTCCACTCTGCCCATAATTAACGGCATTTTGCTTGTTTGCTCATCTCATCAGCCTCCTCCTCTGCTCTCTGTGTTTTTATCCTTCTCAGTTCTGTTGGCTCTTCTCTCCACGTCTCTCTGGACGATGCTAATACTCTGGCACAATTTCAGGGCACACAGGACAAACCTGCTAACAGCCTCAAGTGCACTGCAGTGCACTCTCTCGTCTAGCGTTACTGAGGGTTGCTGTTTTATATTTTCTTGTGATTCTGTGTCGTCTTCTGTTTCAAATAAGCTTTATCGGCGTGGATGTTAAAGTTATATTATTGCCAAAACTATAATTACACATTACTGAATGAATATGTTTTACACAAGAAGACAAAATCATTTCTGTTCTCTGTCGCATGATGCAGCTCACTGTCTCATTCTTTTACCTAATATGAACCCCTTCTCACACTTTCCATCGCTGTTATTATTGTTATTCTACACACAACAATGCATGAGAGATGCTGTAGTGTGTGTGTGTGTGTGTGTGTGTGTGTGTGTGTGTGTGTGTGTATGCGTGTGTGTGTGTGTGCGTGTGTGTGTGTTTGTGACTTATACATGTAGCCCACAGAGCTGCTGGGGGCCTTGCTGAGTCGGCCAAACAAGACACCGTGTGTTTGTCAAGAAGCGACAGATGGAGAAGGAAGAGAGGAGAGGGAGAGAGAGAAGCAGGAGAGGGAGAGAGAATGTGTAACGGTCAACACACAAACACATACACACACACACACACACACACATCAATGGTCAAACCTTAAATGGTGAGATTGGGTGGCAGATAGAATATGAGCTCATTAAAACTCAGCTGTTGTTTCACACTGTACTAAACCTAAAGAGAAATCTGTGCTTCATATGGCCAAGAAGCCTGGAACATACTGACGCAGTCCTGAATCATGAGACCGGTCAAAAATATAGCAAAAACTGAACCGAGCTGCATCAAAGTGGCAGTCCCAGCTGTTTTCACGATGAGTTTTACGCTGCCGGCATTTTAAGCGTGAAGAGGGTACTGAAGTCATCCTTAGACTTTTCTATAGTTATTTCATTGCTGGTATTATGACACATTAAAGCAGGGAAAGCACAGGTGTAATCAATGACATTTATAATGACTACTGAGCCACTTTATTAAACCAATTCATCTTTATTGATATTTGTCACACCTGTGCTTTTCTGGCTATGTCAAGTTAAAATGTCTGCTGTGGTCTATTATATCTTTTAATATATTATATTAAAAGAAAGGTTCACATTTTTTGTCGTGAAACAGTAGTCAGGTGCCCATGTGAACACTGAAACAGGTTTTACTCACTGTAATCATTAATCTTGTTCATACTGACCATTGAAAGATCCCTTTATAATGAATTTACAACGTAAGTGATGGGGCACATATCCATCCTATTCAGGATGCAGTTCAACAGGGACACATAAAATTGGAATATTATACTAAAATACACTCAATTAGACTAATTTGGATGATTGAAGCCTCATTTAAGCTTCAGATAAACATTTGAATACATTTCTGCACAAAGAAAGAAGAGGAAAGAGGACTTTTTCGACCACACTTCGACACTGCTTCTGCAACTGTCAGTGTTCTCTGTACTCTTTTAGCTATCGTTGCTTGTCCTAATATGTTTTTTTTTTTGTTTTTTTTTATCACTGCTGCTGCTGAAAAAAATAACACACATCACCCACCTGGTGTCTCAAGCAATAACTATAAAAAGCTTTAATCAACAAAATACATTACAATTGATCACAGCAATCATATTTTTCTAAGGGAAACAGAGTGTAGCTAAAGTAATTTATACGAAATGACTGTTATTATTTTAATTTGAGCTTGAACGCCTCAAGTGTTGGGACTCATTAATATTGCAGAACTTGAATAGGATGGGTCGGCTCTCATTTGTATTAAAGCGGCAACTTGGCTCACAATTTTCTTCTCCAACTGAGCATTTCTGAGTGCAGGAAGTGTTTTGACTTGAGTGATATTTAGGGGACAAATATTCTGAGAGACGAGTGCTGCGGAGTATGAACGCTGTTTGTCACGGTCATCGCAGAGAGGCGACGGATCGTCTGCGCAACTGAACTTTCTCAGACACTGTTTGATGACAGCCAATTCAAATGTTCACCTGGAGCACTGATGGTCTTGAGTGATAATGGCAGTAAACACAGAAACATGCTGAACTGCAATAGGGGTAACACACACACACACACACACACACACACACACACACACACACACACACACTCACAGCACGACAGCCAAGATAGCTATTACGAACTGCTCTCTTGCCCCTAGAGCGTCCAAAGTGGTGTCTGATGGATGATCCATCAGTGGGGCTATTGGTGTCTGGTCTCTAGACAGGCTGTGAGACAGACAACCCAAACAGTCGGCTAGATGCAGTCAGCATCAGGGAGAAATCATAGAAGTCATGCAAGAAGAAGGTGCAAATTCCCGATGTGATGATGGTGAGATGAAATGGAACAAAATCAATGTGTGGGCTTTAAAATAAACATAAGTGAATGGCCGTCAGATGTGTTAGAAAACCTCCCATCCAAAGATACAGTTTACATAAAGGAAACTGCAAAAGTTCTTTTTTTTGTCTGTGAAAAACAAAAAGAAAACAAAAATCAATGCCCAATTGACCCTGAACCACAAACCTCATCAAGCAGTCACCCATCTCTTCTTGGAAAATCACTGATTTGACATAAGTGAATCAGAAACAGCTGTGTAGTAAAACACTAGCCTGCACCTGTCTAGTCATATAAAAATCTGAGACTGAGGAAATGGAGTTAAGTAAGGGAGGAGGGAGAGGATGTGTTTCCATCCATCCTTCTATCCATCTGTTTTATAGACTGCTTATGTTATCCTGTTCAGGGTCTCTTGGAGGCTGGAGCCTATCCCAGCATGCATCTGGGGGAGAGGCAGAGTACACCCTTCACAGGATGCCCGTCTGTCACAGGGCTGGAGAGGATGTCTTTTTCAAATTACTAGAAAACTGTCAACACGAGATGCATGACTGCAGGTCTTTCCAGCTTATTGAGTATATAGCAAAAAAAAAAAGGTTGAGTCCTGTATCAGCAGCAGGTAAAAAAAACATTTATAAAAATATTTATAAAATATGTAAAAGAAATCAAAAGAGACTTGGATATAAATTGAAACAGTTCATTCATAAAGACCAAGAAAATCAAATCTGGAACAAACCTAAAAATAATGTGAGAAAAGAAAGTGTGACTGAGCGAGGAAACGAGAGACATGCAGCAAACAGTCGAGGGAATGAGTGGGAGATGGAGAGAAAATGCAAGTGAGAGATCAGAGGCAAGAGTTGGAGGAGAGAAATGAAACGTGAGTGATGCGAGGCGATGATGAATAGGAGATACAGTATATCTGCTCCTTTTGTGTGCGCTGATTGCAGTGTCAAATCACTGACAGTCCTTTGTTAATCACCAAGCACACTAGCCTCGACTGGCCCTCTGCTCCCTGCTGTCATTTCACTGCAGAAATGTCATCAGACAATTATTTTCACACACTCTATTGCGGCTATTTGCCGCATTGTTGTTTATCTCTGCTTGTCATGCGTTGTCAAAAATGGTTTTGGGCGATATTTTGTCTCTCTTTCACAAATTCACACATAAAAAAATATGTGTACTCCTGCAGAAAAATATGGGTGCCCTGGTTTTGTCATTTTTGTCACTGATGGCTGAAATCACTGTAAATGGATGCCTGACAGGTTGGAATATAAAAACATAAGCTCCTAGAAATGTTTTGATGATGTCACAATAGGAAAAAACTTTACTTAATGTGTGCCTGTGTACAGAAACATGCACACAGAAGTCCACCTCTTGGTTTTAATTCCTCTCCCCTCATTTCCGTTCAGGTCTTTTATGTTTTATACGAGTCCATGTTTCTGCCTCTCTCTCATCCCTTTGTTGTCTTCCTCCTTCCTGTGGAGCTGCAATGTCATGTGTTACATTAGAGAGGTAAATCAATTTCCTGCTTTCTCAGTTTGCTTGGTTGACTAGAGGGTCAACTGACAGCTGGTTGACCCTCAGACACATGTATACACAGACACACACACACACAGACACACACACACATACACACACACACACATTTAGAATTTGCGTGGGCTTTAGGAAGAACAGAAAGAAGTCACCTCCAATTCAGATATACATCATAGTAACATAATCTGTAGCGCTGCCCCTTATTCTCCATTTAGCTCTGTGTTATTGTAACACCAAAAGCAATTTACTTAATAGTGAACCTTGTAAGCACTCTTTGGATTTCTGCATATGTCGAAGCAATATGCAGGGGGCTGTAGTAAGACCGATACTCTGCATCCAAAGAGCACAAGAGTCAAAATGTCAGAAATTAATGAAACAGTTTGTTTATCTGCTCATGTTTGGCTAACTACAGTAGAACCCTTCATTACTTCCAAGGCCAAGGAGCGTTTCATTAGCTGACTATATTAGTTTTTCAGGTTATGTTTGTCCACTGTCTGGAAGCTGGCCCTGAATGCTATCATGGGGTGTTCACACTACCAGCAACACAGCAACAAAACGGCCAAATATGGCCAGATGCATTGTTGCAAAGTCAACATAGATGTGTTGCTAAAGTGCTTGTTGATGTGGTTATGTCATTATGGGCTTGTGTACCATATTAATTTATGATTATCTTTAATAGCTGGTAAACATGTACAACACATTTAGTATTATTAAAAAGACACACTATCACAGCTAGGCAACAGTGGAACATAACAGGAATTGTGGTGAGATGTAAAGAGAGTAGAAATGGTGAAGCAAAAACATAAGATTGGTTGATGCCTCACTGCGTCATTGGAGCGCTGAAAAAAGTGAGACCAGCTCAGCTTTGATTTGTAGCTGTCACTCCTGTCACACAGCTTCCATTGAAAATGACTTGTAGCTTGTTGCTTTGTCGCTGGTCCGAACACACAGTCAGAATTTAGAGTAACATTAACAGTTCTGTCCTCTACTTTACTTTTACACATAATCTTTATCCTAAAGGCCTTTTCTCTTGTAACATTAAAACTGAAAATATGCTATATTGTAAACAAGTATGTAAGCTTCAGTAAGCAGTCAAACAGAGTTATGTTAGAACAAAATAACAGTCTAATCTTCCTTAGGATTAGCTAGCACTACCTGCAGTTTTTGCAGGTTAACTTTAGCCTCAGTCTTTTCGCACAACATCATGTCTGTAATCATCAAAGCACATTTTAGACCCTTTTACAGAGTTTTAAAATAAGTCATGAAGTTAACATCAATTATCTAGCTAGCTACAGATGATATCTGTTCAACTGCTGATATTATGGCCGCCATAATTGTCGCATAGAGATGAGAAGCTGCTCTTGTCTACCTCTGTCATGAATAAAGAATCAGTTGTCTCAGAAATTAATAAGAATTTTGAGTGATAAATCTGTCATCATTGTATGAGAACAGAAAGCTTAACAGGGATGGCAACCGTAACTATGGGGGTAGGGGCTTTGCAAACAGTCAGTTGTGAACAGTTTTTTTTTCTTCTATCAATCATTTTGCATAAACAGCTGTCACTTTGGCAATATGGCACATATCTCACTTTAGATTTCCATCTTATGTAGCATATAATTGCATTTTGTAGTGACCAGGGGTAAATTGCCATGATCTATCAACACAAGCCATTACCATTTTAGCTGTTAGCAACAATGTGCAAAACAGGCAAATACAAGCTGAAGCTGCATCTGCAGGTTGCTCATATGGAGATGAATTATTCCTTTGAAAGAAAATTGGGTTTGAGCTGAGCTCTACTGGAGCGAGACCTCGTTCCCTGCCTCTGATGTATGTACCAAATGGACACACTGAGAGGGTAAGTGTATGTGTGTTTATGTGTGTGTGGATACAAAAAAAACAGGGCTGAACAGGAGACAAATGTAGCTTTAATATAGATTGTTTTTCCCTTAAGTCCACTTATGGCAGTGAATAAGAGCAAGGCATGGCTCCAAGACAGAGACACAGACTAAAAGACAGATGGAGGGTGAAGGAAAAATAACAGATAGTTTGATAGAAATCTATGAAATGGCTCCTGAATCAAAGGATGGACAAGGACATCAATGACGAAGCGCCACCACCATCTGTCAACAGCTTTTACATGGATGGTTGAGAGTGACCTAACAGGGTCACAGAGAAGGTAATGGCTGTGTCTCACAAACACACTTTTATCCACAGAAGTCAAACTTTACAAAAAGAGGGATTTTCTTTTATAACCTCCCGTTCCTCCCTCTTTGTCCTCTTTTCTCTGCCCTCTTTCTCTGCCTCTCAGCTCATTTTTCCCGAGAGAGACACCATCTCCTTTTCTATTCCTCCGTGCCTTACCCCCTACGGCCCCCACCCCCCCTTCCCTTCTTATTTTTCTGTCTCCTATCTTGACTCTCTCCTCTCTTTTCACAGCTTCTCTGCTGTGTGGGGTGGGCAAGGAGGGTAGCAGCACCAAAGAGGAAGTAAGATAGGTCTGACTTTCTCTTCTCTTCTCTACCCGTCCAATCTAAGCACCGGATCTGTCTACCTTGGTCTATTATTGTCTCCTTGCTTTCCTCTATCAGCCTTGATCCCTCTTTCTCTCCTCTGGACCATGCAGAGCCTCTCATCATCCCTTCACTCTTCTCTTTCTCATTTTCTACCCTCTCTGCATCAGCATCACTCTCTGTTCTTTCAGATGCTAAGGCGACAGGCTGTTATTTGCCGCCAGCTTATGTCAAGTGTTTGTGTACAAAACACTAACAGCAGCAATCGCAGAGAATAACTTACAACACCCTCTTGCTTGGTTTCCAACGGCAACACTGCCAGGCCTAGTTAGTTTTGGCAAAGACCACCAGAGACACAAAAAGAGATTGGGGAGACGGAGAAGAGAAGCACACAACTCACACCAACAAAGCATCAAGTGATAATAATAGTATCAGGAAAGTAATTGATTATTAATATCCTATATCACTTATTCAATCAACTGTGATGATATTACTGCTGTTAATAAGAAAAGACATGTAACTTTTGTTACCAGCCGCCCGCTAAATGTCAGGTTGCATAATTTCCCAATTTGTCTTCATCATAAATAGTCATCGCCCTCTCAGTTAGTTTGATAGCAGAAAAGTTCACTTCCTCTTGCTGGAAGGCTTCTCATAACTATGAATACTAAATCTAAACTTTAATTTGATTTGATCTCCCTGTTTTTATTTATTTTTTTAAGGATGGGCGCAGTTATCTTTGATGAAATATGCACACATATTTTTTGAGTAGTTAAATATAACTAATATATTGAGCAGTGTAGGTTTTCTGTGAGCAGTGTAACAAACAACCCAGTAATAGGTGATACAGTAACATGACTTTTAACCCTTTTACTGTGATGAATAATGAAGCTTTGGATAAAAAAAAAATCCAGCACTGACATGTTGCATGTGGCGTTATCAGTTCGCAGAATCAATCTCTGTATATCTTTATCCTCAGAGAGAGTCAGTGAGGGTGGTAGAGATGAAGAAATCCACAGAACAAGGACAGGTACATCCACTGATCCTCTCACCTCCTACGTCTCCCGTGGATATGGATGTGCATGTGGGCGGACGTGCGCGTGTGCCACTGTGCGCGTGTGTGTATGTGTGTGTGCAGAAGGGAACGTGTGCGTGCTGTTTACATGTTCTCCACACAGCCCACCGCTGAGGGAGCCCTCTGCCTCTAAATAGGTGAGGGTCTGTTTTATGAGCCCTTAACAGCCAGCACTCAGACCAGATGGTGCGATTATCAGCTACTCTGTGCGTCTGAGTGTGTGAGTGTGTGTGTGTGCAGCATCAGGGAGATGGCAAGAAGTAAATATTTGTCAGAAGCAAAGAGGCAGCTGGTTGTCTGGGGGACTTTAGAGTAACAAGACTCTCGCTTAAGAAACAGAGCACACACACACACACACTGATAATAGTGCCAATATATATTTTAGAGAGAGAGAGAGAGAAAAGAAAGAGAGGAGGCATGTTTTCTGTATGTCAGTAGTTAATAAGGTTATGAGACATCTCCACCGGTCAACAGAGACATTCGGCCCTCGGGCTAATTTTCATCTGTTGACTGCTGAACAGATTTTACGAGCCCAGAAAGGAAAATGAAAACCGAAGCTACAAAATTACATAAAAGAACATATGGCAACAAATAAATGGGTGACTACATATATTTAAGATGTAGAGATGAGATTAAAGGAACAGTTGCACATTTTGGAAAACATCCTCATTTGGTTTCTTACGTAGAGTTAGATGAAGTGACAGCGTCAGTTTCAGATTTGTGTTTAGCCTCATAGCTGAAAGTCTAGAAGCAGGGGGAGACAACTAACTAAAGCTGTTGATCAATAAATCAACAAAAAAATAACTATTTTGATAATAAAATCATTGTTCTAATGATCAGCAAAAAGCCAAACACGGTGTGGTTCCAGCTTGGAAGTCAGCTGGTGAACATATTTAGCTTATAAATAAATAATAGCTAATAACTTATATTAACTGCTAAAAGAGCAGATACTGTATTTTCCTCAGGAGCTTTTGGAGAGCACAACAGAGCGGAGACATTTAAATCATCAGATGGACAGAAACACGTGCTGATGCTGCTCCGTATCTGCTGGCTCTCTCTATAAACAGGCAACTGTTTGCTAACAAGCTTGCCAGAACTTGAAAGCTGATTTGTCAATGTTGTGTTCCCACCTTGTTTCCACTGGGTTCAAGCACCCAAAAGAACAATAACAACAACAACAACAACAACAGTAAATGCAGGTTTAATTTGAGTGTGACAGCAGAGGAGGCAGTGTGATTTCAGGGGCCGTCAGCGTTGAAGCTATTTATTGACCAACAACAGGTGTCCACAGAGACTGCTCAGAGCATGTCAGAGGAGCTGCCCTCATTGTTGCCAGGTTTGACAATTATTTGGTGGGTTGCTAAAAAGACAAACCGGTCGTTTTTTTTCCTGTTTTGACAGAGCCTACTGTTTATCCTTGCATCTGTCTTTAGTGCTACAATAAGCTAAACACATTTTGCTCCCATTTCTTTACCAAGCACAAAGAGATGAGATTGATACCTTATCACGTGACTGTAGATAAGACAAACATGATGGATTGCTCATTTAAGCAAAGGGAATGTAATATTGTCCCACCTCTTTACAAATACTGTCTTTTTTCCCATTTACTATTGGGAGTTGTAGTCTTATTTTCCTCAATTTAACAACTAATATATGTAAAATATACTGCTCTGCTCTGATACACCTCAACAATTAAATCAGATTTAACCTTGTCCTGAGTAGAAGCTTCTGTCCCTGCTTGGGCATCAGCCAGCCAGATCATCCTTTAATGAAGCTGTCTCCGCTCTCCATAAACCTCTGGGCATCTTGTTAATTCCTTTTAATAAAAGCATGCAGGGGCATGAATGAAATCTTAAGTCCTCTACAGTCAGTGTAGAGTTCTGGTTCATTACACAAGACACAACGTACTGTAGCTGTCATGTTACCAGTCATCTTATGCTGTCCCCTATGTAACGCAGCCCCACATGTTCCTTTGGACCCACACACACACACAATATGAAAATCCATGGGGGGGAAACCTACTGTGGTCGCTACGGGCAACCACTAGCATTGCAAGTCAGATTATTTTTTCATTGGTCATGTTTTCATGTACTGGCGAGGCAGTTTGGCTGCAAGGCGAGACAACTAGGGCCTATCGCCATGGTAATGAACCATACTGGACCATCCCTCAGGTGATCATCAGCTCTTGCTGCCATGGCAACAGCCTTGGCTCCCTATAGGCCGCTACATACAGTGAGGCTGAAACAACACGGTGCACTTGTCTTGCAGTGGTAACCTATAGACATAAGCCTGCTAGGTTTAAGGTGCTGTATGTCAGGTGACAATGAAATGGAGGATGGATGATTTAAGACATGTGGTTGTTTTATTACCTCTTGTCATGTGTCAAATTCATTTTTAGTAGTAAAGAATTAAAACAAAAACTTCTAATTGTGCTTAATGTGTCATCTCAGTAGATTAACTCGCATCTCTTTTCTACTAGTTTAAGTTATAGACCATTTAAAAACAAGGACGTAAACTGGGTTCATACAGAGCTGTTCCGCATATGAGCTTCAACAGGTAGACATGTTAACAGGTGGGACATAGATTGACACAGATTCAGCAAGCATGAAAATAGAGAAACAGTTCCCCCTAGTGATCATGTTTCTTTAATTCAGCTGCCATCCTCACACACATCACTGATATTTTTCCCTCAAGAGCCTCTTTGACACAAACACATGCAATCAGCTCCCTCTTGTGGTCACAGCAGAAAAAAGGTAGAAATATGTGGACTGCACTATTCTGCTCAAGGAATACATCATATTTTTATGCAAGAAAACAGAGCAATGAGTAACTCTATGAACAGAAATGATTTTAACATCAATTAATTCAGGCAAGGCTGATTTAGAAAACCACATATACATATATACACATAAATACTTACAAAGCTGTAATCAGTTGTCATTTCAAAGATTACCGGAATTTCCACTTAAAAATAAATGCCACCAAAACATTTGTTCAGTGTTGTCAATTAATATTATATTCTGAAGCTTAACTTTGTTGGAATTGGACGTGTGAGAGGAGAGGAAGTGCAACATCCTCCCCTGAGCTCTTGAGGAAGGGTGGAGTATTACCACTTCCCACATCATATTGCTACAATTATCTCTGCAACCTCATCACCTCGGAAAGTCACACGCGAGGCTTACGGCTGTGTTGTTTTTAAAAAGTGAACTGAAATTGTGGTGTAAGGAGTGACTCAGTCCCACCGCATAGTTTTGTTTTGTGTGGTCACACTGAATGCTCTGCTCTTTCCAAATTAACCCCAGTCGAGCATCACATTCACCCTGAGCACTTGTCTATTAGATCGAAGCTGACTGAATTTCTGTCCTTTCTCTCTGCTGCTGCCTGCAGGCTTGTATTAGGTTTTGTAACAGGCTATAACTGTGTACACTACATCAACAATTGCATCAAATAAGCAAAACACAATAAAGCCGCCGGATCATTAAGGCTGCATACAGCCTCCCTGTGACTAATCATTGCTTCTTCTTCCCGTACTATACAGCAAAGCCTTGAGCTTTAATAAGCCATCGCCTAAAGTAAATATGATACCAGCACACATTTAGTCTCATGTTTGTTTGGTGGTCACAACTCACCATCGTTGCCTGCAATATAGAGGGTGCACCACGAGATAGTGTAAATGCCAGGCTCCAGAAATAGCAGCAGCCCATTTGCTCTTTTCCATGATGCTGGCAGACAGATAACATTTACACCTGGCCCAGAAAACTAGGCTAGACAACGATAAGAGGAGGGGTTGGGGACTTTTTTTTTTTTTAAAGAAGGCACCTCCTTTTACCACGCTCCTCTACTCCTTCTAAAAAGGTCTCTTTCATCCTATTTTTTAAACCGTATGTTCTCTTGAGCCCTTGTTCAATCTCAGCCTCATTCCTGTCACTCATCCTGCCTGTCAGTCTTCACAACAAATCTATTTCAGGACGATGATAACATTACTCATCCATTCTCTTATATATACTCTTATATATATATATATGTATATATATGAAAAAGGGGAATAAATGCAGACAGTGACGCATTCCTAAAAAGACTCAATATATAGCAGTAAAAAAGTACATTAAATGCTAAATTACACTTCAAAACAGCACTATCCAGCAACATGTATCACATTATGCTAGAAGAGCAGAGTGGAGAAGGCCACAGGTGACGCTGTGCGCAGTGTTTCTGAGCAGACGACGCTCTCAGATGTAAGCAGCTGCTCTGCTGAACCGAGCAGAGAATAACTGAGTTGTGGAGAAGAGAGGAAGACAACAGAGGAGGGGCTGAGGAGGATGGAAATAATGTATGACATGTATCAACGTCTAATTAGCAGAAGTTGGCTACAGTCTCGCTCGCACACACAGAGACACACGCATGCATGCAGAGATGAAGAGGCAGAATGACAGTTGGCTAGATTGAAAATCCAGCAGGTAAAACAATCTGTGGCTGAGTCTGAGGAACACAGTGAGTAATTTGTTGTGGTGCTTACACGACGTGAATCTACCTAAAGCCCTTTTACAAATGACACAAGACTTAATGACAATGTGGCACACTGGAAACCAGCAACTATTATATGAAAAAACTAGAACTAGATAGTGACAGAGAGGTGTAATAGATTTCTTTATAGAGACATACTGATCAATCATTCAGACTGATGCCATTATACTGCTCACACAGAATCAAACAGTGATCAGGATCCAATCTGTCTTAGAGGCTGTGATGAACGGTGCTGACTGAGAAGGCTTATGACACATTACTAATATTAATGCAATACATCATATTAATGACACAACACACTTCTCCATTCTATTCAGTTGGCTTTACTATAGTCCACTCTACCTTGCTATACTTTCTTACTTCACTAATACTCTCTCCTCTCTTCTCCTCTTCTGTCTGCCATGGTGTATCACAATAAGGATTACAATTTAGTTCCCATTCAGTTTGTACACTGACCAAAATAAACTATGAAATCATCACCTTAATTTTTTTTTAGATCCCCATTAGCTACTGTAACAACACTGCTACTACTACTAATTCCTGGGGTCAACATAAATGTGTTCACAGTAATTCATCTGACATCCATTCTCACAATAGGACTCAACGATACAAACACTGAGACAATAAGTCAAAACCTACCAAGAACAAAAGATCGCTCTATAAAACAGTATTACCTCTTAGAGAAATTAGATGATCAATAAATATAATCATATAATATATCAAATAAAACAGGAAGGGTATGTCTCTCAAAGGCTGCAACTAATGATTGTTTTTCATTATCTTTGATTATTTTCTTGGTAAATAAAATAATAATGAATAATGTTGATCGAATGTTTCCCAAAAGCATCAAAAGATGCAACCTAAAATGTCTCATTCTGTCCCGAGTTTTCTATCATAAAGGACTAAAGAAGCCAGAAAATATTCATATTTAAGAAGATGGAAGAGAATTTTAGCATTTCTTCTTAAAAAAAATACTCAAAACAATGAATTATTAAAATAGTAGGTGATCAATTTTCTGTTTGATCGACTAATGTATTAATTGACTAATTGTTGCAGATCTGGATCTCTCCATTAACATCTTAGAGGTTTAGTTAGGTTTAGTTATAGCAGATACTCAATTTCCTGTGTATATACATACAAACTTATTAAATGCAATTAAATGTCAATTAAGACACCATAAGTCTTCAAACATGTTACAAGACTTCTTATAACGTGTTCCTGCGACATTCTGTCTGCACTCCCAAACCTAATGTATCAATAACAATCAATAAAATGAGTTTATTTCAGACTAACAGCTCCGTAGGAATTAACTGATTCGCAGTAAATCCATTTCGAAGGATGCTTAGAGTTGATCAGTAAATATTGTGTAGAAAATATTTTGTCAGAAGATAATTTAAAATGATCCACAAATTAAATAGTAACTCATGATGCCAACACGTCCTTACATGATGGGTATCTCGGTTTGGAATTAATCTACAAATCAATCACAGGTTTAATGTAATAAAGTAGGAACCGATAAAAAATGATAGAAGATTTTAAAAAAAAATGTTATCATGCAATGTCAAGTATGCAAAAATATACGCATAAGTCAGACAGCAGTTACTCACCACAGTTTGCGGGGCATCGTCACACAGTATTAAGCTGATCAGGTGCAACCTCTTCCTGTGTTTCCTCCTCTCTCTCCTCTATCCTCCACTTATAATATTCATTCCCCCTCACCACTACTTCAAGACAAAAACCGCAAACAGATGCATGTGTTTGCTCACACACAGACACACACATACACAAACTGATTATGCAGTTATTAATGAGGTGTTGTGTGTACAGTGAAGGCGGAGAGATCTCTTTGTAGTAACCATGAGCAGAGGCGAGGCAGAGGAACACCGGGGACTAATGACAGAGGAGGGAGAGGGGGGAGAAAGTTGGAGATCAAGTGAGAGAGAGAGAAAGGGAGGGGAATGAAAAAAAAATGCTGTGAACTGAGCGCTGGCAGGACAGAAAAGGGAGTAGAGAATAAAATCAAATCCTCCCACCTGCTGCCTAGCAGCTGCAAACTTTGAAGTGAGCCATCTATCTGATGTTTTTGTTCCCTTGGCCTACCACTTCCCTTTTTCACCTCTCCTCTCTTTCCCCCTGTGGCTTACTTATTCTCCTGTATGTTCCTCCTTGCACATTTTTCATTGCAGGAGTTTAACAGATCAACTTAGAACAACTGAGTCAACAGAGTAAAGTCATAAATTACAAGCTACCTGTTTATCAGGACTGAAAACTACAGCAGCTATGCAGCAATTAGGAGGCCTGAGTTAAACAAATGAAGTGTAAATGATGAATGGAAAGTGAAGACTGACTTGGAATATTAGAACAGAGTCATTTGTATTCTGTTTTCAAGAGTATGAAGAAGCTCTAAGTTACTGTACACTAAAATGTTGATAAAAAAAAATTTAATTATGTTTTCATATTAAAAACGACAACTAGAAGCCATACATGATCATTATTTTTTATATATATTACTTTCTACCTTTAAGACTACCATCTCAATTATTCTTTCTCTTGACTCAATGGAGCAGGTTTCTGTACTTTTTTTTCTTACATCTAACACCTGGATCAAAGCACACAAGCACACATGCGCGCATGTGCACATACAAGTCGCTCCTATTCAGTTTGTGCAGCAGCTCAAGCAGGAGTCACGACTCACTCATTCATATTCAGAGCCACTCCAGAGCAGACGGTCTAATGACACCTGGCTAAGGAGAGAAAGAGAGAGAGAGACGCTGGATGTATGTGTGTGTCTTTTGGCGTGTGAGAGAAGACACAGCAGATAATAGTGTCATCATATTTGACATGATTCAAGTTAACCTAATTTTTTTTTTCTTTTTCCAGGGTAATGCTTTATGCCTGAAACATAGCTTACTACAAACCTGCATGTTCTTTGTTTTATCATTGTGACCTTTGGAGCCCCTATCTTGCATTTTAATCCTGTGTCTCAATCACATATTCATGTGCAAGATTATAAAGGTTTGACCAATGACTCAACAACTTCAGCCACAAAGTTCCTCTTTCTCATCCCCTCAAGACATTTGTTTAAGACATACAAAAAAACAGCAGCTTTGAAGAATAATCAGCGTCTAACATGCTTTTCTCAGACAAAAAAAATAGGTTAAATGATATGAATGTAAACCTTTTACAGCCTCATCTGAAACTCTTGCTAAGCTGTGTTTAGTCTTCTTATACAAATCCAAGACAATAACTGAAGGAATTAAAACAAGCTTGTAATTCACAATGAGCTGCTACCAGCTCAGTGCTTAATTGACTCACTCAGAACAAAGCCCTGTTACCAATTATGTTTAATTATTCTGTAGATGTTGAAGTATCATCAAACAGTCCGTGCATAGTTTTAAGTCTACAGACAAATTTGAAACTGACTAACAAAGAGTGACAGAAGATTGCTGCTGCTCCTCCTCAGAAGTCACTGCTAAATGTCTTTAAATGCTGTCAATCCTTGAGGGAGTCCTTTCACAAAGTCAACAGTCCGGTGCAGAGTTTCAACAGGTGGCGCCATAATGGTAATTATGGACAGTCAGAGGGATGCCAAAGGTAGCAGGTGTGAGATGTAGATTTAAAAGATAAATTCAAAACAACAGACAGAAAGTGTTCTGGCGCAGAGTGCATGTGTGTATGTGCTCAGACAGAGTCAGGTTTGAGGTGTAGATACTGATAGAGTTCACCTTGTAGACACATACACACACACACACTCACACACACACTCAGAAACCCTTCACCTCTCATCACTACGGCAACCTCCATTAGCAGGGTTTGCCATCGGTTTGTTTCAACAAAGAGAAGCTGCTCACATGTAATATATCAAAGAACATTACATGGAGCAAGCAGACAACTGTGCAAATGATATTCACATTTGCTCACCACTCCAATCCAGAATTAATTTGACCAAATAGCTGTTATGTATACCTCAAATGATTGTTACTCAATATGATCTGCACATCAAAATTAACAGTCTTCTCACAAATCAAAATCCAGATCTGTTTCTCCCGCTACATCTATGAACTATAAAGGAAACTCATAATTAGCTGTTGAACACCGTCAGTTCTTGTTTCCAAAATACAGACAGCCACAAGGGAGACTGAACGATGGCATCTGTCTGATGAATCAAACATAGACAAAGCTAGTGGTGCAGTAAGACAAGGCGACATAGAGCAGCTATTGGTGGTACTGAGGTTATGACAGATCGTGTGTTGAAAGCCAATACAACCAATTAAATCTGACTTGAGTTAAAAGCAACATATTGTAAACTATCATGCAGCAATTGTGCATAAAATAATTATATAATCTAGTTCCCTGTGGGAAAATCTGTCCTCTGCACCCGTCCTTACTAATTAGGAGCCATATAGCAATGGCCAAAGACCTACTTCTAATGCCTAACATCTATGTCTTTGACTGATAAACGAGAAAAACTAACAGAGAAAGTCCCCTGATGTGGTGTCAACTGACAAGCTTCTTGCTGCAATGGTGCTAACTACTGAGCCACTGTGAAATCTTGTAATGGATCTCAGTAAGATTTAACCTCATTAAAGGCAGTAAATGGTTGTTGGAAATGATTAACCCTTATTTCCGCTGCTTTTAAGCTTGAAAAACATGTCACACTAGAAAAGAAACTATTCAGGAGAGTCATCCAGGGAATTGTTTTGCTAAGAACATCACTCTGCTTTGTATTCATACATCAGCCCACTTTCACACAATGCAAACACACTCTTAATTACATCTGACCATCTCCACTGGGGCAGTAAGGACTTGAGTGCCTTGCCCAAGGGCTGAGAAGAACGTGATTTTAACTGCATTCCTCACACAGCAGCACTTGTAGGCAGGTACAGAGTAAACAAGGAAGAAATCAGTGGCCAAGAAAGCATCAAAACTCTAAGATAAAGGTAATTTTCACTTGGACAGTGAGTTTTAAAAGCATGTTTTGAGTGCACCGTGAGCAGGAATGTGTATTGATTTCTAGATGTTTGTATTTGTGTTCTGCCCAAGTGAAATATCTGTAGCTCTACAGCGAATCGATTGTTGAGATCTCTGTCGAGATGAATCAGTATGTTGGAAAACCAGTGTAAACAGGGTCCAGGTTTAAAATAGCTTTTAAGTTAATGCAGCCAAAGCCACAGTCTCAGACTTCATTTGTGAAATGATACGCTGCAGTGCTTCAAGCACATTTGCACAAATGAATGCCTGGCTTGACTTTGGAATATTAACTTGATATTGAAATCACTTTGGTAAATGTAGAAACGGGGAGAAGCCCATAACAAGGATTTGAAGAAGAACTTACCGAGCTCTTAGTACAGCCAAGGTGGACTTGTCAATCCTGGAGAAGGAGAAGGAGGAGAAGGAGAAGGAGGAGGAGGAGGAGGAGGAGGAAAGGAAAGAGAGACAAATATAATTGATCACAACTCTGATACAAATATCTCAAAAGCAGCAGTTAAATTCTTTGGTGTAAGTGCTCTTGTTTGACAGTAACATGGACATGAACACCGGAAGACATGCAGAGGGTGAAGAGTGAGATATATTTATGTCTTCATCTCTGCATGGTATAATGGGTCCCCAAGGTGCTCTGGCATTTAAAGAAATGTTCATTAAATGTGTGATTGCTTTTTCACTCATTGGCATTCACTTTAATGTGAAAGAGGGAAATCATTGATGTGGAGCTTTTACATACAATAGACTGTAATACAGTATGTATGTTCAGTGCATGAATCACACACCTGCATGAATAACAGAGTGTGCAAAATACTATAAATGTATTTCCTTATGTATTTTTATACTTGGTGCAACCAAGTTAACCGGGTTATGAAGGTCAAAAATAAATGTGCTAATTTCCATACATTATCTTGATTTCACACAAAGTATGAAGCTCAGATGGTGCACAGTGCAGATCAGCGTCACTGTAGAGTCACTGACAGCGAGCAGATGACACTTCATGACAGTTGATTTGATTTCACAAGGTTTCTTTACTACAAGCTGCTCAGACCGGTTATGAAAGGCCAGTGTTTACAAGGGCTTTATTCATGCCTCACTACATACTGTTCACACTAAAAACATGCAAACTCGTGCATAATGTTAACAACCTTTCAGTTCCATTGTTGTTTACTGCTTATGATAGTGGGAGTTCTGTGAGGTATTTGAGGCTTTTGATACAGTACAGTACAAATATCTTGAGGGCTGAATTCACAGCTTATTTCTACCTCATTTGCAAGTGTGTGTACATACATGCATGTGTGTGTGGGGGGGGGGGTACATGTTCAGTGCTTGTTTTCAAGCTCTCCATGGGAAATGTTATGACATTAATTCTTTAATCCGATTAATTTGGAGATTGAACTGTGTGGAACGGAGCCCAATCTATTTCATGCAAAGACACACACTCCAGAAACACATACAAGCACACAATGCTGACTCGTTTCTACTGCACCAGAGCCCAGCCTCAAGTGTTTTAAATATAATTTGAATGTTTTCCAGGGTTTTTGAATGATATCAACAACAGTATGCATAACGGCAACGTCAACAGGGGGAAATAACAAACAGCAGACGCACCAGAGTATCTGTAAGGTTATTTAAAATGAATCTTAATCAACAGAACAGCAGCTAAATACAGCATTAAATTATTCGAACATGGCAGTTCCCTATGGGTACTTCACATTTCATTTGCTGCTCTGCCACAGTGGCACCTTTCTGCATCAATGGTATCTGATCTTGCAGCACAGAAAATGTTGGCCGCTTTCATTTTGTAATGGAGCTGTAGTGCTCTCATATGATTTATCTCCAAGCAGTTGAGAAGACATGCCACCCACGTAATGGCTGAATCACTCAAAAGATCATACTATCATGTCTAAGCTTCATTGATACAAACAAAAATACAAACATGGACAAATATGAAATTAAGCTACATTATGGGGACAAGATCTTTTCTCCAGATGGAACAACTATACTGTGCTATAGCACAACATGTTACATCTTTTTTCCAGTCCAAAAAGCATCACAAATGATCAGGATAATTCATTATTTGTCTGCCACCTCAGTCAGCTCTACATTTGGTGTTACATTCACTTATAATACTGTATGTTTACTATGTATCTTCAAGCAGGTGCTCCAACAGATCTGCATCTGAATGCACCCATAGGTGTATGTCTATATGTAATAATCCAAAAGACTTTTTAAACCAGTTTAAGTTTCACAAGAAAACTGGATTTCAGATGGAAAGTCAAATCACGGAAGCTGAGAACAACTGTGCTGTTGCAATTATTTTTTTAAATGGTGTTATCTTGAGATCATGAGTTAATTATTTTGTTATCTCGAGAAAAAAAGCCTTCTTATCTCGAAATGATGAGATAATCAACCTGTTATCACAAGAAAACAAAAGGTTGTTTCCTCTTATTACTTATAATGTTTGTCAGAGATCAAGAGTGCCATGCCAGCATGTATAGATGACATTTTGACAACTGCAGCAACTGATTTAAACTGAAAATGTCAGATCAAGAAGTACCCATTATTATTAACAGCACCTTTATTAATTTACATCTGTGTCATGGCCAAATGATAGGTTGATTGATGATTTAATGAGAGAAAGGAAAGTGGGGTGGAGAGAGGGAATAAGAACCAACATATGACAGATTTTGAACCCATGTCCTTAAGAGCAACCTGAAGCCTTCTTGTACTTATCTAAATAGTTGAGCTGTCAGGCATGGAGACAAGACAGGAATGAACAAACGAGAATGAGCTCGACATAAATCTTGTGATAAATTATCTAGTTATCTCGAGAAATTGGCCTTTTG
This sequence comes from Euthynnus affinis, assembly GCA_029490765.1. Classification (NCBI taxonomy): domain Eukaryota; kingdom Metazoa; phylum Chordata; class Actinopteri; order Scombriformes; family Scombridae; genus Euthynnus; species Euthynnus affinis. Next base: position 24,985,402 of record CM055845.1, on the reverse strand, counting down.
TTTTCTTGAGATCATAAGATAAATTAACTTGTGACCTCAGGGTAATGGCATTAAAAATAATTACAAGTATGACTGTTCTCAGCTTCCGTACAATTAGATCATTTTCATGACATTTTGTCATGTCAAAGCCTTTACAGTCTAAAAAAGCACAGGTGTAGAGATATCAGTTTTGGTTAATTTTGCTTGCTTCGACAGACTGGCACCCGTTAACCGATAACTGTCCGGTTAAATTTAAGAAAAGCTGTGATGTAGCTTTCATTTGGTTGAGCTGATCCAGCAGTCGGTGGTCAGGGCTTTTAGCTCATCGTTCTTCTCCTCAAAATGTTTTTCAAGGTGTTTAGTCACAGTAGCTCTATCTTGTGTAGCCATTAGCAAAGTGTGTTGACATCCCTACACAGGTGTAAACAATTTCCATGCTATGGTTTAGGGTGTTTTTATTTAAGATTATTGGGCGCAGTGTTAAGAAAATGGATGCAGTCCCACTATTGTCTGATCAGTGAAATCCTACCATTTATGATTAAAAGGTAATCCACTAGAGTCATTTATGCATTTACTCTTGTTGATATCTTGATTAGTTTCCTAGCAGAACTGAAATAATGCATATTAACTATTTTATTTTGCTTGCAAGAACAAGCTGCCAATAATAATTGCATGTGTTTCAAGTGCAACTTCACTTGTTTCTGGACTTTCATCAAATGACACTTGGATTCTTGATAAATCTTAAAGTGTAAAGAAAATTTTATTATAGAATAATAAGCAAAATGAACCATTAGTGGAGATTCTGTCTTTATCCCATTACCATCATGTTGCTGAGCTGAGCTGTTAAGAAGCGGCTTATTTCTCTAAAAAATATGCAATGATTTTGTTTTCATCAGTGTAATACCCAGTATTCGCTAATTAACTCTATTACATGTAATGCGCTACACCTAATCTCTGTCTATTTCAGGTTATTTCAGCCTGTCTGACAGGATGCGCTGCCTCAGCTCAGCCGGGAAGGTTAAGTGCTTCAGTGTCAAAACGACAACCAGCAGGGGAGCTAGCACAAAAACACTCCATCCGAGTGTGTCAGCGCATCCAATGGTAAATGGGATCCCTGGCAGCTTCTTCAGCGCTGCATCATGGGAACTCCTCTCGGCCAATAGAGCAGGAGAACATGAGCAGTAAGAGCCGCGTCCACAGTGTGTGTCCCACAACAGGGACAGCAGCAACAACAACACAAACACACACACACACACAGCAGACAGACACAAAGCTGCCTCTTCATTGCAATCCCTCCCTGAACGGAGACAGCACAGAGTGAAACTGTACATACACTCACACACACACACACACACACACACACACACATACACATAGATAGCAGAATAGCAGACGCTGACAAACAGGGCAAAGTGTTAAAGGTGTGACATAGAGGCGCAAGTGTGAGTCCCCCACCCATCCTTCCTTTTCAAAAAAATGTTTACATTTCTGCACCACACACACACACACACACATACCCGTCACACTAGCACATAGAGATTTCAGTAGATTATAGTGACAAACGCTATTGTAATGTGCACAATCATAAACATGTGCATCCACATCACGCAGACTGAGACACACACACCAAAGCATCCAATGAAAAGGAAACATACCATCCAAATCCACCAAATGACACGCTTCTCCTCCTCGGCATTTTGTCAGACTGAAGTTCTCAGCAGTCTCTCTCGTTCTCAGGCTCTGTCCTCTGGGAAATGTATGCTGTGCTGTCAGTCTCTCTCTCTCTATATACTGTGTATACTTGCACTTTGTCTGTCTCTCGCTGACCCAAACTCACTCCCCCCCTTTCTCTCTCACACTCTATCTGGTCTTGTCTCTATTTGCCCTCTTTTTTTCCTCTAATCTTTTGTTCTGTTCTCTCCTTCCTCTTCTTCTTCTTCTTCTTCTTCTTCTTCTTCTTCTTCTTCTTCTTCTGGTTCCTCACAACTGTTGTCTTCCACTTTGCCACTTGACCAAACAACTACTTTCCTGAAACACTGCTTGCTCTTTGGCTTTCACAGGCTGTTAAAACTCTCTCTCTCTCTCTCTCTCTCTCTCTCTCTCTCTCTCTCTCTCTCTCTCTCTCTCTCTCTCTCTCTCTCCTTCTCTCTCCCTCTCTCTCTATCTCTCTCTGACACACTGACACATACAGGTACACTGAGGTGCACACGTTTCACTTGGGGGGGAGGGAGGAGCAAGGCTGGGAGGGGCCAAAATCTCCCATCTGACCCTCTGAGTTTGTTTCCCACACACTCACACTGGCACACAAAGAACTGTTGTGCAGGTGCTGCAACATTTAGAATTATTGAATCACCCTTATCATCACACCCTTAACATCTGCTGCCTGTCACCATCATAAAATGTGGTCGCTTCCTGTGTTGTGTGCCCCTTGCTGATTTCTACAGGCATCAGAAATGGCAACAGTAACATGCACAAACACCCTGAATGGGCAAAGGTAGAGCGTCTAACAATACAGTTTAATCTTGATGTTACATTGTGATGTGCATTGCATATGAAATCTATTAATCTCTCAGGAGTCTGGTGTTGCGTGGAAAATATGCAGATGTTTCTTGGCAGAGTCAGACAGGATTCATTTTGTTACACAGTGTTCAGTATTGTGGTCTGTGAAAGTAAAGTAGAACAGCCGGCAGTATATACATAGTAACCTAACATGTTGTGACCAAAGGGAGTGTCCTTCCTGACACCCTTCCTGCTCACTCCAGGGTTGACAGGTCCGACTTTCAGAGTTAACGTTCACACAGCTAATCTACTATGAGAATGAGAGGAGGTTTAAAAACAGTTTAGTTTCAGGAAACCTCAGGTTGCACTTCAGTTTATTAGTTTTGCAAGAAATGTTTTAGAAGAAGTATTCACATCCTTTACATAAGAATGGGGAGCACAATGCACTGTGTTACATATAAAGGCTGTGCATGTAAAATTCTAATTGAGTAAAGGTACATACTGTAAGTATTAGCAGCAAAAAGTGCTTAAAATTTCAAAAGTTGTACTCATCATGCGGAACAGCCCCTTACAGAGTGTTAAATGATAGATAGATAATAATGTGCACACAAGTATGTTTTTATTTATAGTTTCAGTTATGTTTAGTTGTATTTAGTTTCATTGAGACATGTTGCAACTTTATCTTTCTTATTAGCACACATACCTCACATTAATCCCAGCATAGGTAGTTTTGCAGAGCTCCAACCTGAAGCTGGTCTAAACAGCCACATAACTCAAAACACCTGTGTGGATATGAAGGATCTTTCAGTATATTTCATTATTTGATCATATGTTTTACAGGTAAAATAACAATATTTCAATCGGAAATGGAGTTTAGTAGAAGTATAAAGTGGAAATACTCAAGTACAGTACTTATAGGTCCCACGTTGCCTCCAAGTACCCATCAAGTACAGTTTGAACAGCAGACTACACATTGCAGCTCCACCATATATCCAGAGACCAGATAGTACACAGTTCTATAAAAAGCTTTAAGTAAAATCTGCTATAATACATAAAAAGGCAACATTTATGTTTACTATTGTGCATGGTACCTGTAATAAATAATATAAAATAAGTAAATAAGATGCTTAAATAATGCTACATGGCCCCAGGTTTTCTCATAATTTCATTAAACTTAATTTGAAGACATACAAAAGATAAAGAAAATAAATATATGAAAGTCTTCAAATTAGATTTTGAAACAAGATCCATGTGTTTTAGATGTAATTTAGTAGTGCAAAGTTCCTAACAAACGTGCAATTAATCACATTAACAAAAACAGCTGATATGCAGTGAACCAGCGGACCCAGAGCAGTTGCCTGCTTTGCATAGTTGGAAATCCAGCCTTGAAACCAACACAATGCTGTCACACACTAAAGCCACAAGGATCACCAAAGAGCTCAGACAAATGTAGCATTAACTTACCGCATACTTACTTATTATGGCTTTTGCATTGGATTGTATTATTATTTCCTGTGATTTTTTCCATTCTGTGTAACTTATAGTCCAAAGGCAAACAATAAATATAAAACCATACAATAAAAGAAACTAAAAATAGAATAATTTCCATGTGAAGTTTTCATTTTCATATTAAACCTGAACACTTGTGGCCTTTCTTCTTTGACTTGATTTACATTACAATTACCTCCAAAAGTGCTCACTCTGTCCAAGAAACCAAACGAGCACTTCTGAAGCCTGTTGAGAATGATTATGGCCAAAAGCTTTCACAATGTAATATCATCATAGCGCTCTGACTCTCTCTCCTTCTTTGTTGGCTGACAAGTGGATGACTGGATGTGCTCTCAGTCCATATCTCTATCATGGTGAGATTGCAATGATTAAAAGCAATAAAACGCTCCACTGGCACAAAGTGGTGTATGTGTCCGGGTTTCTGTGCACACACACACACACACACACACACACAGTAGAATTTGTACAATACAGTACACTTCAATAAATCTTTACAGGATCCTAATCCATAACGGACCATGACAGTGACAACCTTGAGTGCAGACCTTACCCTCCCTCTAGTGGTTTAGAGAGAGCATGTGTGACAAAATCAAAACACAACTCCAACAGCAATTTTCATGAAAAAGAAAGAAAGAAAAAATAAAGATAGAATGTAAGAAAAAAGCATGTTTCAGAATAGTGTCGAATTCCTCGACTATATCTTGCATTTCAAGACCATTTTCTGGGTTTTTGCTCAGCTCAGAAAATGTATTCTATTACCCTGTAGCAGATGTGAATGAATACTGAGTGTTGTGCTGGGTTAAGTTTGTGTTGCTATATATCACATAGATAGTAACAGATAATTATCAACTGACTCTGCAGTTCCCTTCAGCTATACAGAGTGTTTTAGCGTCTTTCAGCTCATTGTTTTGGTTTTACATTCCCCAACTTTACTGTTTTTTTTCACTCTCATCGGCATATTGTTTCCAGCTGCAGCAGTCAGCTATTTTCCCCCATTAAAGTGACAGTACGCTATTTTCCTAAGTTAGCAGCTAGCTTGTTGAAGCAGTGGAGTATTTAGCCGCTAAAAAGCTAGCTATATTTCTCAGGAATTAATAGAGACACCAGAGCAAAAAGGTGAGTGAACATTGGACTTTAGTTGGACATGCCAGATGAATGAATGCTAAAATGCTAATGTTGCTCTGTATCTGCTGGATGTGTAAATAGTCAACTCTTTGCTGACTTTTATTAACTTTATAGGGAGATTACAGCTTGGTGCACTGCCTTCAAGTTGTCAAAAACTAGATGCAAGTATAAAGGAAGTTTAAATATATATATATATATATGCCAATTTTCTTATGTTCCCCTTTATATTTATTTTATTTGTTTGTTGTTGTTTTTTTGGTAAAGTACTCTAGAAAACTGAACAATCATTGTATCATTGATTTCATTGACTCTGTTATTGTTTTCATATCGAGGCACTTTGTTGTTCATTATAGCACTTACACAGCGTCCATACCAATCAGCACAAACCCCTGGGGCTCTCCAAGATTGGAAAACCATAATCATGATTGCTGAATTGATCAACAACTATAAATGTCTCAACCTCGTTTGTGTGAAATTATTTTTCTCACTGGACCCAAACAATACAGCATCAGTCACGATCATGATCACTTATCACTATGTTGACAACATGATTTAGTTGGTTCATCAGGCATGTACACACATTCATTTATTAAACCTGCTAATGCCCATATACCATATACTGTACACATGTTGCACCATTTCCCTACTGATGATATTTTTCTTTTGAGCAACATGAATTACTCAGTCTGGAAATAACCTCTAGGCTCTTGATGTCATGCCTCCTCTCTGTTTCAAGTGCAACACAGCATAATGTGAAGCTAACTTTTCATTCTCACCTCATTTTCTGTTACCACAGAAATGTTAGTGAGAGGGTTGGGTGACATGGCCCTACAGAAACTAGTTGGGTGATGTCACCAGGTTTCCTGAGTGTCTACAGTATTTGTTCTCTCTAAGGAGACCATACCAACATCATTTTAACTATCAAACAAAAAATGAATTTGTTAAAGCCCCCCTCCACTAAAAAATGTGCTAAGCTTGTTGTGTGAGCATCATTGTGCAGAATGATGTGTATGCAAAGTCTGACACTAGAAACCAGTAGTTGCCCAGTATTTAACTTACACAAATGTGACGAGGAAACTCAGTGCACATACACTTAGAATGGACTTTACAATGAAGCAGGAGACATCTTGTGTCCGGTAATTAACCTTATGAAATGAAAAATATTTGCATATTCATAGATTCAGATTTTTTTTTAATGAGGGAGGAGTAGATGTCATTTGAAGGATTTAAACAACATAATTTGAAAAATCATATCAGACACAAATTATTATTCAGTAGACTATGCAGTAAACATCTTAAAATGTGTCTAGAGGGGATCTTTAACATTCATCAGCATTGCAGTGAGGTTAGTTAACACCAGTATAAAGCTTGGTGTCAGCACACTGGAAAGAAATTATATAAATATGTCAAGTTCAAGACATCAACCTTTTTGACATTTGTCTCTCGAGAGAGCGTCACTGTCAAGAATGAAGTTTTGATTTTCCCTACTCTGACAGGAGCTAATCCACACTGAGTCCTAGTTTGTCATATCATACTGCATGTTTTTTCTTGAGTTTAATTACGTAAACAAAGTGTGGTTTTCCTATGTAGGTAGAGCGAAGTGAATTCTTTCCTCCTAAAACTCCTTTCTCTGTGTGTTACTGCTGATGCAGCTTAGAGCAGTTATACAGCCTCTGAGGAGGGTGTGAAGCACTGTGTGTGAATACATACCTACGTATGAGAAAGACTGTGTCTTTGCACATACGCAGATGTGTATTTGTGGGTGTGAGAGGAAGAAAGAGAAAAAAGCCAAACAGTGCTGAAGGAAAATTAAACAGTGTTAAACATCAAGTCTAAATATGTAAACTGAAAGGCTGACTGAGTTGCTATTTGTCTTTTCACAGTCGTCTAATATCAGTCCTTGTTTCTGCATCATGTGCAGCACTTGAAGTATCAGCAAGAAGCAATACAACAAAAATCAACCATTTTCATTTTCCCAAAGGCAGAATTCATTGTTCTCTTAGACTAAAGGTTCAGTTCACTAAAATTCACTAAAATCATTTTAAACTAGAGATATCAAAAAGTACATTTTGGAAAACTCAAGTGCACTGTGTCTTTTCACAGTAGCCTCACTGTCAACTGCTGTCATAGGGACTATTTCTTCGGTAGAAAGTGGTAATCTGTCTGTTACTGTTAAATGTCATTTTTAAATGATTTGAGTATAACTAAATGGAGTGGCACATGTGTCATCTCTTAAAACCTAGGCACATATCACTACAGGAGAAAATATGGGTGGGGGATATGTGTTTTTCGTGAGTGTACTGGCCCTTTTAAAAAATAATCTTCTGCAAAAGAAGATTGCATTTTACTGTTCTGCACTTTATTCATGTTTTATGCAACCAGAACAAAGCAGCAGCACAAAGTAAGTTTGCATAATGATGTGTGAAATGAACACGTTGTTGTTGCACTTAGAAGATATATGTAGGTCTCAGGGAATGTTTTGTAAACTTTTTTTTTCACTCACTTTTTCTTTCCTTCTCTTCTGTCTTAACTTTTTTTTCTCTTTTATATCAATCCAGATTTGTTCATCTAGTTTCAATCCCTCATCTTATCCTCAATAACTTTCTCCCTGTCTTCTAATGGCACTGAGACTCCACGAGAGACCTGATGTTCTCCATCTTTATTACTTTTGTTCCTTCCTCACTGCCGCTCCCCTCTTCCATCTCTCTCCCCACCGTGTAATAAGGTATTTAGTCATTAGATTGATTCCCGGGGGGTGATATACGCCCAGACAGACGTGAGAGACCTTTCTCTTTTCCTTCATCTAACTATCCATCCCTCCCTCCCTCCTGTGTCTCTAATAGGTTACTTAGTCATATGAGGTTTTCCAGGAGGGTTGCTGATTTATAGACAGAGAGACAGAGATGCTCTGCTTTAATGGCTCCTGTCTCAACCACATCCACCCTCATCTATTATAATGCACACACAGCTGCCCACATACACACAGACGCATGCACAGATGCACCAAACGCTGAACGACAGCCAAGCGATATCCCATATGTCTTCACATCTCTTTTAATCTGCTCACCTGTTTGCTGCATATTGATCAGTAGCGCACAGCTGCTCTGGAGATTAACTATTAATTAGAGGAAATGTTTCAATTGACTACAGCTCAAGCTCAGCATTTGGAAGATGTTTGCATAAACTTTGATGTCAGCTGATAAATTAGTTAAACATGATCAAACATTTTCTTCAAATTAAATTACAGTCATCACATAACCAGTTATTGGCTGGTGTGTGGTTGTGTATGTGTGTTTCACCATTGTAATCACACAATTGTAACCATTGTGTGTACTCTAATTAAAAAAATATTTTATTTAAAAAAAAAAACAAAGCAAAAAAAATATTGTTATATGACAGTTATGAGACAATTCAATTATTATTGCATGAAAACACATGATGTCTTGAGATAATGAAATAATTAGGTTGTATGTTGGGATAATAAGAGCAATTAAACATTTGCAACCGGAGCGACTAGTTTGAAAACACAGCTGCTCCGAACATGATACAACAAAATAACACACATACACAAGTTAAAGTGCACACGGGATAATAAAATCACATATGCACATAAACACATTTGATGTGAACTCTGAGAAGCTCTCCTCTGTGTGTACAGTGATTTTTATAACATCCATATTTCAGGCTCCTGCAACATTGCACCATTCATGAAACAATACGACTATATAATACAATAATATGACACTTTGGCACTGAAATTTTATTTCACAAATTTGCAGCAGTGGAAGAAGAATTCATAAATTTTACTGAAGTAAAAGTAGCAGTACCATCACTATGGAAATTACAAATAAAAGCCCTGAATGATGCAATGCATCATGTATGTATGTAAAATCTTAATCTGTAAAGTAATAAATAATTATATGTGTTATATAATTGCTGTGTAGTCAAAAGCACAATATTTGTGGATTTGAAGTATAAAGAAGTAGATAACATTCCACATTCCATATTCCACCACTGTAAAATTGTGAAAAAACAGGCATCATTGTGTTGTTATTAAAGCCGAGGTTTGCAGTGTAATGTTATGAACACTATTTCAACTGAAAAGGACATGAATTGTTTCAGTGAACAGATGAAAAACACAATCTTCATCTAATCAATTTATGCTTCAACTGTTTTTAATCTTTCCTGAGCACAAGAAAATGCTCAACAATGCATATAGCAACATTGAGATGTTGAATTTCTGTTGTTTGAAAGTCCTTTCAAGACATCCCAAAATGGTTAAAAAAAATAGTTACAAAATGAAAGTTATGCCTTCAGCAGGATGTCCTCCCTGGGCTTTCCAGCAACATCACTACCATCATCAACACAGGTCTATCTAGCTACTCTGCTAAGGTTTATGTATACTGTGTGCATTTTGCAGCTTATACACCCTATATGACTAAATTAACAATATACCTTATTTTACATTTCTTCAACTTGTTGCTTTAGCTTCATTCTGTTTTTCTTATATGTTCATATGTTCCCATTTATCATTTTTCTTCACTAAACGTTCCTCTTATTTGCATTTTATTTTTATTTTCCTTTATATTGCCCCCTATAATTGTTCTCTCTGTTGATGAATGTTACTGAAAGTGACAGCAAGCCCACCCATACACCCACTCTTCCAGATCACATACACACACAAATGTGTGTGCACACACATACATACACACAATCGCAGACAGTAGCGGACAGATACATCATAGGCCTAGAGAACACTGACTCCACTTGTGCACACAGACATGAACTCACATAAGCTGACACATTCATGCACATGCACAGAAGCTATGACAGTTGCACACACACACTCCACCTCCACCCACAGCGCCTTCAGCCCGTCCTCTCCCCCACTGTTCACTCTTCCAAACGACATTGATCAGAGAAAAACATCAATTTAATACTTCCCCTTCACTGCAGCTCTGGTAGGCTATAAAGAGTATCACACAGACTCAAGATCCTTCAAACACAATGAGAAACACCCACGGGGGCAACTGCAAATGCTCAGCCCACACAAAAACAATTTAATCAGGTGCACTCTGAAAACATAGCATTTTCCTCACACCGTTTCATTTTCCACTTAATGGGATCACACAAATACAAACACAAGCAGCAAGAAGTTTAAAGCAAAAGCCCTCTGAGGCTGCAGTGACTAGTGTGTGTGTCATTGTATCAAAGTTTGAATTGATCTCATCATCAAAGCAGGTGAGGGAATAACGGGAAAGGTGAAAGAAAGAACAAACAGGTTTGGATTGGTATCAATTAGGGCCAAATAAGGAGGGAAAATGATTGGAGAGGTGAAAAGCGAAAAGTTTGGCAAAATTTGTGTAATGATTGACAAGAGGGGATATGATGACTGACCAGGGCTCTCATTTTAAACATTGCATATACACAAGACAGGGCTTGAAAGAGGTGTATAGTATTTTCCATGTAAGAAGGTGCGCACCTGTACATAAACTCTGATCCATGCACACCAACATTTGGGTGGGAAATTAGTGACACAGACGGTAATTGAAGCCAGATTGTATAATGATTCCTCACACATTTCATTTCACTTCATATCATGCATTAATTATAGATCCACTTTATCATAAAAATTCAAGCCAGCAGTGTTATTTGTGCTTCTGCTAGTGAGCCATAACTATTTCATAAGTACCTTTCAATTTTAAGAGATATAAGCCAACTCAAATCTTAAATCAAAGTCCACTCAACATTTCATCAGTTCTGTCTCACCTGGAGCGCAAAGAACAGGATCAGTTGAGGAGCAGCACAGCAGCTGCTGAAATGAATGATGCCAGGATGTGGCAGGTGGCTGGATTCAGGAAAGTCAGGCTTTCCTTTCCCTGATATTATTATTATATCCCTCATATGCGTGAATATAGTGATTCCTTTTCACCTCAATCATGTTAACTGATGAACTTATCGTCATTGGCTGTAGAAATCCAAGATGACATCAAAAAAATTAAACAATGTAAAAATCATTTTAGTTTCCTTACAGTGGATATGTGTGTAAAATCTCTGCAGTGAACACACCACTGAGCTGTCAGGAGCACAGAACGCACTGGAGATGGAGGTGGCTGCCACATTCTCTGCCTTCTCCATCCACTTCATCACACATCTGCACTGCCTGCACTCATATAGACTGTGGAAGTTAGAGAAAAACTTTAAACTACTTTTACTACTTAAAACTGGTTAACTAGAAACTGTCCCGCTGCAGAGAAATAACTTCTGACTTTACCATCCACAGGAATATTTATTGAAGTTGTATATGATTGTTTTCGGTTATGCACGTAACTTCGAGCAAGTGACAAGCGAGAAGGTCAGACGCGCTGAGTCTTGACATTGATTGATTATGCGTCTCAAGACAGAGAGACTGATTGGTCTGGTGAAAGAAACACATGTACATCAATATTCATGAATGCTTTTGCATTGAGTTTATGCTTGAATGTGGATGTGTAGAGGGCGGGATATGAGGATGACCCATGTGCACACATGTACAGGTGGACTGTGATTTTTTATAAATGGAAAAATATGTGGATTCCTGCGTATACGCATGGTTTTTTGTGCATATGTACACTTTCAGTATGGATCCTACGCACTGTTTTATAAATGAAACCCTAGAGCAGTATATGTGACAGAGGAAGGTGTAAGAGGACAAGAAGGAGGAGAGGAAAATGGGTGGGAAGTGAGAAGTGTTGACATATTTAGGGTGAATTACTGAAAGGTGGTTAGTGATGAGGAGAAAGGAAAGAAGGAAATCAAGGAGAGGAGAGGAGAGGAGATAGGATAGTGTGTGAGTGGTATTTCACTTTTTTCAGCTCTCAAGTACACTTCTCAAGTTACAAAAGCTACAAAAGCAACTAGAACAAGAGTGTAGGCACAAGTAATGATAACAAAAGATAAGATCATCTATAAAGATAAATGCAATAATAATTCATTATCAAAGGTATTATATATTGTATGAAAAAGAAGGTATTCTTGTCTGGGAAGGTCAGATTTCTCTGCTGTCTTGGAAGCAGCTTTGACACTGGCAGCATAAATCACTGTATACTTGATGCATGGACAGTACTGTATGTCCATTTTCATATCATATTTAAATAACTGGGACAAATGCTGAATTCTCTCCACCTGAGAGGTACAGATTAGCCGCCATCTATTTTCAGCAGACGGAGTGCCAGGCGTCCACTCGACACTGCAGGACTGCGATTTGTCAAGCCTCTCAGTCCGGGAGTGCTGTGTCAAGAATCGCTTTTTGCCTTTCTGGTTAATGTGAGAAGGATTTATAAGACGCACAGCCTAAATAAATTCTCGGCAGTCAGGAGTCACCAACTATTCATACTTGGTGGATTCCAGCTGAAGGCATAGCTCCACAAGAAGCACATCTTTCATGTTTCTACAGCTCATCATGACTGAAAAAAAGACTTGTTTCTTGTTTTTTCTTGTTTGTCAGTTTATGTGCAACCCCTCCCCAAAAAGCTACATTTTCGCAAGCATTTTTCAAGTTACACAGTTCTAAAAAAGACTACATATGGCAGAATACTAAAGATGGAAGTGTTTCAAGTCATATTTAATAGTGCGTAGGAGTGAGGGAACATGTTTCAGAGAAGTATTTCTCAAAGTGAGCCTTTATATGTAAATTTAGCATAGCATCCACTATGTTTACAATTACGGCACAATTGTGACCATCGTGGCAATTATGGGATAACAATAAATGGTAAAATGCAGTGTAATGGTATCACAAGTAGAAAATAAAGTCATAAAGCTTGTGAATCATCAGTAATGTCCAGCTAGCTCTATGTAAACTTTGATACCATTAGCTAACATTAGCCATTATTATTATTGCTGGTCAAACCAAGCTGTACTGGCCGAAACTTCTTTGCTCACTTTAGTGTATTGAAGTGAAAAAAGGTTGTTTTTTGTTTTTGTTTTCTGGGTGGAAGAAAGTGTATTTTTTTTCTTTCAAAAGTTACATAGTCTCACTTTAAAAATCTGTCCAGAATAGAATACAATACAATACCTGATTGCGGAGCAGAAGACACCTTATTAATACTATTTTCTGCAGGAATATTTGAAGTACTTCACATTTTGTTGGATGATGCTAGTAGACTGTTGCCTTCCTGTATTGACCATTTATTTAATGAAAACATTCATCTTTTGCTAAATGCCCTGAAAGATATTAATCTGCTATAATCACACTCACAGATCTTCCTCTGAGGAAACAGACTCATGAATCAAATAACCTTTCTCTGCCTCCTGCTGCTGCTCTCTCTCTCTCTGTACCACATATCACATCCCCTCAAGGGGGACTTTTGCTTACACATGTTACACACACTCACCATGTACTGTATTTTCACATCAACATGAATGAATGCCCACCAGCACATAAACATGCTGGAAAATGTATGCATGCATGAGGACATTTACCCTTTGGCTCATGCACATTTCAGACTATTCACATCTCATGTACACATATGCACATATTCTTCATTTTCATCTTCTTCTTCTTGTAATAAGGCTACTACTAATAATACATATTAAATATTAATTTAGTGTTATTGTCTATGGATGGTATCATATCTTTCAATTTCCCTCTGTGGTGTGAAGGCAGTGTTTTCAGTTGAACTGATGAAAATATTAAGACACACTCTTCTTATCCACCCACTCATATGTGCAGAAACCTAACTTCACACACACACACACACACACACACGCATATAAACACAACAGGCTGTCATAAACCGTCAGAGAATATAGCAATAACCAGACATTGCAGCATCATTGCAGCATTATTTGAAAGACAATTTGCGTGCCACCAGGCTCTCTCACAGCATGCACACACATATGCGCGCACATGACTACACACACCACAAATGAATACACACACAAATACAGCAATATTTTTCTCAAGTTTAAGAAAACCCTACTGAGAGGACAAAAAAAACCTGGCAATAGATTTCCACTTCACTTGATTGTATGTGTATGCAGATCACAAGTGCCAGACCTAACCTGCAACTCACACAGCCTCTCTACTCCAGCTGGAGAGTTCTCACACAAATCAGCATACACACACTCACACTCTTCCCATCAGTCATTTGGCTTCCAGTTAGCTGTTGTCAATAACCTACAGCAGCAGTAACATCTCTGCAGAGGAATAATAAGTAGTAAAGCCTTACCTCGGCTCCCCTGCAGATCCTTTACAAGCTGGGGTGAACATCTCGCAGTCAGTGGATGGTGCAGCATTAGCAGTAGACCAGCTGCCAGGAGCAGGAGAGGTTGAGTGAATGTGTGAGAGAGAGAGAGAAAGAGAGAGGGGGTAAAGGGAGAGGGAGTGCATATAGGGGGAGGGTACAGAGATAAAACACAGGGCAGAATTATGAGATGAGAGAAAGCGAGAAAACGTGTGTGTGTGTGTGTGTAAGAATGGGAGATGGTGTTACCATGGAGAGGGCTACGCCTAAACTCCTTTAAAGCCTTTAAAGACTGAGGGAGTAAATGAGAGTAGAAAGATGAGAGAGAGAGTCAGGCTGAAAAAGGGAGAAAAAGGCAGAAATGTGTTTTTGGCAAAGACAGAAAGGACAGACTAAAGGATCAAAAGAGAAAGTCAGCGGGAAAGGAAATTAATAAGGGAGGAGAAGGAGGGAGGGGTGAGGGCACGGAAAAGTTAAAAGACTGTGACCAGGGCAAGATGAGCGCTGGACTCATCATTATTACTCAACAGTATTGACCTTGACACAGATAAGAAACATATACATAATTCAAATGTATTTGCTGTGAATAAATACAAAAAGAAAATTTGAAAATATGATTTCAGGTCTTGACTTGCAGCGTAATCTGCTTTACCATAGCAGAGAACAGCTGAGAGAGAAGGGTTTGAAGTTTTCAGGCTGGTCAGTTAACTGCGTAACGGATATAAAGGTCTTTTATACATTTTTGGGCGAGTTAAGCTCAGGTTTTCATTATTTATGATAACAATATAATAACAAACTGAATTACCAAGATTTCAGTTTATCAAGGCAATTGTTCTTCAAGATAAGTTGAATTTGGTTTAACTTTTGAAACAAACATTTAAAAAGGTTTGAAAAATATAGAAGACGACCAATCCTATACATAGGCACACTTGTCAGCCAATGGGTTATTCACAAAAAATGGGCTGGATATATGATTATATCATTTGTGGCCAATCACATTTCCAAGCTG
Organism: Euthynnus affinis; assembly: GCA_029490765.1. NCBI lineage: Eukaryota > Metazoa > Chordata > Actinopteri > Scombriformes > Scombridae > Euthynnus > Euthynnus affinis. The sequence goes on along the minus strand of CM055845.1, from coordinate 24,970,057 downwards.
GCAAGTAGACAATGGACATATACATGACACCATAAGAAAGAGAGATGCATCTATAGAGGTCTTTACCCAAAAAGTCTATTCAATGTAACATACTTTAAAAACAATTTATAAAATGCTATATTTACATAAAAAGAAACACCAAAAAGTTAGATTGTGGTCTTAACTATAATATGTAGTTCCTGTGTTTTGGCTTTGTTTGGCAGTGTGACTGTTAATGTGAATGAAAGCCTGCTCTCACTTCACACAGGAGTGTGCTAAAAGGGTTTATAGTAAAGGTCAGTGATTTTGATATTTGAGAAACATTTCAACTCATAGAGGAAAAAGGGGCTGACATGGACACACATACACAATAACCAACAAACACCAAGGGATCATAGGTGTCAGTTATTCAATAAAGTAGATCCCCAGTTGAAGTACAAAGGCTATCAGATCAATCACCTACCCACACACACACACACACACAGAAAACATGTGATTGATGTGCGGCTCAGAGGCCACAGTGTTCCAGTGATGACCTAGACAAAAAAAAGAAACATCAGCCACTCTAAACTATTTCTTATTGATCTGGTTTCATGCCTGTGGCTCTAACAGCACACATGGACACACACAGTCCTACAAAGGGAGAAACACAGAGGGGGAAGAAGAGACAGCAGGTTTAATTAAATCTATCCTCCCTAATGGATAGACCGATGCAGACACAACTGAGCCCACAGGTGCATGCTCATGCAAAGCCGCTGTCCCTGTGTCTTGTCACACACACACACACACACACACACACACACGCACACACATCCACAGATCGCAGCGCCCTCTGTTCATTTGTTGTGTTTGTTTTGAGGATGTGTCTTCTTTTCCTCTAATCTCCAGGCAGCGTAGTCCTCTGGGATCCTTTGTCAGTTCTAATTGGTCCTGCTGGTTGGGGTTGCCTTGGAAACCAGTTTAGAAAGTGTTGGTTGGATTTCTGCCAAAGGTTCAGATAAGATTGACTGTAATGGGCCATTGTAACCGACACTGTGCAATTGATGCAAATAGAGACGCGCTGACACTAAAAATAGTAAAGCAGTTTGCTGTTTATAGTCATCTGTGTCATTTCAAAGTCAGAAACATGTTTTAAGTCAAATTTAAATGCATCTCCCAAGAATTGAACACACAACATGCTGCAAAGGGTTGAACTTGAATATGGAATGCAAAACCTCACCTTGATGGTGAACAATTCCCAAATAATGCATTACTTGTGTAGTTAAAAGGAGGATTTATATGATCTGATGAATTTAGAGGAGTCTGGATTGGTTTGTGACACTGCCATAGCATGCTGTCTGCCATAGTAACAAGCCCCCCACAGACCTAAATCTGTCCCTGTTGCTTTATGTTGAATGCAAGCCAGAGGTTACAGATCCTATTATATCTGAAGAAATTCAATTCCACCCTCTCTGTGAACAAATCTAACCTGATGTGTCAGATGGTTTGTTACACAGAGCCGTCCTTGGAAAGTGTTTGAAAAAGGGCAGGCACTTTCAAAAAAAATACTTGGCAGCTGATTGGATGAACCATCTGTCTTTTCTGTATTTTATCCCCATATTTTGTGGGAATGTATTGGGGGTTTTTTTTGTTTTGTTATTTTACCAGGACCGGATTAATGTGAATTTAATCCCTTTACATGTATAATGTGTTGGAATGACAATTAAAACTTAACTAAAATCTATATTTATTCAGCATTTTATTAAAGGTGTACACCGGCAATTCAGTATTGTACATCCATGATGTTGGGGGGCAAAAAAAACGACTAGACAAAACTAAAGCAGCAGAGGCTGATGTATTCTAACTTTTAGTCCCTATTGTGGGTTAGTTCCAAAAAAAAAAACTCTGCATTTTCCATAGTGCAATTGTAAGAGCATTTTTGTAAGAGCTCCTGTAATTTAAACTCAACACCTCCAGTTTTTAACAAAGTCTATAACAATGTTGAGATACCCTGACGACATCTCTATGACATCATCAGGGTTATTTTCTCAGATTTGACAAAGCTTTGTCAGAAGTACTCCTCATGATGAATAAACCCACTTTGATGTGTCAAATTGGTGGAGTAACACTTTAAAATATAAACATAGATTATTATTATTATTATTATTATTATTATTATTGTTGTTGTTGTTGTTGTTTGAAAAAATATTTAATGCACTCTTATGATCTGATCACAAAGTTATTGCTCAATTTATCGCTCAAAACACGTCCTACCACAGACAGACAGCAAAGTTCCATCAGCAATCTAGATTATACTGTATGTTTGCACAGTCTTTGCCAAGAGCTGCCCTGACACAAGCCCACAAGCAACTGAAGCAGTGCATTATTACTATTTCGTGTGTGTATAAAATATTTATTGCAAGCAGCACAGTTGTGTGTCTGTTTGGGGGAACATTCGATTTTTTTTCTCTACTCTTCAGCTAAAACATCTCAGTCAAATGCATTTATTTAACACCTGAAGTATGTTTGCACATTCTTTTGAATCAAAAACAATTTTAAATCCTGGCCATAAGTAAATAATATAAAATATTGATATTGTGTGTACTCAGACTCAGAAGACAATCAACAATGGAGGGACTCTGCAGCACTAATGCTTCAAGGTAGATAAAGACCATTTCTCTCAAGTTTTATTATTCTAAATTATTAATCACAAAGAGACATAATATAATATCTTGTGTCACTGAAAGAATGGGTGAGTGAATGTGACTGAATGTCTCTACAGGCTCTGAATACTGAGTCCTCATCATGGTTAGTTACAGATATTCCGACTGTAATGACTCATCAGATGAATGCCTGGATCACAGCCACGTAGAACGCAGCAGCATGTGTCATGGCAGCACAGGACGAAGGTCTGCTGTGTAAAAAGGTCATGGTAAAGGTTGTGGAGCCACAGAAAAAAGCAGTATAAATAGACATGTAGGCCAAATGTATGCACAAAGAGAGAGAGAGAGAGAGAGAGGGAGTGTGTGTGTGAGAGAGAGAGAGAGAGAGAGAGAGGGTGAAGTAGCCCAGAAATAAAATGTCCTTTTGTTCATAGGAAGATGATGAGCTGCTTGCTTTAAGATGCCACAGTACCTTGCATTTTCCTACATCTTATTCTAAATATTCTGGTATCCACTTGAAATAGCCTGAGTAGAAAGGCAGTGCATTTAGAATACAGTCATGAAATCTGACTTTTCTTCTTTTTTTTTTTTTTTGCATTTGAGAACAGTAAAAACACCCTGAACACCATTCTTTTAGTATGAAATTTTAAGTTGTTTTCTAAAGTGACCCAAAACATACAAGAATGGCAATATCTCAACTTAAAAAAAAAAAAAAAAAAAAAAGTGCAGCTGATACACATTTTTGTACATAGAGAGCGTACAGTGTTAAATTTGACCCATTTTCATTCAAAAACACTGCTCAAAAATGTTTTTGCATTCTTCACATTCAACAACATTCATTGAAATCATCCACCATGAGATAACAGTTTGAAGAATAACACTGTCAATTACAACTTTATTTTCTAACAAAAGAAGCTGGTCCAGACTCTCCAGTGAGTGAGAGCAGTGACCTTTAACTCTGGAAAAGTGACAGCTGACAGACAATCCCTTTGGTGCGTCCCACGTGTAACTGCCACACAAGGCTGAAGGGGAAAAATAATTGGCATAAAAGAAAAACAAAAGCCTGAATTTATTGTCTATGAAATCAACAGTTTATAAAAAAAATATATATATATATTAAAATCATCACACCATGAAAGTTTAACATTAAATTTTCTGTAAAGGAACAATATGTTGGTGTGTATTTGTGCAAAAGATCAATCACAAGTAAAATGTGAACCACTGAATGCATCCATGTGCGCCCTCTAGTGGAAGCACGCCACAAACAGTATGCACTCAAAGCTCTGCCCATTCAAAGACATTAAAATCAACACTTAAAGCCTCTCTAAACAGTATTTTGTGGATGAAGTGAGGGGTGATGAAGCCACAGAGAATGTTTAACTTCAGACACATGTGAACTACAGGGAGCAAAGATCAAAGATCTTGCTATGGGTTATTATATGTAGGAGGTTATGCACATAATGACCACTAGGTGGTACTGAAAGGCTAGGTGAAGGTCCTGCTGGTCTTGGTGGCATGAAGTAAGGGAAGAAAGGAGGTGACATACAGTAAATAAAAAGTTACTTACAGTTGATTACTAACACCCACCTATGAGGCACAGGATGAGGAATAAAACACAAAGTACATCTTATATTTTATCATATCATACAGTGCATTCATAGCATGATATAGATATATATATTTCTCATATGATATCAGTAACAATGTGGACATCAGTTGGTAAACCTCTGTCTTGAAAATAGACCAGCATCTGAGCAAAAAGTTAAAAACTTTGCTATAATTGATAACATTCACTGTAGGAATACTATATTGCAGTGATGTTAGACATTATTTAAAAGAATGTAAAGTATGTTAAAGTCATTGTGAACTCACAAACTCATATTTCATGCAGTCGGAATATAACACATCTGTTACTTTTACATCATAGAATAAACAGGCATAATTAATAATAATAAAAAAAACATTCATAAGGTATTATTTTGCATGCTTAAGGAAAAGGAACATTTCCACACATATAGGACATGAATGGAGCCCACTGCCCTCTGAATGCTTCCGAAATGTGAGTGACCTATGTATTGCAACTACAACACAGGAATGCTTCCTGTGTAGACACACAGGTCAAATCAATCAGCACTCTGTAAACTGTGTGTGGCGTAATACTACAGAGGTAGTCAGACCAGCTCCTCCACACTCAGAGCAGTACTTTGTTCACTTGAACACCTGAACTGCAAGAAAATACACACTGGAAATATTCTTCCACTCCCTAAAAATGCAACTAAAGTGAACCATCAGAACAAAGTTATTCATCTGAGATACTGATATACAACAACAATTTTGTGCTGATTTCAATGACAGAAGAAAAAAGGGTTAAGGCAACTTAAAGCAAATACAGTAAAGCTTCCAGCACACAGAGGAAGGCCAAATGTACTCTCTGTCTCTAACATTTGATCTTGAGGTGATGCTGAATTTTTGGGTATGTGAAAGTTGTGGGTAAGCTGCTTACACTACACATACCACTTTCTGATAAATCACCCTTTATAAAGAGTCTATAAGCATTAATTAGCATTAATGGCTTTATTAATGGGTAACTAATGAATTTATTAGTTTACTTATCTCTAGTATCAACTTTTCAGTCTTTTTTTTTAGCTCTTAAGTTCACCAGGTAGATCCCTCCAGTTAATTAAAGGCCCAGTGTTTCTCACTTTCTAATTAGCTGTAAAGTCATTAATAATAATCCTATTAAACTAATGAGCTAAACTTGATCAATCACCTGCTATTATACATGTTAATCAAGCATAAATAAAGCACTCTTGAAGCAATCCATCAAGTCTACAGATGTGAATGTTAATAATCTGTGTTGTATGATGCATGATCCAGAGAGTAAGTCATCCAACAGTCCATCTTCATTATGAACTAAAGACCTAAAAAGACAAAATAAGTTTTCTGCTGGAGGGGGATTGTCCACAAACTGGCAACCCAAATGTTATTCTAATTAATGCCACATGATCTACAAAGCATTTTTAGATTATTAATTTAATCAATTAATGTTTATAATTCCTGTATAAAGAGTGGATAATAAAAGAGTGGTTAACATTTATGTATATTAGAGTGTGATATATATATATATATATATATATATATATATACATATTAGATTAGAATACACTTAATTGTGACTTGAAATCATCTGTTAGTTTAAAATATATCACATAAAATAAGAGTCAGATATTTGTTTTGTTTTCACATGACAAGCTCAAGCTCCACCCACCCGGTGCTTCTGATAAGGAAATCGAGCGTACACCCGCAGGCGTGACACTATCTATATATAAACTCTTCCTGGTCGGGAACCACAGCCTACGAGTCTGACTTCGCATATTTACTGGAAGGAACTCCAGTAATTTTTCCCAGACATCATAAACATTCATCTTCAAAGGTAGGCATTTCCTCTGTGTTTATTTACGTAGTTACAGATGAAGCACGTTAGCAGACTGAACAATGAGACAGCTGAAAAAAACCTTAATACAACTGATACAATATTTATATTAATAGTACCTCACTCCTCTCTATACCAGCACTAGGCTACAGGTGAATCACAGATGACAGAATGAGGAACTAAATTACCTGCGCAGACGGCAGCTGCACGCACACCCTGAACAGTAGCACAAACAGGTTGTGATAACGAAAAGGCAAAATCAGAATCACAGAAAGTGTTCTAAATAGGAAGACATCGGGAATGTTGGCAGATGTGTTATTTATGTATTGATACAGCGTGACTACAGGGTATAAAGGGCATGTGGATGAAAAAATATAATAATGCATCATCAATAGTATATTTTGTTAATATTGTCACATTCAGTCAGTGGTCATACTCACCTCTCCTCTTTCCATCATGTCAAAAAAGTATTTTTTTAATGCCACAAAATAACGCCAAATACCCATTCATTCAGAAATCAATAGTAGGGGAGAACAGGGTAAATAGAGCCAATGGGTAAAATGAGCCACCCCCTTTATCTAGGTAACCATAAATAAAAGTAATCATCTGACCACAAATGAAGAAAGTATAGTTTACATTACTCAGTCCATCTTGGACACAAACACAGGGTTGGAAACTGCACAGAGAGTGGTGAGCAAAACAGAGCAAAAAAAAGATTGTTGTCATGCCAAATGAATTCATCATGTTACTAAAGTTATCAGTCTTGTATCTCAATTAAAACAGATAAGTTTGGGACATTATTACATGTTAATTTAAGCAATCAATGTAAACTACAAAACAAGGTCATAAACTTAGCACAACTGTGGATCTGAGCCTCTGTGTAAAACAGTTTTGTCAAAATGGAGGTCGTGGCGTAAAATGTGCCAGTGATGTTCGGGCAAGTTAAGTCAATGGTTCAATTTACCCCCAAAAATATTGTGTGATATTCTAGAGACTAAAGACATTGATCCCTGTTACAAGTGCTATAATGTTGATGAATAAATATCTAACTGTTGACCAATGTTAAGTTTAAGCCTCACACTGACATGCTGTACATACAGACAGGTGACAAATTAAAGATTAAAGGAAAAGTCAACATAAAGTGCCTTAGTAAGGTGTTGGGCCACCACATGCCACCAGAATAGCATCAATACAGCTTGGCATTGAATCTAAAAGTCTCTGGAACTCTTCTGGAGGGATGAACACTATACTTCCAAAAGATATTCCCTCATTTGGTGTTTTGTCAATGGTGGTGGAGAGTGCTGTCTAACACGTCAGTCCAAAATCTCCCATAGGTGTTCAACTGGGTTCAGATCTTGTGACTGTGAAGGCCATAGCATATGATGTTCATCATTGTTCTGTAGATTAGCAGTGACCCTTCCCTCTAAGGGGACAAGTAGACGTAAGTAGACAGTATTCAGACCTGTACCAGTTTTTCCTTTCATTTGTCAGCTGTCTGTATACACAAAAGCACATTTACACACACATTCTTTCCATAGCTCACGCACAAAGATCACAGTTTAATCTTTAGTGAAAATGTTTGGGTAACATCTTGAACAACAGGACACAAATATATGGTTTTAAAAGTACAAGTTTTTGCCTTTGTTAAATGTATGGCATTAATAAAATTCTAAACTAACTTTTTTGATGGCTCATTGTTCTGAAACTATAATAATTAGATAACTTGATTTAATTTCCATGAGTACACAACAACCTGAGGTTTATATAGTAACTATTATTTGAAGCGAATAAACTTTCATTTTGCAGTAAAATCATCAAATGTAAAAAGTGTCTCATGTTACCCTGTTCTCCCCTAATTGGTTATTAATTATAATTACAAAATGATTATGTTGAAATCTGTTCTTGTCATTATTTTACTTGTTGATCAATGTCTATGATGTACAGTATTGTCATTATTAATCACTGCAGCATTAAGTCTTCATATGTCCTTGTTAATTGTTGCACAGGTGCAAAGATGAACCGCTGTGGTCTACTAACTGTCAAGAAGGAACCAGGTACAGAGCTGTTAGACAACATCAACACAGAAATATATGATTTCCAACAAAAGCTTTTTTTTATACTCGTATAAGCTTCAAATGTTGGATTTCAGGTACATAATGGTTTCCTGCACAAACTCAAATCATTTTTACTGTCTGCTTGGTTAACAAGAAGGTGCAACTGTAGTGTGGCTAAAAATGTATCAATTGAGAAAACAGAAAAAAATTTAAGTACAATCAGCAATCATATCTTCACCCCCAGACAAGACAACAGTTGTCACACAGTCTTTGTGTTGTTTCTCTCTGTGTCATCAGTTCCACTGAAGAGCATTGAAGTAGAGCTGGAGGTGAGGGACCATGTGGCTACAGTGGTCTCCACTCTGCTCTATGAGAACAAGGAGGACAAACCACTAGAGGCTGTTTTTGTCTTCCCTCTGCCTGGAGATGCTGCTGTCTGTCACTTCAGTGCTAAGATTGGACAAACACAGATTGTAGCTGAGGTGAAGGAGAAACAGGAGGTGAGCTGGACAGTAAAGACGTACTCTCTATAAGGAATCTGAAGAGACAGTAAACACACCAAACATTACTCACATGTGTCATCTGTGCTGCAGGCTCGTGAGGAGTATGATGATGCATTGAGCTCCGGTCAGCAGGCCTTCCTATTGGAGGAGAGTGAGCAGAGCCCAGATATATTCTCTCTGAGTGTGGGCAGTCTGCCTCCAGGAGAGAGCGCCTCCATCAGGCTTGAGTACGTCACTGAGCTGGCTGTGCAGGCTGATGATGGGCTGAGATTTTGTCTGCCTGCTGTGCTCAACCCTCGCTATCAACCTCAGGGTAGGGAAACCAGTCAACACTTTCTGCTTATACGACCATACCTGTCCATACAGAGGTTTTTATTGTAACAGTGATGCACCCGGTGCCAAGTGCAATGAGGAAAGCCAGAAACCACTGTGTTGATGAGAAACAATATTGATATTTGAGAAAGGCTCTTATTCTTTTTTATACAAAATTCTACAGGAGCTTGTGGAATTGTGTTAAATTTATAAATAAAAAAGAAGCTAAAAAAATTTTAAAAAATAAAACAGGAGAATAAAAGTCACAATGCAGTGTAAAATATTAACCCTCAAATGTGGTTTAATAAAGTGGCAGACAGAAAAGTCTTCAGCTGTGATTTAAAAGAAATGAAAGTTGCAGCAGACCTACAGTTTTCTGGGAGTTTGTTACAGATATGTGGAGCATAAAAACTGAACGCCGCTTCTCCATGTTTAGTTTTTATTCTAGCTTCACTCATAAAATCATAGGGCTTTGGAGCTAGTTTGACATAGTGGCCTAACCATGTAATTATGTGATGCTATTGGGCCCAAAAAGACCCATAGACTTACATTGTGAAAGAGACATCTGTAAATCAGCTTTTTGAGTGTCACAACCCCTTTGAAATGACTCGTCTCACTGTAATGATTTGATCCATTCAGCCCGATCACATTTCAAAAGTCGAGAAGAACTGCTCAATTGAATGGTTTTGTCCTCATTCAAGTTATCTGGAGGGCAAAAAGAGTACCTGTTATATATGTGGTTGATGTGACAGACATTTGTTAGTGGACTCTCAGCTACGTAAGTGATTTCAGTGTCTGTTTCATGTTGTTCACAGGTAGTGAAGGTAGCAGCATCCAGGTGACATCTGTTCCAGCCTCTCTGGTGCCCTACAGCCTGTCTTTCTCTGCCCGGGTGTCCTCTCCTCGTCCAATCTCTAAAGTAGAGTCCAAGTGTTCTCTGGACCCTCTCCAGTACCTCAACACAGAGCAAACTCAAGCCACGGTATGTAGAGTGCAAATGTGTCTGCTGTGTGTGGTTGTTCCTCATTACTGAGGACAAGACATCACTCTATTTATATTTATGTGTGTGTTTTGTGAACTGCAGGTCAAGTTGGCAGCAGGACACAAGTTCGACAGGGATGTTGAACTGTTGATTTATTACAAAGACGCCCACCAGCCCACTGCTCTGGTGGAGGCAGGACAGGCCTCTGCCAAGCCTGGTGAGTGCAAATTAGAGAAGTTCTCACTCTGCAAATAAGAAGTTAACTATCCTCAAACTGATGAGTCACATGTGTTGTAATAAATGATGAAAATGCAGATATGTGGTCATTTTTCTGTCTCTTTCCTGTGTTTCAGGCACTCTGATGGGTGATCCAGTGGTGATGCTGAGCCTGTACCCTGAGTTCCCTCAGGCTGTGATGTCTTCAGTCGCCTCACGTGGAGAGTTTGTGTTCTTGATCGATCGATCAGGAAGTATGGATTGTCCTATGGGTAACAGCAAGCACCAAGAGACTCGCATTGGCAGTGCCAGGGTATTCATTATATGTTAACTCTGTCATAAAATCATTCATAGTGTTCCTCTCACACACTGGCCTTCACAATCTTTTCTGTCTTCCACCAAGGATACTCTACTGCTCCTGCTGAAGAGTTTACCAATGGGCTGCTACTTCAACATCTACAGTTTCGGGTCCAGTTATCAACACATCTTCCCGTAAGTCACTTCTTCATTTCACTCAGTCCAGAAAAATATGTTCCTGTCTTTGATAACACTGTTTGCACATGTGCGTCTGTATGTCAGTTCCGTCTCAGAGTTTTTTAACATTTACTCCCCACATGGCCCTAAGTCGCTAGCCAGACTGTTCTATAGTTTTCCAGTGGTGGAACTCATTATCAAACACAATTCAATCCGCATAGTCCCTCTTGATCTTTAAGAAAAAGCATAAGACCCAGCTCTTTCCCAAACACCTCCACACCTGAGGGACTGCAAAAAATATTATCTGCTTCTAGGCACTTTATTGCCTCTATTGCACGGCCTGTTGGCACCTACGTCCTATCAGACCTGAACTTAGATTCATGGCATGTTAATCTCTCCTGAAAAGATACTTGTATTGTATTAACTCTCATGTTTACAACACTTTGGATAAAAGTGTCTGCCAAATGAAACTGTAACATTGTAACATTTCAAATCAATTATTACTAAAAAAATGTGATCATGGCAGCTACAGTACAGTTAAGACAGAAAGTTAAGGGAAAGTTTGCAGTTATGCCATAAAAAAGACTTGATATGAATTTTAAATTGACTTGTGGAAGTTGGTAGTGCTACACAACCATCTGACCTCCTCCATCTCTGTTTCTGATGGCAGTAAGAGTGTGGAGTACAGTGAGAAGACCATGGAAGAGGCTCTGAAGAAAGTTGAGGAGATGGACGCTGATCTGGGAGGAACAGAGATCCTGAAGCCCCTCAAACATATTTACAGGCAGCCCTGCATTCCCAGCCAACCAAAACAAGTAATACACACACCACACACACACACACACACATACATTATGCAAAAACTTAAGGGTCAATTTTGTGAAACAAATACGATACTCTGTTTTCTCTTCAAATTTGCTTTGCTTGTCTGTTTGATATTTATGTGTCTAGTCCAGCACTAACACTGTAAAGGTGGGAGGAGCAACACAAACAGAATTAAGTGTGAGGTTAATTCAAATGAGGTAATGCAGGGGAATTACTGAGACGTTGTACATTGAACAGGTATCTCAAAGCCACGTGTGTTTGATTCTGTTGGTAATTTAGTGAGTGTCAGAAGTATGTCAACAGAAAGCTAAATTCTTGATGGAAATGCACATTTCTATAATGCACACATGCACAACATTTATGGAATGATGCTAAAAAAAATGTGAACAAACAATTAATATAAGATGTTCCTACTAGTACCCATTTAAACATGCTCAAAAACTCATCAAAATTGGCACGCACATCAGGTCTAGTGAAAAATTTAAAAAAATGTAAAAATGATCCCCAAAAGCGCAGATGAAACCAAAACTCAATTATTCTTCTCATCAAGATCTACAAATCATACACTGACACCCCTGACCTAAATCGCTACACTATCTCCTCTCAATAATGCTGTTGGCTTCAAACGTTAATGCATGGTTTATGACACTGTGCTGAACAAAAGTTATTAAAAACTTTATAATAACTTGACTGATTTAGATTTTATAAGCCCTGAAAGTTAAAGTGTTTTAATGGAAGTATTGGAAGTGTTATATGGAAGTAGTCAGAGCAAACAAGCAAAGAATTGGAAATAAACGAAGGATAATTTTATACAAACTATAATCAATGGCTTGATTGATCTATTCAGTAGTTCCTACTTTTCTGTCCTTTCCAAGTACAAACCAGTTTATTAGAGGCTCATACTTAACAAACCATATCTGTGCTATATATATCACTGTTAAATCTACTTGTGTTACCTACACAACCTCACATTGCTTTCAATATTTTGTGGATGACTCAAAGCACATGTTACATGTTTCATAATGTGGTATTATGTAACTAACAGTGATATGTAAACACTCCACCCCAGGTGTTTGTCTTTACTGATGGCGAGGTGGGGAACACCAAAGAAGTTATAAATCTGGTGAGAGACAACTCAGGCTCCCATAGGTGAAACTACAATAACACAACACTCACCCACACAATTCCCAGAATATGTCCAATGTCTGAATTCTGCGTGTTAAAAACAAAACTACTTTATTGCAGGTGTTTCTCTTTTGGGATTGGGGAAGGAGCCAGCTCTGCTCTTATCAATGGGTTGGCCAAGGAAGGAGGAGGTCACGCTCAGTTCATCACAGGAACTGACAGGATGCAACCAAAAGTAAGACATGAATATTTCTCTATCCATTTGAATCTGAAGCCATAATTACAAATGTGAGTATGTTAAGTAAAAAAGTCCCTTTTAACATTTTATGAATCTTTTTTATCCATCAGGTGATGCAGTCGCTGCGATTTGCTCTGCAGCCAGCAGTGGAAGACATCTCAGTCACATGGGATTTACCAAAGGAAGTGTCTGTCACTGTCCTCTCTCCACCAATCACAGCAATTTTCCAGGGTCAAAGGTCGCTGGTTTACGCCCAGCTCACTGGACAGGTAGGAGCACCACCATGTCATAGAGAAATACCTCTCTACTCTGAATTTTTGTTCTTAAAAACAGAAATAAAAGTGTTAATGTTCCATAATCTATGTAGTACCTTCTGTATGTAATTAAGTTAAGAAGTTTGGTTTCTATCACTGTAATGCTCTCTCAGAGTCCAGAGACAGCAGAGGGCTGTGTGACGGTGAAGTACAGCCTGGCAGGTCATCCATCCCAGAACCAGCTCCACTTCAGTCTCAAACCTGCAGAGGACACTGGGTAAAACACAGTTTAGTGGTCAGACAGTGAAAGTATTATAAATTGGACACTGATATTACAATACTGAGTTTATAATGGTTGTTTGCTTAAAATCAGATGGTTTGTATAAGAATGTATTCTATTATATTTAACTTACATTTTCTAGTTAAGAAAGAGAAAAAGAGACCAAGTACAAGGCAAACTTGTGTGTGTGTGTATGTATGTGTGTGTTGGTGTGTACCAGGTATTACTCATGTTTTGGGGACATAAATCTGTTTAAACAACCATGCTGGGGGCCTCACCTCCCTTATGGGGACAAAAAGTAAGTCCCCTTAAAGAAAATCATTCACTTTAGGGTGTAGACTGGATTTAATGTCAAAGATTAGGATTCTGGTTCAGGTCCCTGAAGTGATGGAAGCATGACTGTGTGTGTTTGTGTGTGCGTGTGCGCGTGTTACATCTCCCGACATGTTAGTGAGTATTTAGAAAATAATCTGAAATCTAAAATCTGAAAGGTCACTGGGAAACAGTGGCAGATTTTTTTTTGTATTAATGTTTATTATTTTACCTCTAATTTCCATATTTAGAAAAGTAGTTAAATGTCCTGACTAGACATTGATGATTATTTTGCTTTCATACAAATAAAAAGTTAACTCCTCTCTTGTCTGCAGACTAACAGTCCACAGGTTGGGTGCTCGGACTCTGATTCGCTCCCTGGAGATGGAAGAGAGAGAGCGCAGAGGACAGCAAGATGGAGGAGTGAAGCAGAAGGTGGTGGAGCTCAGTGTCCGATCAGGAGTGAGCAGTTCCTTCACCGCCTTCATTGCTGTCAATAAACGTGACGGCGAGATGATTCAAGGGCCTCTGTTGCGTAGAAATGTTCCAGCACCCAGTGAGTGTTTCCAAGAACTAATAAAAACACTGATGATAGTGTAGAGAAGCACCGTGGTGTAATGCTTTAACAGTATGGAAATCATCATTCTTCATTCACAAATCTGCCAATCACTCTTATTATTGCATTTCATCTGCACTCATAGTACACTATATCCTTTATACACTATATAACTTGTATATACTTGTATATATATATATATATATATATGTGTGTGTGTGTGTGTGTGTGTGTATATGTGTGTATATATATATATATATATATATATATATATATATATATATACATTTATGTTTATTTATTTTATTTTTTTCCATCTTAAGTGATGATGATGATGACAGCCTGTAGTATGCCGGCAAGATTTCAGATGTGTGCTGCTCCACTGAGTAAGTAAAACAATGACTTTGAACACACATCTGTGTATTTCTATTAATACAGTATATACATAGAAACACAGAGTAAAATATAAAATGCATTTTTGTTGCTTAAATGATCTTTCATTTTTTGCAGCTTTTACTGTGAACTAGGAGTTGTATTGCTTCTGGTAGGCTTTAGCAGTCCTAGCTATAGGCAACATATGCAGTTGCCAAGGGCAACAAGACAGTATAGAGAAGCACAATGGTGTAATCCCTAATCTACTAATCAAATTTATTATATTATGAGATAAAAGTAATTCCTCTGCACTCATAGTGCATTTGTGTGTAATAACCTGTTCACATACCTGTCTGTGTTTGTAATAAGTGGCATTTTTGAATATTTGAACATCTTTTGTAATAATTTTAACTACTTGTTGAGTCATTGCAATAAACTCAGAAACCAGTATTTTATTAGTTGATATTTTTTTCTGATGTAAAATTTTCTTGACCTCATATTCTTTTTTTCTTCTTAAAGGCGGGATAATGATGATCGAGCCACAGAGTTGTGATTACTCTGCTAAATCCGCAGGACGTTGTAAGTAAAAAACTGAATGTAATGAACACATTATTGTGTCTGTGTATTTCTACAAATACAGTATATTGATAGAAACACAGAGCAAAATATTAAAAAAAAAACATTTTTGTGGCAGAAATACGCTTTAATTTTTTGCAGCTTTTACTGTGAACTACTGTATGTAGGAGTTGTATTTCCTCTGGGAGGCTTTAGCAGTCCTGAGTATAGGCAACATATGCAGTCGCCAAGGGCAACAAGACAGTATAGAGAAGCACAATGGTATAATCGCTAATCTACTAAGCAACCTTATGATATTATGAGATAAAAGTATTTCCTCTGTGCTCACAGTGCACTTGTGCATTTTTTTAAAGCAAGTCTTTTTGGGAACATGCCATCGATTACTGCTCCAGTCATGAGACATCGGTGTATTTCTATCAATACAGTATATACATAGAAACAGAGCAAAATATAAAATACATTTTTATTGCTTAAATGGTCTTTCAATTTTTGCAGTGTTTACTGTCCTGGGTATAGACAGCATATGCAGTTGCCTAGGGCAACAAGATAGTATAGATAAGCACAATGGTTTGATGACAGATCTACTAATCAATCTTGTTATTGTGTGAGACAAAAGTATTTGAACATCTTGTGTAATACTTTTAACTACTTGTTATGAGTCATTGCAAAAAACTCAGAAACCAGTATTTTATTAGTTGATATTTTTTGTTTTTCTCATGTAGAATTTTCTTGACCTCATATTCTTTTTTTTCTTCTTAAAGGCCGGAAGAAATCAAAGAGTTATGCTTGTACTGCTAGAGGCATGGGAAGTTGTAAGTAAAAAGCTGAATGGGATGAACACACATCTGTGTATTTCTATTAATACAGTATACAAATAGAAACAGAAAAAAATATAAAATACATACATAGTGTAAATGCCATGAATACAAAACAAAGGAAACTCACTAACACAGAGGGAGTTCCCCAGCACACAGACAAAAGGCCAAATTAACTAAACAGTAGCTTTAAATTATGCCTGGTTAAACCAGCAAGCTAGTACCTTGGATAAAACTAAACAGACAATTAAAGCTAGTAAACATAATGGTGACATTAAGATTTTCATTGAAGATTCATTCACTGGGGAACATAATAATAATATTAATAATAATAATGCATTTTATTAATAGAACACTTTTCAAGGTATTCAAAGATACTTTACATAAGTTAAAAGGACCGTAAAAAACACTATAAGCACAAGGTAGCTCACAACATTAATCACACATTAAAAGGAGTTCCAAAAAAGTGAGTTTTTATCGGTGTTTTGAGAGTAGATGGTGCAGATCGGTACAGTTGCAGATGTGTTCAGGGTGCAGTAGAGTAAATATGTGAGATGTAACTCTGGGTTACCAAATCTGTGGGTCTGAACGTGTTGAACCTTGTCACGATCATAGGAAGTCGAATGAGTGCCTGATGCTGAACATGAACAGGTCAGGTCTTGGTTTTCCTGCTGAGTGCACAGGTGACACAAACCAGAGTCAGATACAGATCAGCTCAGGGCAACAACATCCAGCATCAGTCAGTGCACTGTACCATTTAATGAAGAATAAACACTGATTTAACTATTTTTCTGCTCTTGTACTGTAACAGTGCATTTCCTTTGAGAAAGCAGGTTTTGTTAGGGTAATCCACACACATTATAGCATTAATGTGTTTAGATTTGTTTAAATGTTTAGATTTTTTGTAAGACAATCCTGCTGCTTAATAGTATGCTCTGTTAGGATAAGGTCCAGTGAAAGATTCAAAATCATCCTATGCACATTCAACTCTACTACTTTTTCTCTTTACATTGATTTCTTCTGCCTTTCTTCTGGTCTATTATCTTTTGCAAAAATGCTTAAATGATTCACTTATAAGAGTTGTTTTGTGTGTGCTGGTGGTCACACACAAAACTGTTTTGTCCAAAACACATTTTTGCTAACACCACAATGATGCATGTAATCTAGTCCAAGTAATGTATGTAAGAATTGTCTTTTATATCAAAGGCTGGGTTGATTGGCACAAAATTTATGTATTATTCTCAAAAAATGAATCCTACTGACTTTGGTAATCCAAATAGCGATGAACTAAACAGCGCTACTATGAGGTCGGCATTTTTTTTTTTTTTTAATCAAAACCTTGCAGCAGTTATTGGATGGATTCCCAAAAACAGACGTTCATGATTGCCAAAGGATGAATTGTAATGACTTTGATTTCGTTTTCAGCTCTGAAGAGCTCAGGCTACATTGATGATGAGGTTGAAGCTGCCACTCCCAAGCAGCCTCACAGAGACCCTTTGCTGCAGTTAGTGTCCCTCCAGAAGGCGTCTGGTTGCTGGTTGCTTGAACCAGCTCTGGCTGCTGCACTGGGAAAGACCAGCGAGGAGGTGGAAAACCCCAAACCTTCAGCGGTGGGTCATTGTCAAACAACAACATAATGAGAACTTAAAACAGATTTAATGAATCACTTTATATATAAAAAATGTGAAATACACCATGAAAAAAGAGACCAAAGCAAAAACCAAGGCTATACAGTATGTATAATAATAAAAAGACATGTTGAGATACATTGTTCCATAAAAACAATCAATTAAATTAGTCTGCAGCAGAATTTGAGGAGACCATAATTTAGTCATTCCACACTAAATAATGTGTTTGTGGACAAACTGCAGTAACACCAGAACAAATCTTAGCTGATGTGTTCTGTATGAAGATAAGTGAGAGACAATGATGTTCTGGCTGCTCAGTAATAATCAAAGAAATGCAACCAGCTTCAGAGACTGTGTATGGTGCCCTCTTGTGGTGTTTTCAAACCACCTGTTAATGAAAGGTGTTGACCATATCTGAGAGTAAATCACATTTACTGAACATATTTGAGTGTGCAGTCTTACTTTATTTAGTATATAATATTGTTACTGTTGTTTTAAGAACTGTACAGTCACATTTTACTTTGAAATGCTTTGCTGTCTTTTTTCCCTTGATTTTGTTTTTCTCTGTTGTCTTCATTTGATGATAAAGGTGGAAAAGGAAGTGTGGGCCACCATTCTGGCTCTGATCTGGCTTCATGGCTTCAAGTCAGATGTTCAGGATGACTGGGAGCTTCTGGCTATGAAGGCTGCGTCATGGCTCTGTGCTCAGAAAGGTAATCACCATAATAATAAGTGCTGATCTGATGTGTTTAACTATGTGTGCTGCTTATTATTAGCTGCTACATTTGGTGTAATTATGGCTTCTTCTGTGTGTTTTTTTTTCCAGCACCATGGGTGACAGAGTGTGTGGAAGCTGGAAATGCATTGCTGGGTTGCAAGGTGCAGAAAGATTCACTGGGGATTTGACATTTTTGTTCAACTGGCTTTTCCTTCCAGATTAATACATAAGAGCAGATTTACTCCATCCTGCATTTACTTCAACAACATTGAATGTTACTACTTTGCACTTTCTACCTTTGCAAGATCTTCTGCCTTAATATATTTGCACTGTGCTTCATCCATCCAGGATCAGCCATGTAACAAGACAATTGTTTTTCTGTCTCAGAGTTTTAATGTTGCTTTGTATCAGAATCTGTTTCTTGTTCCAGAAAGTAAAAGTTGAATCTTTGGACCTGAAACTTCTTTGTCAGCTTCCATTTCAGCTCCAACAAAACAACAACAAATTTTTCCATGCAGCACCCCATAAAACTGTTTGAGAAATCATGGTTGGCACATACAGAAGGGACACATGCAATTTACTGCATACTGAATGTACTCTACACTAAGTCTGATAGATTTATTACAGTGCATTTCTATTGAAACCAGACCTCAGCCTTTCAGCATAAAGTTGTTGATTCTGATTTAATGTGAAGAAGATCTTTGCATTGGACCAGTAGGATCAGGTGCATACAACAAAGACAGAAAGAAAAGATACATCAAAATGTTCTATAGTGACTATCAACAGCAGTGTGTGTGGATTTGACTGGAAGTAACACACTGTTCACATGTTCATGGTAATGATGATGAAACACATCACCCAGAGAAACAGTGTGGCTCAATAAAGTGTCTATTTGGGGTTTTTTGGGTGAGTGAGAGACAGTGGAGGTCAATGGCACAGAGGAAAAAGATATAGCCTTTCAAGCCCTGAATACACATATAAGAGCTGTAAGAAAAATTGAGAAGACTTATCCTTTAAAAGTGTGATTAGATTATATCAGATGACTTTATTATTTATTATTATATTATCAACTATAATAATCCTGTTTTATATTTCAGAGGAATACTATACAGACAGCACAGAAACAAAACTATTATGGAACTCACTCTGAGGATTGGAGAACTAATTTTGCATCCTTTTACTGTAAAGTGTGTTCATTTCTCTCCCACTAGATGGTGATGATGTGAATTTTTTGGAGACCTCAATTCAACTGTGTCACTGTTGCCATGATTTCTTTGTATTTGATCAAAATGTTGCCACAATTGACAGTAATTTATTGTTGTCATAAAATGATGTTATACATAACTAATTTGCATCGATCTTATTCACAGACATTGAAACTGTGCAGTGCTCTAGGCTGTATATGTTTGCCTCAACATACTATCAATGAAATGATTGTAAACTGACAACTATGTGTGGCATAATACTACAGAGGTAGTCAGATCTGCTCCTCCACACTCACAGCTCTGCTTTGGGTTTTTTTGATCACCTAAACTGCAAGAAAATATTAAAACACTTCAACTGGAAATATTCTTCCACTCCCTAAAAATGCAACTGGAGTGAATCATCAGAACAAAGTTATTCATCTGAGATACCGACATACAACAAAAGTCTTGTGTTGAGTTCAATGACAGAAGAAGTTTGGGCAACTTAAAGCAAATACAGTGAAGATTCTAGCATACAGAGGAAGGCCAAATGTACTCTCTGTCTCTAACATTTAATCTTCAGGCGATACTGAATTTTTGTGGTATGTGGAAGTTGTGGGTAAGCTTCTCGCACTCATTCAAAATGTCAGCTACACCTTGTATATCACACATCAGGTGTTTGATGTCAGTCTATGACGGTTTCGACCCTTCAAGATTACACCACAACTTAAAAATGTCTTTATATTACATTTTTGGGTACCACTTTCACCATTTATAAAAAGTTTATAAGCATTAATTAGCATCAATAGCTTTATTAATGGGTAAATAATAAACATAATAGTTTACTTCTCTCTAGCATCATTATTTCTTTGTCATTTTAGCTCTTAAGTTCACCAGGAAGATCCCTCCAATTAATTAAAGGTTCAGTATTTCTCACTTTCTAATTAGCTGTCAAGTCATTAATAATAATAGTACTTAATAATGAGTCTTGAGTTCCCCAAATTCTAATAAACTAATAATCAGCTAAACTTTGTCAGTCACCTGCTATGATAAATATTAATAAAGCATCAATAAAATGCTCTTGTAGCAATCCATCAAGTCTAAGGATATGAATGTTAATCATCTGTGTTGAAGGATGTAGGTCTAGATGCCCAGCAGCCTTTTTCCAGAAAGTAAGTCATCCAACAGTCCATCTTCATCATGAACTAAAGAGCTAAAGAAACAAAACAAGTTTTTTGCTGGAGGAGGATTTTCCACAACCTGGCCTGCCAAATGGTATTCTAATTAATGTCATATAAATCTACAAAAGCATTTTAGATTGCTAATTTAATCAATTAATGTTCATAAATCCCTTATAAAGAGTGGATGATAAAAAAAAGTGGTTCCCATGTATTTATATTAGTTTTTGTCTTAAACAGAACAAACTTAAGTGCGACTTAAAGTAACCTGCTGATATAAAATATATCACGTAAAATAGTGTAATAACGAACATTTGTCCCCAGAGATCTTTCAGCACTCAGAGGCATGCTTGAATAACAGCAAGAGTCAAACATTTGTTTCGTTTTCGAGCATAAAGTTTTGGGGATTCACGTGCCAGCCTCAAGCTCCACCCACCCGGTGCTCTTCAACAAAGAAATCGAGCGTACACCCGGAGGCGTGACTGTATCTGTATATAAACACAGCTAATAAGTTTGACTCCACATATTTACTGGAAAGAACTTCAGGAAATTGTCTCAGACATCAAAACACTCATCCTCAAAGGTAGGCATTTCCTCTGTGTTTATTTAGGCTACGTAACGTTAGTTACAGATGAAGCACTGTTAGACTGAACCATGAGACAGTTGACATGAGAGAATATTTGTGTAGTTGTATAAGTGTCACACGCCATTTAGTGAAATATTGTAATGCGTAAAAACACGGCTAAGAAGAAAGCCAGTTGCTTTCTGCAGACACTGACCTTTAGTTTCGGTTTCGGTTTCTTAAGTCTGAGTGAGATACATGTTTTCTTGACCCGCTTTTCTTGACCTGTCTATTCTATCTTAAAACCAACCGGTGGTGAAATTAATCATACATTGGGGAGGGGGACGAATTTTTGGCACCACGAAAGGTCTTTATCTGAATTTGTCATGATTCTAAATATTTGGCAAATTCTTGCAAACTTAGTCATTAGCTGAGTCCCCCCACCACACACACACACACACACACACACACACACACACACACAGACACGTTGTACTGTACCACAGATAAGTAGTGATAACGAAAAGAGTGTTTGCAGGTCGTATAGTATTTAACACATAATAATGCATCATCAATAGTATATCATTGTTAGTATTGTCACATTCAGTCATTCTTTTGTGGTCTCTTTTTTGTATTTTTAATGCCAAAAACAACACCAAATAGCCATTCATTTGGAAATCAGTAGTAATGGGTTGTAATTATAATTAGAAAAATATTTTGTGACATTCATGTGAAATATTTATAATAAGAAATAGGAAATCCATCTGACATTTTACTTGTTGATCAATGTTTATGATGTACAGTATTGTCATTATTAATCACTGCAGCATTAAGTCTACATATGTTCTTGTTATTTGTTGCACAGGTGCAAAGATGAACCGCTGTGGTCTGCTAACTGTCAAGAAGGAACCAGGTACAGAGCTGTTAGAAAACATCAACACAGAAATACATGATTTCCAAGAAAAGTGTTTTTTATACTCATGTAAGCTTCAAATGTTGGCTGTAAAGGCTTTCAGGTACATAATGGTTTCCTGCACAAACTGATTTTAACTGCTTGGTTAACAAGAAGGTGCAACTGTAGTGTGGCTAAAAATGTATCAATTCAGTACAGAAAAAAAACCTTAATTACAATCAGCAATCATATCTTCACCCCCAGACAAGACAACAGTTGTCACACAGTCTTTGTGTTGTTTCTCTCTGTCTCATCAGTTCCACTGAAGAGCATTGAAGTAGAGCTGGAGGTGAGGGACCATGTGGCTGCAGTGGTCTCCACTCTGCTCTATGAGAACAAGGAGGACAAACCACTAGAGGCTGTTTTTGTCTTCCCTCTGCCTGGAGATGCTGCTGTCTGTCACTTCAGTGCTAAGATTGGACAAACACAGATTGTAGCTGAGGTGAAGGAGAAACAGGAGGTGAGCTGGACAGTAAAGACGTACTCTCTATAATGAATCTGAAGACAGTAAACACACCAAACGTTACTCACATGTATCATCTGTGCTGAAGGCTCGTGAGGAGTATGATGATGCATTGAGCTCCGGTCAGCAGGCCTTCCTATTGGAGGAGAGCGAGCAGAGCCCAGATATATTCTCTCTGAGTGTGGGCAGTCTGCCTCCAGGAGAGAGCGCCTCCATCAGGCTGGAGTACGTCACTGAGCTGGCTGTGCAGGCTGATGATGGACTGAGGTTTTGTCTGCCTGCTGTGCTCAACCCTCGCTACCAACCTCAGGGTAAGAAAACCAGTCAACACTTTCAGCTTATACACACCACACCTGTCCATACAGAGGTTTTTATTGTGACAGTGATGCACCTGGTGCCAAGTGTACCCACATACAGTGGGGGAAGATACAAACCCACTGTGCAATACATCTATGGAACACATCATCTCAAAACTCCTTTTACGTCTTCCAAACTCTGCTAACTGTGCTGATGAGTAGACCCCAAACAATCTGTGAATTTGAGGCTGAAATCAATATTGATAGTTTCTCTTTTATACAAATACCTACAGGGGCCTGTGGAGTTGTCCTGTAAACAAACAATAGTTATCTTAATATTCAGTGTTTCTTAATAAAACACTCTGTGTGTATCCTTCACAAACTTGTTAGTTAACTTACTTCCTTGTAAAACATTTGTAAAGCCAATATGTTGCATATTTTAAATCCTGATCTAAAAAATAGCATTAAACAATCAACAAGAATATGCATTGTTTTGCTGCGTCCTACCATGCTTGTTTCCTTATGTGTGTGCATGATACAAAAATGGCAACCCAGCTGTATAAACATTGCTTCATAGCACCACTAATATTCAAATACTCCACAGAGTACCTTCGACAAAAACATTTTATGCAATTATTTTTCAAATTCGAAAGGGTTAGGGTTAAACAAAGCAAGATATTACTTGATATTCTTGCCTTTGGACAGAGCCAGCTTAGCTGTTTCCCCTATTTCCAATCTTTATGCTAAACTAAGCTAACCAGCTGCAAATTTACTGTACAGACATGATATTCTCATCTGACTCTCGGTATAAGACAGTGAATAAATTCGCTAAATATCAAACTATTCCTTTAAAGTCATCACACAAACACTTGCATCTCCTGTATTTAGAAACAGAAAATGTGACGACATGGCCACTCGCTCACTTTCACCAGTTAGCTAACAGTTAGCACTGCATAAGCAGAAATATTATTTGAAGCTGAAATTTCAGGAACACTACCACAAGCATTCTGACCAGAGTGAGGACAGCAAAATGAATTTATAATGCTTCTACACACATGACAAATACAAGTATCCTTTCTTCAGAATAAAAAGAAATACAGACACAGATTTCTGGCGCAAACACGTCGTCTAAATGAGAAGATGGTCAGGTAGAAAGAGTACCTGTTATATATACAGTACGTGGTTCATGTGACAAACACTAGTGGGGAAATTGGATCATTTGGACTTACAGACAGCAGCAGACTCAGTTTGAAGAAGAATCAATGCTCAAATAAACTAGGTTACCTTACCGCAGGTAAGGAAACACTCACTAACCTCAACTGCAGCTGGCTTCCAGTAAGCACTGCAGTTAACCACAGTAGTCCTCTCCTAGAGTGTTCCTCCTCCAACCAAACACATAGCTGGTGTTACATGCATACATAATGTGTACGTTTATATGTACATTGTAACATTTCAATGTGACAATGTTCGACTTTACAGAAAGGTCAAAGGCCAAAGTTTCAATAAAGGAAGTTCAGATGAACCTGCAAGTCATACTTGTCAAATCATACAAATCATACTTGACATCACACTTGTTAAACAGCATTTAACTTTTCAGACTGACAGCATGATTGTTCTCCTCACTGGCAGCTGAGTGTAGGAGGTGTTTCGTTTTCTGTCTTACTACCCTAACAAGGTAGTGTTGAGTCAAATTCAGTATTACCATCAATTCTTTTTCATCTTGCCCCTTGTAATTAGTTTGTCATTCGCCCTTGAGCTGCCCTCCCAGGCCTGGCTCCAAGAGTAGATGCAAGAGACTGATATGAGTGTTTCTATTGTTGAGTGGATTACACTGGTCCTATAGAGACATGGTGGGGATTGAGGATTCGTTTGACCTATTTTTTTTCATCCAGAACTTCAGCTGGACCAAAGGTTTTCAGCTATGTAAGTGATTTCATTGTTGTTGATTACAACATTTTAAACCTGTTTCATGTTGTTCACAGGTAGTGAAGGTAGCAGTGTCCAGGTGACGTCTGTTCCAGCCTCTCTGGTGGCCTACTGTCTTTCTTTTTCTGCCCGGGTGTCCTCTCCTCGTCCAATCTCTAAAGTAGAGTCCAAGTGTTCTCTGGACCCTCTCCAGTACCTCAACACAGAGCAAACTCAAGCCATGGTATGTAGAGTGCAAATGTGTCTGCTGAGTGAGGTTGTTCCTCATTACTGAGAACAAGACATCACTCTATTTATATTTATGAGTGTGTTTTGTGAATTGCAGGTCAAGTTGGCTGCAGGACACAAGTTCGACAGGGATGTTGAACTATTGATTTATTTCAAAGACGCCCACTTGCCCACTGCTGTGGTGGAGGCAGGACAGGCCTCTGCCAAGCCTGGTGAGTGCAAATTAGAGAAGTTCTCACTCTGCAAATAAGAAGTTAACTATCCTCAAACTGAGTCACATGTGTTGTAATAAATGATGAAAATGCAGATTTGTGGTCATTTTTCTGTCTCTTTCCTGTGTTTCAGGCACTCTGATGGGTGATCCAGTGGTGATGTTGAGCCTGTACCCTGAGTTCCCTCAGGCTGTGATGTCTTCAGTTGCCTCATGTGGAGAGTTTGTGTTCTTGATCGATCGATCAGGAAGTATGGATTGTCCTATGGATAACAGCAACCACCAAGAGACTCGCATTGGCAGTGCCAGGGTATTCATTATATGTTAACTCTGTCATAAAATCATTCATAGTGTTCCTCTCACACACTGGCCTTCACAATCTGTTCTGTCTTCCACCAAGGATACTCTACTGCTCCTGCTGAAGAGTTTACCAATGGGCTGCTACTTCAACATCTACAGTTTCGGGTCCAGTTATCAACACATCTTCCCGTAAGTCACTTCCTTATTTCACTCAGCCCAGAAAAATGTGTTCCTGTCTTTGATAACACTGTTTGCACATGTGCGTCTGTATGTCAGTTCTGTCAGCAGATGGATCTTTGATATTTGATGGTTTTAAAAAACCCCAAATTATGTCTAATCTAGCCAGACTGTTCTATACTTTTCCAGTGGTGGAACGCATTATCAAACTCCATTCGATTTGCATAGTCCCTCTCGATCTGTAAGAAAAAGCACAAGACCCAGCAAACACCTCCACACCTGAGGGACTGCAAAAAATATTATCTGCTTCTATGCACTTTATTGCCTCTATTGCACGGCCTGTTGGCACCTACATCCTATCAGACCTGAACTTAAATTCATGGCACTTACTCACATTACTCTCTTCTGAAAAGATCCTTACTTGTGTTGTATTAACTCTCAACTTTGGATAAAAGTGTCTGCCAAATGAAACTGAAACATTGTAACATTTCAAATCAATTATTCCTAAAAAATGTGATCATGGCAGCTGCAGTACAGTTAAGACAGAAAGTTAAGGGAAAGTTTGCAGTTATGCCATAAAAAAGACTTGATATGAATTTTAAATTGACTTGTTGAAGTTGGTAGTGCTACACAACCATCTGACCTCCTCCATCTCTGTTTCTGATGGCAGTAAGAGTGTGGAGTACAGTGAGAAGACCATGGAAGAGGCTCTGAAGAAAGTTGAGGAGATGGGCGCTGATCTAGGAGGAACAGAGATCCTGAAGCCCCTCAAACATATTTACAGCCAGCCCTGCATTCCCAGTCAACCAAGACAAGTAACACACACACACATACATTATGCAAAAACTTTTTTGTCATACAACTGTGATGATGATTCACATTTGCTTTGCTTGCCTGTTTGGTATTTATGTGTCTAGTCCAGCACTAACACTGTTAAGTTGGGAGGAGCAACAAAAACAGCACTTCATTGATGATTCAAATCTCTGACACACTGGCAGGACCAGTAAGGATCTAATGTTAATTAACGTTCTGTGTTCTTCTACACATCCTAAAGGTCGACTGTTACACACACAGTCCAGGTTCATACTGCATGGAGTAAAGCAGCCATCCTACTGATAAATCCTGGTGGATTATATTCTTTTAATTCACGTGAAAAACTGAAAAACAAAATAATGCATTTCTTTATCCTGTTATCAAACAAGTTGAACGTAGCAGGCAGCAATGTAATTCCCGTGCCTAGTCCGCTGGAAAATAGAGGACGTCAGTTGAGTAGGCGGTCCTTCAATGTGGTCCAGGACGAGTGTTGTAGTCAAGTCATGAAGTCTGAGTCCGAGTCACCAAAGAAGAGTCAGAGTCGAGTCCCCATTACCTGAGTCCGAGTTGTTAAGGTTGAGTCTGAGTTGAGCTCCAGTGCTCCACTCTGACATGGTCAAAGAGCTGACATGCAAGTAAAAAGGTCTACATCAAATGAAAGTGACACAGCTGTGATTTCATATTAATGTTAATGATGCATCAATTTTCTTGGATTTTTGGCGATTCTGATTTTCTTTATAAGACAGCAGTCAAATCTCGAGTCCAAGTCCAATAATCAGTGCACGAGTCCGATGCCTGGAAATCAGGACTTGAGTCAGGCTCGAGTCTGAGTCTGTAACAGACCTACTAGTACCCATTCATCCGTCCATTTTCCGTCAATTCTCTCGATATCAATGGCCTGGACCAAATGGACAAAAAATAGCATGTGTGCTTAGAAACAATTTACTTTAACAAATTAGTAATATCTGCCACTCAGTCTGATTCATGTTTTAAATTTAATTTGTTTACTTATTCCTATATAATACTAAACTGGTAAGTCTACATTGAAGTGAGTAAGTTGGGACGTGTGACAGCTGAATAGCTCTGCATTAAGAGATATAAGATACATCACAGCTCTTCCCTGTGTATAGTCTAGTGCAGTTTGTGCAGTTTGTTTCCTGATGATGTCTTTGGACAGTGAAATGTTAGTGTGGATCTGTTGTGGAAAGAAGGTTTGGACACGATTTGGACATCTACAAGTGTGGTACATCTGGAAAATGTTTCTGAAGCAGATGTGACCAGCTGTGTTTGTTTCACTCACTGACACTTGCTGACATCTTTTATTAAAACTGCTGCTTGTTTGTATTATTCACTCACTGAAAATTGGAGGACGTGTGCAGTGTTTTACTGCTGGTGTAGCCAAAGCGAACAAGCAAAGAATTGGAAATAAATGAGAAGTAACATACTCTATATAATCTATAAACAATGGCTTGATTGATCTACTCAGTAGTTCCTACTTTTCTGTCAAAGCAAACCAGTTTATTAGAGGCTCATACTTAACACATCATATCTGTTCTATATACATCACTGTTATATCTACTTATGTTACTGAAACAGCAACCTGACACTGCTTTCAATATTTTGTAGATGACTCAAAGCACATGTTACATGTTTCATAGTGTGGTATTATGTAAGTAACAGTGATATGTAAACTCTCTGCCCCAGGTGTTTGTCTTTACTGACGGTGAGGTGGGGAACACCAAAGAAGTAATAAACCTGGTGAGGGACAACTCAGGCTCCCATAGGTGAAACTACAATAACACAAAAATCATCCACACAATTCCCAGAATATGTCCAATGTCTGAATTTTGTGTTAAAAACAAAACTACTTTATTGCAGGTGTTTCTCTTTTGGGATCGGGGAAGGAGCCAGCTCTGCTCTTATCAATGGGTTGGCCAAGGAAGGAGGAGGTCACGCTCAGTTCATCACAGGAACTGACAGGATGCAACCAAAAGTAAGACATGACCATTTATTATTTTAAAAAATGTTTTAAATAAAAAACAACAACAAATGTATATCTAGGCAAAAGACAAAATTATAAATAAATAATGAATAAATATGTTTTATCCATCAGGTGATGCAGTCGCTGCGATTTGCTCTGCAGCCAGCTGTGGTGGACATCTCAGTCACATGGGATTTACCAAAGGAAGTGTCTGTCACTGTCCTCTCTCCACCAATCACAGCAAT
Organism: Euthynnus affinis; assembly: GCA_029490765.1. Taxonomy (NCBI): domain Eukaryota; kingdom Metazoa; phylum Chordata; class Actinopteri; order Scombriformes; family Scombridae; genus Euthynnus; species Euthynnus affinis. The sequence continues at coordinate 24,941,247 of CM055845.1, read as the reverse complement.
TTTCCAGGGTCAAAGGTCGCTGATTTATGCCCAGCTCACTGGACAGGTAGGAGCATTTCTCTGGTCTGATTCTGTTGCTCTTAAAAACATAAATAAAAGTGTTAAAGTGCCAAAAACTATGAAGCACCCTCTGTGTCCACATTTAAGAGATTTAATTTTTTATCAGGTATGTAATTACGTTAAGAAATTTGGTTTCTATCACTGTAATGCTCTCTCAGAGTCCAGAGGCAGCAGAGGGCTGTGTGACAGTGAAGTACAGCCTGGCAGGTCATCCATCCCAGAACCAGCTCCACTTCAGTCTCAAACCTGCAGAGGACACTGGGTAAAACACAGTTTAGTGGTCAGGCAGCAATAGCGTTAGATCTTCCAACATGTTAGTGGGTATTTAGAAAGAAATCTGAATCTGAAATCTAAAATCTGAAAGGTCACTGGGAAACAATGGCAGATTTTTTTGTATTAATGATGTTTATTATTTTACCTCTAATTTCCATATTTAGAAAAGTAGTTAAATGTCCTGACTAGACATAGATGATTATTTTGCTTTCATACAAATAAAAAGTTAACTCCTCTCTTGTCTGCAGACTAACAGTCCACAGGTTGGGTGCTCGGACTCTGATTCGCTCCCTGGAGATGGAAGAGAGAGAGCGCAGAGGACAGCAAGATGGAGGAGTGAAGCAGAAGGTGGTGGAGCTCAGTGTCCGATCAGGAGTGAGCAGTTCCTTCACCGCCTTCATTGCTGTCAATAAACGTGACGGCGAGATGATTCAAGGGCCTCTGTTGCGTAGAAATGTTCCAGCACCCAGTGAGTGTTTCCAAGAACTAATAAAAACACTGATGATAGTGTAGAGAAGCACCGTGGTGTAATGCTTTAACAGTATGGAAATCATCATTCTTCATTCACAAATCTGCCAATCACTCTTATTATTGCATGAGATAAAAGCATTTCATCTGCACTCACAGTGTTTTTGTGTGTGATCAACAATTCACATACCTGTGTGTGTTTGTAATAAGTTGCACTGTTTCACATTTTGGAGATTTGAACATCATTTTATGTAATACTTTTAACTACTTGTTGTGAGTCATTGCAACAAACTCAGAAAACAGTATTTTATTAGTTGATACTTTTTTGTGAAGTAATTCTCAATTTTCTTTACCTCATATATATATATATATATATATATATATATATATATATATATATATATATATATATTTTTTTTTTTTTTTTTTTTTTTTTTTTTTTTTTTCATCTTAAGTGATGATGGCGGGATTTCAGTTGTATGCTGCTCCACAGATGAGAAGTTGTAAGTAAAACACTGAATTTGAACACACATCTGTGCATACATATTCATATAAAATATACATTTTGTGTCAGAAATAATCTTCAATTTGTTCCAGCTTTTACTGTGAACTACTGTATGTATACTTTAACTACTTGTTATCAATCATTGCAATAAACTCAGAAACCAATGTTTTATCAGTTGATATGTTTTGTTTTTCTCATGTAAAATTTTCCTGACCTCTTTTTTTCTTCTTCTTAAAGACGCACAGAGTTATGATTGTGCTGCTCCAGTCATGGGAGGTGGTAAGTAAAAAGCTGAATGAGATGAACACAGATAGAAACACAGAACAAAATATCAAATACATTTTTGTGGCAGAAATACTCTTCAATTTCTTCCAGCTTTTACTGTGAACTACTGCATGTACGAGTTTTATTGCCTCTTTTTTTCTTCTTCTTAAAGGTGCGCAGATGAGGGCCATGTCACAGAGTTTGTCTAGGCCGAGTTATAATTGTGTTGTTCCACTCATGGGATGTAAGTAAAAAGCTGGATGAGATGAACACACATCTGTGTATTTCTATGAATACAGTATGTAAATAGACACACAGAGCAAAATATAAAAAACATTTTTATGTCAGAAATGCTCCTTAATTTTTTTGCAGTTTTTACTGTAACCTGTTCACATACCTGTCTGTGTTTGTAATAAGTTGCACTTTTGTATATTTGAACATATTGCATAATACTTTAACTACTTGTTATCAATCATTGAAATAAACTCAGAAACCAATGTTTTGTCAGTTGATATGTTTTGTTTTTCTCATGTAAAATTTTCTTGACCTCTTTTTTTCTTCTTCTTAAAGATGCACAGAGTTATGGTTGTGCTGCTCCACTCATGGGAGGTGGTAAGTAAAAAGCTGAATGAGATGAACACACATCTGTGTATTTCTATGAATACAATATATAGATAGAAACACAGAACAAAATACATTTTTGTGGAGGAAATACTCTTTAATTTTTTGCAGCTTTTACTGTGAACTACTGTATGTAGGAGTTGTATTGCCTCTGATAGGCTTTAGCAGTCCTGTGTATAGGCAGCATATGCAATTGCCAAGGGCAACAAGACAGTATAGAGAAGCACAATGGCGTAATCATAAATCTACTTATTAATCTTATTATATTATGAGATAAAAGTATTTCCTCTGTGCTCACGGTGTATTTGTGTGTAATAACCTGTTCACATACATGTCTGTGTTTGAATATTTGAACATCTTGTGTAATACTTTTAACTACTTGTCAGTCATTGCAATAAACTCATAAACCAGTATTTTATTAATCTTGTTTTTCTTGTGTAAAATATTCTTGACCTCATTTTTTTCTTTCTTAAAGGAGTGATTATGGGGGGCATGTCAAAGAGACGCATGGGAAATGGTAAGTAAACAACTGATTGGAATGAACACACATCTGTGTATTTCTATGAATACAATATATAGACAGAAACACAGAGCAAAATATAAAATACATTTTTGTGGTATAAATGCTCTTTAATTTATTGCAGCTTTTACTGTGAACTGTATGTAGGAATTGTATTGCCTCTGGTAGGCTTTAGCAGTCCTGTGTATAGGCAGCATATGCAGTCGCCAAGGCCAACAAGATAGTATAGAGAAGCACAATGGTGTAAAAAAAATAAAGGTTAAAATTATGTGGGTGAAATGATGGCTTTTGTATGGTGCAAAGTTTTCGTACATGTGCTCAGATGGCTCTGTTGGGTAAGTATCTGAATGAAACCAGTTTGGAGGACCAGAAATTTGCACAAAAGTCCAGGAACTTGATTCAGAGCTCTGCTTTTTATGGTTTCTCAGTTTCAATATACATAGTGCAAATGCCATGAATACAAAACAAAGGAAACTCACTAACACAGAGGGAGTTCCCCAGCACACAGACAAAAGGCCAAATTAAACAGTAGCTTTAAATACTGCCTGGTCAAACCAGCGAGCTAGTATCTTGGATAAAACCAAACAGACAATTAAAGCTATTTAACATAATGGTGACATTAAGATTTTCATTGGAGATTCATTCTCTGAGGAGCATATTAATACAGCACTTTTCAAGGTATTCAAAGATACTTTACATAAGTTAAAAGGATCCTAAAAAAACACTATAAGCACAAGGTAGCTCACAACATTAATCACACATTAAAAGGAGTTCCAAAAAAGTGAGTTTTGAATTGGTACAGATCGGTGCTGTTGCAGATGTGTTCAGGGTGCAGTAGAGTAAATCTGTGAGATGTAACTCTGGGTTACCAAATCTGTGGGTCTGAACATGTTGAACCTTGTCACGATCATAGGAAGTCAGATCAGTGCCTGATGCTGAACATGAACAGGTCAGGTCTTGGTTTTCCTGCTGAGTGCACAGGTGACAAAAACCAGAATCAGATACAGATCAGCTCAGGGCAACAACATCCAGCATCAGTCAGTGCACTGTACCATTTAATGAAGAATAAACACTGATTTAACTATTTTTCTGCTCTTGTACTGTAACAGTGCATTTCCTTTGAGAAAGCAGGTTTTGTTAGGGTAACATATTAGCATTAATGTATTTAGATTTGTTTAAATGTTTAGATTTTTTGTAAGATAATCCTGCTGCTTATTAGTATGCTCTGTTAGGATAAGGTCCAGTAAAAGATTCAAAATCATCCTATGTAGATTCAACTCTACTACTTTTCTCTTTACATTGATTTCTTCTGCCTTTTTCACACCATCATCAAGGGTCTATAATCTCTTGCAAAAATAATTAAATGATTCACTTATAAGAGTTAGGTCTGTGTGCTGGTGGTCACACACAAAACTGTTTTGTCCAAAACACATTTTTGCTAACTCCAGTAATGCATGTAAGAATTGTCTTTTATATCAAAGGCCGGGTGGATCGGCACAAAATGCATGTATTATTCTCAAAAAATGAATCCTACTGACTTTGGTGATCCCCTAACTCTTATAATGGCAATATGAGGTCAGCATTTTTTTTAAATCAAAATCTTGCAGCAATTATTGGATGGATGGATTCCCAAGAACAGACGGTCATGATCCCCAAAGGATGATTTTGTTTTCAGCTCTGAAGACTCTTCTTGTTGTCCTCAGGCTCCATTTATGATGAAGTTGAAGCTGCCATGCCCAAGCAGCCTCGAAGAGACCCTTTGCTGCAGTTGGTGTCCCTCCAGAAGGCGTCTGGTTGCTGGTTGCTTGAACCAGCTCTGGCTGCTGCACTGGGAAAGACCAGCGAGGAGGTGGAAAACCCCAAACCTTCAGCGGTGGGTCATTGTCAAACAACAACATAATGAGAACTTATTCTAAAACAGATTTAATGAATTACTTTATGTATAAAAAAATTGAAATATACCATGAAAAAAAAACTTGGAAAAAAAGAGACCAAAACAAAAACCAAAGCTATACGGTATGTATAATAATAAAAATAAATGCTGAGATATATTGTTCCATTAAAAACAATCAATTAAATTAGTCTGCAGCAGAATTTGAGGAGACTATAATTTAGAGTACAGTCACATTTTACTTTGAAATGCTTTACTGTCTTTTTTTCCCTTGATTTTGTTTTTCTCTGTTGTCTTCATTTGCTGATAAAGGTGGAAAAGGAAGTGTGGGCCACCATTCTGGCTCTGATCTGGCTTCATGGCTTCAAGTCAGATGTTCAGGATGAGTGGGAGCTTCTGGCTATGAAGGCTGCGTCATGGCTCCGTGCTCAGAAAGGTAATCACCATAATAATAAGTGCTGATCTGATGTGTTTAACTGTGTGTGCTGCTTATTATTAGCTGCTACATTTGGTGTAATTATGGATTTTTCTGTGTGTTTTTTATTTTCAGCACCAGATGTGACAGTGTGTGTGGAAGCTGGAAATGCATTGCTGGGTTGCAAGGTGCAGAAAGATTCACTGGGGATTTGACATTTTTGTTCAACTGGCTTTTCATTCTAGATTAATACATAGGAGCTGATTTACTCCATCCTGCATTTACTTCAACAACATTGAATGTTACTACTTTGCACTTTCTACCTTTTTGCCTTAATGTATTTGCACTGTGCTTCATCCATCCAGGATCAGCCATGTGACAAGACAATTGTTTTTCTGTCTCAGAGTTTTAATGTTGCTTTGTATCAGAATCTGTTTCTTTTTCCAGAAAATTAAAGTTGAATCTTTGGACCTGAAACTTCTTTGTGCATTTCAGCTCAAACAAGACAACAACACATTTCTCCATGCAGCATCCCATAAAACTGTGTGAGAAATCATGGTTGGCACATACAGAAGGGACACATGCACTTTACTGCATACTGAATGTACTGAATGTACTCTACACTAAGTCTGATCAATTTATTACAGTGCATTTCTATTGAAACCAGACCTCAGCCTTTCAGCATAAAGTTGTTGTATAAACCTGATCCTGATTTAATGTGAAGAAGATCTTTGCATTGGACCAGTAGGATCATGTGCATACAAGAAAGAAAGAAAAGATACATCAGAACAGAAAAGAGATTGAAGTAATATTAAAGCATATTTAAAAATATAATAATAATAAACAAGGTCAGTACACACACACAAAAAAGTTTGATTGACAATACTTTGTTGACAATAAGAAAGAAAATACCACCAGACTTATCCTTTAAAAGTGTGATTAGATTAGATCAGATATCTTTATTATTCAGAGTGGAAACTAGTCAACCATTCACAGTGACAAGAGTCAAGTCACCTCACAGCAGACATCATATGATAAACACACAGTGCAATATACTACCACTGCAGTAGCAATGCTAACAAACAAACTAACACATATTAAATAAAGAAAAAACAATGTATTTAATACATTTAATAAAATGTTGAACATAAGTGACACACCTGAAAAGTGGACCAAGGAAAAAGGCAACTAGTCATACCCATTTATTTGTTTTGTAATTTTGTTCATTTTGTAATGATTGACTTTTCTGGACAAACAGTGAGCGTGCTCATCATGTCCACTTCACTGGAACAAAACCGTTTTAATGGCTTATTGAAAGATCAATAATAAATAAATCAATTCTATACAAACTTCTATTATCACATTTACAGTACACGTATATCATTGAACCTGACCAGAACCTTGGCCAGTGTTGGCAATCAGGTCAGTTAACATGAGGATACACATCTGAAATATACACACTTCACTAAAAAAACTAACAGGATGACACCCACTGTAGTCACAAGGTCATCTTAGCTCTTTTAGGCACAGATTTTTTCCACATTTGTTTGAAAATGATGAATGAACACCAATTTATTCATGTTATATGAATAATTATTCATTATTTCAGTAGGCCAATTAGACAAAACAGGAATTGTTCATGCAGATGTAAAGAAAGAAAGCTTTATAGAATATATCTGTCTGAACCAGGCCTTTTGTCATTTTTGGCAAATCTCCTGTCTATTGTATTGTCTATGGCAACCTAGAGTGTAATGTTCTGAAAGAAGGAGTGAAGTTGCAGTGAGTGTTTGACTCAGGAGAGGCCAGCTGAATGAAAATCTCAAATCACCAGAGCATCTTTCTGCACCTCACACCCCAACAGTGCATTCCCAGCTTCTATACACTCTGTCACACATGGTGCTGAAAAAAACACAGAACAAGCCATCATTTAATCATCATTTAACTGAATGTAGCGGCTGATTATAACCATCACACACATCAGATCAGCACTTATTATTATGATGATTACCTTTCTGAGCACGGAGCCATGACGCAGCCTTCATAGCCAGAAGCTCCCACTCATCCTGAACATCTGACTTGAAGCCATGAAGCCAGATCAGAGCCAGAATGGTGGCCCACACTTCCTTGTTCACCTAATTCACCAAATCAAAAAAAAAACAAAAACAGGAAAGACCAACAATATGAGTGCAGATTCAAGACAAAAGCTCACCAGACATTGTCCCCCATTGTCACATCAAAAATATATACCCACATTTGTTTTGGCCTAATATTTTAATATATCTTCTGTTCATGTATGCAGCTTTTTAACTCTTTTTAACTTACTGTTTACTACAATTTAAAAAAATAACCTGTGACATTGCATTCTCACTGTATATCTAATAACCAACCGATGCAGGTTTTGGTTTATCCAGCTCCTCGCTGGTCTTTCCCAGTGCAGCAGCCAAAGCTGGATCAAGCGCCCAGCAGCCAGATGCTTTCTGGAGGGACACCAACTGCAGCAAAGGGCCTCTGGGTGGTTGCTGGGTAAAGACTGTATCATCACTTAAACATTTCTCTGAGGAGAAAATCATAGAAAGTGTAAACACTATAATCTGTGTGTAGCTGCATAAAAGTGGGAAAGGGATTGTAGAGATTATTGGAACTGCTGTCTGTTCACACACACAAAGACACACATACAGCAAAGATATTGGAACTAAAAGCCTTGTAAACAGATACATACTGCAGGTTACTGCTATGGATACTGATACGGAAAGATACATGTTCCTCTGAATGTGCAGCTTCTTTAAAAGACACATAGTTTGTCTGAGATTGAAAAGAAATCATTAACAATCTATATGTTTGCTTACCAATGCAATGAAGTGACTCTTTCTGACCACCCTTAAAGAAGCTGCCAGCTTTGCTGAAAACTGTTGAGAAGAAGTAGAATTCAAGCAAATCATCAGGAGATGTTTTTTTACATAATTTATTTCACATTTAGCTATTGCCTTACTGGCACATGAGCCACATCCTTAACCATAACTTTCAAGATTTGTATTGTAGTCATCTATTATGTTTGTTGCAATAAATAATGACGCTTAAATATATAACCCAAACAAAAACCTACCAAAATAATTTGTTTTGCTTAATTAATTAGACAAATATATTACTACATTTCTATGCGATTTGATTACATGCAGCACTAAACACAAAGTACATGGAATCAGTTTTGCAGGTACCAAAGTATTGCAAAGAAAAGAAACCTGATGATGTTTCCCCTTCTCAGCACAAACAGACAAAGGGATGTGGTGTTCAGGCACAACACTGAAGTCAGGCTAGCATTGCTTAACAATCACTGGCTTTCTTCATTAAGGGAAAATTTGTTCTCTAGCAAAGTCTTATCTTCTGCTCTTATTCTTTGAGATTGCTGTTTTTACATGTAATTTTTCAGTGCTTAATACAACATAAAGGAAATTCTGTTCACCCCAATTTATTTAAGCACCCTCCTTTAATAAATTTTGATCAGTCAAACCATTTTTTACTCAGTGTAGATTAAAAAAAATCTAAAAGAACACAGGAAGAAGATTTACCTGAATTCAGTTTCTTCTTTACAGACTTCCCTGAAAAATGTAAAAGACACATTGAGAAAGTTACAACATTAAAGCGGCTAGAAATAATATTATTCATAAGGACAATGTATCAAATGCAATGTGCAATGACAAAGGTGTCCCTTGTAGTGATGAAAGAGAATTCAGGTGTTTATTTCTATATAGAATTAATACACAACTCTGGAGCTCCCCCTGGCTTTTTGGAGCTTTATAGCAAGTTCCTACTCTTTGTGTAGCTGTCTGGCCCCCAACTTTACTGTTTTGATTGTCTCTCACTGCTTTTATAGTGTCAAAAAAAACAAACAAACACAAAAAAAAAAAAACACCTGGCCGTTAAAAGTTCTAAAAATACACTGTACACTACCTGTTCAGCACCAAACAGCAGAGACAGTTAACAACTAGCTGGTGAACACAGTGAAGCATTGAGCAGCTAAAGATTTCCCTCTGTGTGTAGCTTCCAGCCAATAACAGCGGCCAGGGTGTGAGGTCTCTCCATTTTTAGTATTTGACTTTGTGTCAAAGCAAGAAGCATACTCACAAACGCACACCTCCTAATGAACAGGTGACATTCATCAGGCTGGGATGAGCGATTTATGACAAGTTCATACCACAGCTAGCCTTGATACAGGGCATAAAATTTATCACAGTCCTGAAAAGCCCATCAAGACCTTCATCATACAGTGATATCAGGGTCAGTTAATAGCACCATGTAGGGCCAAATCTGATCCTCCAGAAAAATTATTTAAAAAAAAGAAATTTCCCACGAATGTGTTTGCTTACCATGGCTCTGAAATGAAGCAGTAATCTTATGGGACCAGCCAAAGCCGCCAAAACCTGTTTATGGAGAGATTTCATGTTACTCACCTGGATATTCTGTAACATAACCTTCATTTTGTTTCATGTTTATCTGTACTGTAGCCCCAAAACACAAAACGCATTCATACAGTAGTTTCAGTGAGGTTCACATGAATAACTAAATATTCTTACAAGAGAAATGTATTGTTTGATTGTATTATATTGTTGTGCAAGTATTATATTGTGTTGTATTCAGAAATAAATTTAGAAATAAAAACACAAAAATGTTCAAACAACAAAAAACAATTCAGCTTTTACCACATACCTGAATCACATGGATCCTCATCGAACCCCAGACAAAAATCACGCGAACTGTATCCTTTTTAAATAAAAAAAAAAGCGAGTAGAACATTAAATCTAGTTTTGTCTTGCACAAGAGTTAGTAGACAAAAACTGAAATTAAAAAATGAAATTAAAAAAGCTGATTTTTTCATTTGCTGACCTAACATTAGATCATTTCTGAACAACAGAGGCCCTTGAATTGCCTTGCTGTCGCCTTTATTGACAGCAATGAAGGCGGTGAAGGAACTGCTCACTCCTGATTGGACACTGAGCTCTACCACCTTCTGCCTCGCTCCTCCATCTTGCTCTTCTCCACCCGCTCTCTCCTCCATCTCCAGGGAGCGAATCAGAGTCCGAGCACCCAGCCTGTGGACTGTTAGTCTGCAGACAAGAGAGAGGAGTTTGGACAGGTGGAGCTTATCTTACATTTTTATCAATGTACAATGGAGATCCATGTGTGAATCAACCATATGTTAGGTCTTTTTAGATCAAATTTTACTGACCAATTCAGATTTTGACCTGTGATTGCATCAATATTATGACAACATCAGCAATCTTTCCACCCTGCCACATTACAAACACAGTACAAACCCTAAACTTACAATTCTAATCTAGCTTTTATTTATGTCAAGAGCTCCCTCAGCTTTAATCAACAAAGTCATGATATAGGGACTCCACACTGTTCTCCAAGAATATGAAGAAATTCCACAGGTTAGTGTAATATCCTTTCAGTTAATAGGAACATATTTATCTTTTTTTTCTATTGGAAACTCACTACCCAGTTCATGGCCCTTCTATTGTCTGACCAAACCCTGTTTTACCCAGAGTCCTCTGCAGGTTTGAGACTGAAGCGAAGCTGGTTCTGGGATGGATGACCTGCCAGGTTGTACTTCACCATCACACAGCCCTCTGCTGCCTCTGGACTCTGAGAGAGCATTACAGTGATAGAAAACATGTTTGTTAATGTGGTGACAAACCTAATGAAAAAAAAACGCATAATGCCAATCTTTCAGATTACTGTGAGGCAAATCCAGCCTCAGATATAAAATATGTATTTCACTATGAGATAGTGCTGCTCCTACCTCTCCAGTGAGTTGGGCATAAATCAGTGACCTTTGACCCTGGAAAACTGCTGTGATTGGTGGAGAGAGGACAGTGACAGACACTTCCTTTGGTAAATCCCATGTGACTGAGATGTCCACCACAGCTGGCTGCAGAGCAAATCGCAGCGACTGCATCACCTGATGGATAAAACATATTTATTCATTATTTATTTTTAATTTTGTCTTTTGTCTAGATATTTTTTAAAATAGTAAATGGTCATGTCTTACTTTTGGTTGCATCCTGTCAGTTCCTGTGATGAACTGAGCGTGACCTCCTCCTTCCTTGGCCAACCCATTGATAAGAGCAGAGCTGGCTCCTTCCCCGATCCCAAAAGAGAAACAACTGCAATAAAGTAGATTTGTTTTTAACACACAGAATTCAGACATGTTCTGGGAGTTGTGTGGGTGATTGTTGTGTTATTGTAGTTTCACCTGTGGGAGCCTGAGTTGTCCCTCACCAGATTTATAACTTCTTTGGTGTCCCCCACCTCACCGTCAGTAAAGACAAACAGCTGGGGCAGAGCGTTTACATATCACTGTTACTTACATAATATCACACTATGAAACATGTAACATGCGCTATAAGTCATCTACAAAATAGCAGTGTCAGGTTGCTGTTTCAATAACACAAGTAGATATAACAGTGATGTATATAGAACAAATATGGTATGTTAAGTATGAGCCTCTAATAAACTGGTTTGCACTTGGAAAGGACAGAAAAGTAGGAACTACTGAGTAGATCAATCAAGCCATTGTTTATAGATTGTATAGAATACGTTATCCCCGCGAGTGAACAATAGAAACAAGCAGAAGTTTTAATAAAAGATAGCAGTGAGTGAAACGAACACAGCTGAAAACAAACTGTCACATCTGCTTCAGCAGCATTTTCCAGATCTATCACACTTATACATGCCCAAATCCTGTCCAAACTTTCCTGCAACTGCACATCCACACTAATATTTCTGTCCACAGATATCATCAGGAAACTGTACAAACTACACCACAGGGAAGAGCAGTGATATAGGTTATATCTCTTAAAGCAGAGCTATTCAGCTGTCACACGTCAAAACTTACTCACCTCAATGGAGACACATATCAAACAGAAAAAAATGGCCCTTACGTTTTTGCATAATGCATGTGTTTATGTGTGTGTGTGTGTGGTGTGTGTATTACTCGTCTTGGTTGACTGGGAATGCAGGGCTGGCTGTAAATATGTTTGAGGGGCTTCAGGATCTCTGTTCCTCCCAGATCAGCGCCCATCTCTTCAACTATCTTCAGAGCCTCTTCCATGGTCTTCTCACCGTACTCCACACTCTTACTGCCATCAGAAACACACAGATGGGAGAGGTTGGATGGTTGTGTAGCGCTACCAACTTCCACAACTCAATTTGAAATTCATATCCAGTCTTTTTTATAGCATAACTGTAATCTTTCACTAAACTTTGTAGGAATAAAGGCCCTGAAATAGGGCCCTTTCAGGAGTGAATGTTAAAACACTTTATGATTAAATATAATTTGGGGTTTTGCAGAACAATCAAAGATCAAAGATCCGTCTGCTGACAGAACTGACATACAGACGCACATGTGCAAACAGTGTTTTCAAAGACAGGAACACATTTTTCTGGACTGAGTGAAATGAAGAAGTGACTTACGGGAAGATGTGTTGATAACTGGACCCGAAACTGTAGATGTTGAAGTAGCAGCCCATTGGTAAACTCTTCAGCAGGAGCAGTAGAGTATCCTTGGTGGAAGACAGAAAAGATTGTGAAGGTCACTGTGTGAGAGGAACACTATGAATGATTTTATGACAGAGTTAACACATAATGAATACCCTGGCACTGCCAATGCGAGTCTCTTGCTGGTTGCTGTTACCCATAGGACAATCCATACTTTCAGACCGATCGATCAAGAACACAAACTCTCCACATGAGGCAACTGAAGACATCACAGCCTGAGGGAACTCAGGGTACAGGCTCAACATCACCACTGGATCACCCATCAGAGTGCCTGAAACACAGGAAAGAGACCACAAATCTGTATCTTTATAATTCATTACAGCACATGGAACTCATCAGTTTGAGGATGAGGATAATTAACATTTTATTTTCAGAGTAAGAACTTTTCTAGTTTGCACTCACCAGGCTTGGCAGAGGCCTCTCCTGCCTCCACCACAGCAGTGGGCTGGTGGGCACCTTTGTAATAAATCAACAGTTCAACATCCCTGTTGAACTTGTGTCCTGCAGCCAACTTGACCTGCAGTTCACAAAACACACTCATAAACATAAATAGAGTGATGTCTTGTCCTCAGTAATGAGGAACAACCACACACAGCAGACACATTAGCACTCTACATACCGTGGCTTGAGTTTGCTCTGTGTTGAGGTACTGGAGAGGGTCCAGAGAACACTTGGACTCTACTTTAGAGATTGGACGAGGAGAGGACACCCAGGCAGAGAAAGACAGGCTGTAGGGCACCAGAGAGGCTGGAATAGACGTCACCTGGATGCTGCTACCTTCTCTACCTGTGAACGAGATCAGATAAGGTTGAAATGTTGTAATCACAGAGGCATTACAAAATGGCATTACTTAAGCAACTGTGAGGCATTGTTTAAAGTCCTGGATGACACACGGCTATTGCATACAAAACCTTGTCAAAGGAAAGAACATGTACATCCCCAAAACATTTTACAGCTGCTGGAATTTGAAAGACTGGCAATAAATAAGAACACATCTGAGTTATGAATGGACAAAGGGCAACTATGTATTAATTAAAACACAACTGTTAGAGTGAGAAATATGGGATGATTGTGATGCACACGACTGTATGTACAAATACTGACTCTGAACTTCATAGTGTATCTCTTCAGCCTAGCAAACTGGGAGATCCGCATTTGCAAATGTGAACTAGTTATTGTAATAAAACTGTGAAAGACAACTTGCTGTCTGTGAATTCATCTTAAAATTTCCAAGACAAACACTCTCACAATCATATTAGGCACTTAGCCAACTGATTTGTCTACAATGAAATTTTTGAAATTTTGCAATGTTGGAAGTGTGGATATATGTTATTGTTGGAATGAAACTCCTTGCACGGACAGATGTGGTGTGTATCAGCAGAAAGGGTTGACTGGTTTTCCTACCCTGAGGTTGATAGCGAGGGTTGAGCACAGCAGGCAGACAAAATCTCAGTCCATCATCAGCCTGCACAGCCAGCTCAGTGATGTACTCCAGCCTGATGGAGGCGCTCTCTCCTGGAGGCAGACTGCCCACACTCAGAGAGAATATATCTGGGCTCTGCTCACTCTCCTCCAATAGGAAGGCCTGCTGACCGGAGCTCAATGCATCATCATACTCCTCACAAGCCTGCAGCACAGATGATACATGTGAGTAACGTTTGGTGTGTTTACTGTCTTCAGATTCATTATAGAGAGTACGTCTTTACTGTCCAGCTCACCTCCTGTTTCTCCTTCACCTCAGCTACAATCTGTGTTTCTCCAATCTTAGCACTGAAGTGACAGACAGCAGCATCTCCAGGCAGAGGGAAGACAAAAACAGCCTCTAGTGGTTTGTCCTCCTTGTTCTCATAGAGCAGAGTGGAGACCACTGCAGCCACATGGTCCCTCACTTCCAGCTCCACTTCAATGCTCTTGAGAGGAACTGGTGAGAAACAATTGATGACCAATTGACTGATATTTGACTTTGAAAAGAAAAGCTGCCTCCCTGATAGCCAAAAAAAAAAACACTTGCATGGATAAAATACAGTGCTGCTCATAAATGTGTGGCCCCTTTAGAAGTTTCTCTATTTCTGCTAAATATGAGCTAAAACATGGTTAGATTTCTACACCAGCCATGAAACTAGACAAAGGGAATCAAATAAAACAAATGACACAAAAACATTAAACTTATTAATGTATCAATTGAGGAAACTGATGAAATCTTACATATGTGAGGCAAAAGTATGTGAGCCCTTGTTCTCAGTAACTGGTGTGACCCCATTTTACAGCAATAACCTCAACCAAATGTTTCCAATAATAGTTTATCAGCCCTGTACATCAGCTTGGAGAAATTTTAGCCCAAATGGGAAATTCTAAAGGGTTCACAAATTTTTCTAGCAGCACTGTATATCCAAACACAGACACACACCAGCCTGTTTGTAACCACCCTCATTTTTACACAAGAAAATACAAGGATACAAACTGAAATAGTAACCATAGTATGATTACCGTTTGGAATTTATGGAAACAAAAATAAAAAATGTTTTTAGATCTGTACCTGGTTCCTTCTCAGTAGTAAGTAGGCCGCTGGAGTCTTCCATCCTACCTATGCGACAGGTAACAAGGACATTTGAGGACTTTCTGGTGTAGTGATGAGTAAAAGTGTAATGCAAGTTACTTTAACCTTACGTTCTGGATATTGTTCAACAGTTAGGACATCAGTTAGATTTTTTTTTTCATTTTCATATGAGTGATGTCATTTAAATATGTTTTCTGATTTTCAACTTTTATTTTAGAGCTTTCTCAGATATTTTCAAGTGTTCTAGTTTAGTTTTTGAGTGACCGTGAACTGTTGTTAACCTCTCTCACCTCCACATTAGTCTCTTACCGCCTTATTACCGCCGATATTGTGTGGCGAAGATATTATTACTTTGTGCCAACAAATCAGTTTGATATAAGCCTCAGTATCGTAATACTGAGGCTTGGGAGACACCACGTAAACCACAATTCTAGATAGGGTATGTTAGACATTGGTTTATAAAAGATTTTAAGTTAACATTTCTGTATTTGTTAAGTGGAACGCTATCTTGTAGTGTATCGAGGACAACTTTTCACGGCTTTATAACTAATTTAAACAACTTGGTGAAACGTGGTAAGTGACAGTATGATCTATACTTGCTTTGCATGAGATGTGCGACGACAATAATCCCCCCCGTGAAGTCCACGTGTGTTCCGTCAACTACAGCCACTTTTAAACGTTTAACAGTAACATACACTGATATAAATCCTCTGTCAGCTACACTCAGAAACAAGCTGAGATGCTAAGTATATTGTGTCGCTCTCGACGTAGCAGGAGAGCGACACAAGGGGAGGGGGGCTTGTATGCACGTGACTGGTCACAGGCGACGGAGTACTTTCACTTTTGATACTCCACCACTCCTCAAATACTGACGACTGACTGATAAGTAACACAATGGCACAACTGATTTAACTGCATATACTGTAGAAGGATAGATAGGCATTACTTTCTGAGGGTCGAACTCCACTATAAATGGTTTTAGCTAACGTTTACTCTAAATAATAAACATTTGTCTTGCTCACATTACATGAACATCACAGTGTATTCTGTGTCATCTTGGACAATTTAACAGCAGATAAATAAAACCACGCGTACCTCTGAGGATAAATGATCAGCCCGGGTTAGTTTTAGCCTAGTTTCCTCCCGTTATTGCGCTGCATGCTTTGTGAGAGAAGTGTTCTTCGGACGATGAACGCTTTAATACTCAGCTGTTAACAGACCATCACTGCCAAATCTGTCACGCCTATGGGGGTAATCTCGATTTAACCACTGAGATATCAGATGGGTGGGACTTGTAGTCGCTATTCTCATACCGAACATTTGGACACAGAAACATTTCTTAAGAGATATTAAAATACTCTGATTGGAATCTGTTGAAGCTTTATGCAGCGTGGTTTATTACAGTACTACTACCGTGGGTTATGTTTTACATAAGCACACAGAGGCAAGGATGCAGTTCAACCCATCACTTTACTGTCGCTCACATCTCACTGACATACACAGCCAAGAGCATAGCAGTAGTGATAGACCAACATAGTCGATCCAATATACCACATCCCTCTTTTCCAATGGAGATGTGGCCTACATCAGTTGCCTCAATTTTTAACTCTTTAATAACAATAAACTATAAGGCTATATCATTAACAGGGGTTTTCCTTTCACATGCACATCTCAGTTATCCATGAAACATGTCTCAGACTAATAAATGGCTCTTATTAACCACTGTAAACAATTTTCTGGTTAAGCCTTCAATCAGTAATATTTAAATGGATTTAGAACATTTGACATTTCAAAACATTTCAAAATAGGCTTTAAACATTTCAAAATTAGGAACTTCTTATCTTTCACCCCCCCCCCCCCCCCCCCCCCCCACCCCCACCCCTCTCTCTCTCTCTCTCTCTCTCTCTCTCTCTCTCTCTCTCTCTCTCTCTCTCTCTCTCTCTCTCTTTTTTAGATCATTGAACACATTAACAGCATGCAACATCCGTGACATCAGTCCTTGTATTTAGCAGGGAGTCTAACTGCCCTGTCACACCTGTTCACAGTCAGGTTGAGCAAGGGATCATGGGAGTTGTTGTCTTGGTTGTTAAACAACAGCTTCACAGGTGTTGTGCCGTATTAAGCACCCCTGCCGTGAAAAGCACCCCCCCCCCCCCCCCCCCCCCCCCCGTCGCGGGAACGCGCATGTGAAGACAGACGCTATAAACGACTACCACACGGACATATATTACCCACAGACCTTTTATTCACGAATAAATGTCAAAAGATGAATTGCTCATGTTTTTAATTTACTACGAATGACAACGTACACACAATGACGCGAATTAAATTCTCATTCCATGTCACGTTCTGTTTAGCGTCCAGTTTTGTGTTAATGATTCATGTTTAAATGGATTCCACAATAGTCATACCTGTATTTTAATTTTCCAGCATCTTCATCCTTCCCCAGTCAAAGATAACAAAAAACGGGTAAATGGTCATTGATGCCTGCTTACTGTGTTGTTGTCTTCCATAATATTTGTAAATATATTATCCATTGAAGTGTTAGTGTGTTGTTATTTTTCTTGGTCTACTGATCATTGAATATGAACTCCTAAATATATGTGTGTGTGTGTATATATATATATATATATATATACACACACACACACACACATCCATGAAACTTACTCACTCCACTTATCAGCACCTGTCCAATAACTATACTCTTAAAAGTATTTGATGCTGGGACCACCAGAAAGGGCTTTTTTGGGGGGGTGCTTTTCATGGCAAGTCAGTCTGCCAGGAAATGCACCCCCTGCTATCTCCCACCAGGAAAGTGTCACATCCCTGAAACTTACTCCACTTATCAGCACCTGTCCTATAACTATACTCTCAAAAGTATTTGATGCTGGGACCACCAGAAAGGGCTTTTTTGGGGGGGTGCTTTTCACGGCAGGTCAGTCTGCCAGGAAATGCACCCTCTCCTATCTCCCACCAAGAAAGTGTCACATCCATGAAACTTACTCCACTTATCAGCACCTGTCCTATAACTATACTCTCAAAAAGTATTTGATGCTGGGACCACCAGAAAGGGCTTTTTTGGGGGGGGTGCTTTTCATGGCAAGTCAGTCTGCCAGGAAATGCACCCCCTCTTATCTCCCACCAGGAAAGTGTCACATCCATGAAACACATCACTTTCACGAGAGTATTATCAACATCTGTTAATGCATTTTGTTTTACACTGAATTGCATCAGCATCTCTGTATAAGAAATAAATGGAGATGTATATTAACTGCATTTGTCCCAGCTTTTAGTGTAACCGTAATATGATCAAGACTACATGTTTAAATATTAGATCAAGTCATTTTATTATAAATTATATACATACAAACAGCATGTGATGCTAAATGCGTTTACTGTAGCTCTATTATCCAATTTTGCAACAATCATATATAATATAATAATAATCAATCATGCAAATGACGTTACACCACTGCGCGTCACCACAAATTTGTGGGGGCCCCTTTAAGGACCCAGAAATCGAGAGCGACAGGTATATTGACAGCAACATGGAGACAGTGTTATATCACACTATTCTTGTTTACAAAACTGAAGGCCAGTATCCTGCAAACATTTCCAAAGCTGAGAAAAATGAAGTTCGACGAAAGGCCTCAAAGTTTGTCGTCGAAGGTGAGTTAAGGATTTCTGTTTTAAATATAGACTTCACGCGTTTACGTTAATTTACTCGTGTACATGCCAACTCTGTAATGTTTAATATATTTGCTGTATAATATATTTGATGTTAACGTACGTTTCAATTTAACTCCTAGATGGAGCACTGTATTATCTCAAAGGTCCTGGTAAGGTCACCAAAACGAAAGTGGTTAGAGGCACGGAGGAGGCCAACGCCATTTTTAGGGACTTCCATGACAGCCCCACAGGTGCGCACACCGGACAAAAGAAGACCAGAGATGCCATTTCTAAAAGGTTTTTCTGGCCTGGTGTGTCTGCTGACATAGATAAATGGGTAAGAAAACACTGCAATTGAAGAACAATTGAGCACTTTGCTTTTTAATGAGTTTCAGCAGATTACATACTTACTTGCATGGAGGTATATGTATATTTTCATTTAATTATAGAAACTTTAAAATGTGTTCTACATGGTTGAATCTAATATGAAGTGACAGAAAAATGCCAGCAGACTTCCTCATGTATATGTGTTTTAAACAGGTGTCAGAATGTGCAGTGTGCCAGTCAGCTGCTCATATAATTAAACAGGAGGTGGAGTATACCCCCATAAAGGTAACTGTTGACACATTCTCATAATCAATGTCTGTTCTTTTTTCACAAAACATATTTACCTTACTGATATACATTTTTACATAATTTTAACATATTCTCAGCAGAGCATGTGGAAAGGAATTAAGCTCTGACTGACTGTAGCTGAACTACTTTCCTTAAACGTCACCATGCTCACAAACATTGTATCCAGAATTAAATGTATATATTTATTTTGTGCTGCTTTTTTCAGGTAACACATCCATTTGAACTGCTCGGTATGGACCTGATAGGCAAATTGAAAACCACCAAAAGTGGCCATCAGTACATCTGCGTCATGGTGGATTACTTGACAAAGTGGCCACAGGCCTATCCTCTCCATACCAAAACAGCAGCTGAGGTGACAGAATGCATTGTAAAATTCTTCCATCAGTTTGAGGCTCCAAAAAGGATACTGACTGATCAAGGAAGAGAGTTTGTCAATGAGGTAATTTTGAAAATTCATTAAAAAAAATGTTGCTGAAATATTTTTGTTGTGTTTTGATCTATAAACAATATGTTCTTTATTTTAACAGATAAACAAGAATGTATGTGAAAAGTTGGGGATAAAAAGGAGTCTTTGTTCACCTTATCATCCTCAAACGAACGGGCTGGTAGAGAGGATGAACGGCACCATACAAAGGTGAGGCAATTGGTTAATTTACAAAAATTCATTATATACTTTATGTACATTATCATCATGTGTACCATAGAGTCTTCAACTTACAGCAGCAATGCCAGTTGGACCATAAATATATTGTTTTGGGAGATGCCTATTGTCAGTTAAAGTTCTGTTATTATTTTAGAGCTCTCAGCAAGCTGGTGACAAAAAAATCCGAAAACTGGGAGCACCAGCAGCACCTCACCTGCAGCACCAGCCTCACCTTCAGCACCAGCAGCCCCAGCCTCTCCATCAGCACCAGCCCCACCAGCAGCGCCTACCGCCGCAGCCTCTTCATCAGCCCCAGCCTCACCTGCAGCACCAGCAGCCCCAGCCTCACCTTCAGCACCAGCAGCCCCAGCCTCTCCATCAGCCCCACCAGCAGCGCCTGCCGCCACAGCCTCTCCATCAGCCCCAGCTTCACCATCGGTACCAGCAGTCCCAGCCTCACCTTCAGCTGTCTCAGCAGTTACCTCACCAGCTCCAATATACACACACGCTTCAGTTGAAAAATGTAGGTAGTATATTATATACCTTTTTTGTTTGAATAGTAATTTTTACAAAATGCAGTAAATTGTGTAGTATAAGATGGTAATAATGTCATATAACATAGTATTATATTTTTTTCAGATGTGCAGGAGGCATGGGCAGGGAAAGACATACATGTTCTTCTATCCAAAGTGGGCCCATACAAACTGTTCTTTTGGGATATTGAGAACACTGGTCCCAACAAAGAGCTTGAGAGTGAGGTATAATTTTCTCATTATTGTATGAAATCACCCATTTCCAATCCCTAATTGCAAATATTCAACAATGACTTAAAATACATTGCAATACAATTGCCTTAAATCATGCAAGGACATTCAGTAACACTACTGTACGGTTTTATTAAACTATCTACCCTATAATTTAATAACTCCCACCGTAAGGGGTGTTTTAACTGGTGAACAGTGTCTCACTCAGGCTCCGACAATTTCTTAATGTAGTTCACAAGTTTATTAACATAAGAATTCATACAATTTCCACATACTATGCCACCTAAGATAGTACAGTAGCGCCATTTGCCAAGAGCCAGGCAATCAACTGAAAAACAAATATAAAGAAATAACATAAATGACACAGCCTTTATCAACTATACAATCCGTATAAATGAACTTAATTACAAAATTACAGTATTTATCACACATTAACTATGTACAACTCACCAGCTCAGCTTCACCAGTCAAAACCATAACCACTTATGACATAACAGTCTGTAACAGAGCTATATAGATTAATATTGACACCAATAATTATGAACACTCAAATACAAATAATAACTGAGGAGTAACTACTAATAACACCTGAGGATATTATTTACAACGTAACAACTGTAATATAGTAAAAATAAATTAACATGTTCTACAGAAAATAAGAGAACTGCACAACTGCAAAACAATGCAGTTGAAAGTACAGTGAAACTGCCTCTGTGCAATAATTAATGCCATCTTTGTGACATTTTTTATAGGTGATCAACGCATATGTGATGCTGCTTCTAAAAAAATACAACCAGCGCAATGAAGCAGCTTATATTGACACATATGCTATGACGGCAATCTGGAAGAAAAGATTTGGAAAAATCCGGGTATGTATTGTTTTGTTATGACTTCGCATTTTGTAAATGTTGCAAATATACATTTTTTAATTAACAGGGATTTTTTTGACTACTTTCAGATTGATCCAGCTGCATACAAAATCATCTTGGGGATTGTGAACGAGAACCATCACTGGATGTTGGTGGTGAGAACAAGCTCTGTATCTACAGTGTATACACTCCACATAATAAGCCATTTACTTGATAAATTTGGCCATGCATACGTACTCGCAGTTATTATAAAAAAAGGTCTACACAATACCCTACATTGTAGAATTTCAATAATATCATGGGTTCTTGCCTAATGTATGTTGTGTTTCCATGTGAATAATAAAAGGTTATGTACCCACATGAGAAGAGGGCACTTTTCTTGGATCCACTTGGGGAAAGTAGAGAAAAGGTGAAGGTGTGCCTGGAGTCTACAAGGTAAATTTGACTCAAAAATGTAGTGGTCCTTGTGTTCTGTGAGTTGTTAAATGATTATGTGCAGCAGTTTACACATACTTACATTTACTACTTACATACTTTAGAGCATTCATGAGGAAAAAAGGCTGCAATGTTTCAAGGTGGACATGCAGCACTCTCCCTCATGCATGTCAGCAGGATGGCACATCCTGTGGTGTTCTGGCCTTAAAAGTGAGTGTGAAATGCATTTACCTAAACATAAATGTCAAACTCAAATTGAGTAGCAATCGACCTGCTTTTATACATCATGATGTAGGTTTTATTCAATTTGGTAATACTGTACATGTACTGAATGTAATTCTCTAAATTTGATGTTTGATTTGTGTGTAATAGATTAGAGGAAAATATCATAGACCATTCAATCCTTATGCCATTCTACTAATCAAATGTCTCTTCAGTTTTCAGAGAAAATTTTACAGGGGGTGGCCATAGATTGTGACACATCAAAGAAGGCAGTGGACAAGATGAGGCTGGACATAGCCACTTCCCTCCTCAGAGAATCTGGTGTGTTTCCTTTTTGCTTTACATTGTCAATCACTTCTGTACTCTGTAAAACTGTAGACATTTTTTGGAATAACATTGTGCAGGTTCCCACTCTGCAAAGGGTAAAATAAGACAAGGCTGTGAAATTTCAGGTTGAAAATTGTAATCATTTTTCTTTTAGTAAAAATTTGAAATGGTTGAAATTTTGACCTGAGCATTACATAAACATATTCATTGAATACTGTTTGTTTTAACAGATGGTCTAAGCAGCCTCTGCTTTTATTGTGGGATGGAGGACCAGGATGAAACACAATGGGTAATTTCTTGACATTAAAAATGTAAAAAAAAAAAAAAATGAAAAGAAATATTTTTTTCAGACTTGGTCAACATTAGATTTGCAGTGGTAATTACAACAATCTTCTGCATCTTCAGCATCTACTAACAATTAATATTGTGCTCATTTTATGTTACCTTGCAACTAAGATTACTTCAATATACTTCAGGATTAATTCAATTCTAGTTAGAATACAACATTTATGTGGTGAGAACTTCCAAAAATTGAAGAATTAGTATGAATATTAGCAGTCAATTAATTTAGAGATATCCTATCTTTAGGGATACCCCATAATGCAAAACGTATGTAACACATAGATGTCCCTGTTTTCCAGATTTGCTGTGACATGTGTCAGAGGTGGTACCACCATGAATGTGTACAGAGGCCTCCAGTGGATGAGCAGTACTTATGCCTTGCATGCAAGTAGTGGTGTCCCTTGTTACCTCTGACAAGGAGATTGTGTTTTCACCCACATCTGTTGATTTGTTTGTCTGTTCAAAGGGTGCATTCTGTCATTTTTTTTAAACTTTTTTTTACATTTTGTGATAGATATGCAGGTATCAAAACCCTTCTGGTTTTGAAAGTATTTATTATTTTCTTATTATTATTTATTATTTTCTTCTATTTATTTTTTTGGTTATTTTCTATATTATTGTTTGAATATTTACCTTATTATTGATATATTTATTTTATTTATGTTTATTCATGTTATATTTTTTTCTAGCAAGACACAATTTAAAAAATGTTTTTGTTTCGTGTGATGGTGTTTTCAACATGTTGGTTTTATTACAATAAATCTGTAAATGCTCTCAATGAGTGAGTTTATATATGCATATCCCAAAAGAAGAGTTGAGGTGAACAACTTTAACCAATAGGCATAAAGATTTCCTTCAAATTACACTAACCTATTACAAGATAGTTTCTGTTGGTCCCAGCATCAAATACTTTTAAGAGTATAGTTATAGGACAGGTGCTGATAAGTGGAGTAAGTTTCATGGATGTGACACTTTCCTGGTGGGAGATAGGAGGGGGTGAATTTCCTGGCAGACTGACCTGCCGTGAAAAGCACCCCCCCAAAAAAGCCCTTTCTGGTGGTCCCAGCATCAAATACTTTTGAGAGTATAGTTATAGGACAGGTGCTGATAAGTGGAGTAAGTTTCATGGATGTGACACTTTCCTGGTGGGAGATAGGAGGGGGTGCATTTCCTGGCAGACTGACCTGCCGTGAAAAGCACCCCCCCAAAAAAGCCCTTTCTGGTGGTCCCAGCATCAAATACTTTTGAGAGTATAGTTATAGGACAGGTGCTGATAAGTGGAGTAAGTTTCATGGATGTGACACTTTCCTGGTGGGAGATAGGAGGGGGTGCATTTCCTGGCAGACTGACCTGCTGTGAAAAGCACCCCCCCCAAAAAAGCCCTTTCTGGTGGTCCCAGCATCAAATACTTTTGAGAGTATAGTTATAGGACAGGTGCTGATAAGTGGAGTAAGTTTCATGGATGTGACACTTTCCTGGTGGGAGATAGGAGGGGGTGCATTTCCTGGCAGACTGACCTGCCGTGAAAAGCACCCCCCCAAAAAAGCCCTTTCTGGTGGTCCCAGCATCAAATACTTTTGGGAGTATAGTTATAGGACAGGTGCTGATAAGTGGAGTAAGTTTCATGGATGTGACACTTTCCTGGTGGGAGATAGGAGGGGGTGCATTTCCTGGCAGACTGACCTGCCGTGAAAAGCACCCCCCCAAAAAAGCCCTTTCTGGTGGTCCCAGCATCAAATACTTTTGGGAGTATAGTTATAGGACAGGTGCTGATAAGTGGAGTAAGTTTCATGGATGTGACACTTTCCTGGTGGGAGATAGGAGGGGGTGCATTTCCTGGCAGACTGACCTGCCGTGAAAAGCACCCCCCCAAAAAAGCCCTTTCTGGTGGTCCCAGCATCAAATACTTTTGAGAGTATAGTTATTGGACAGGTGCTGATAAGTGGAGTAAGTTTCATGGATGTGACACTTTCCTGGTGGGAGATAGCAGGGGGTGCATTTCCTGGCAGACTGACCTGCCGTGAAAAGCACCCCCCCAAAAAAGCCCTTTCTGGTGGTCCCAGCATCAAATACTTTTGAGAGTATAGTTATTGGACAGGTGCTGATAAGTGGAGTAAGTTTCATGGATGTGACACTTTCCTGGTGGGAGATAGCAGGGGGTGCATTTCCTGGCAGACTGACCTGCCGTGAAAAGCACCCCCCAAAAAAAGCCCTTTCTGGTGGTCCCAGCATCAAATACTTTTGACAGTATAGTTATTACCCACCCCGTTGTCATTTCATCAGGTTTTGGGGAAGATCTGACGCCCTTCAATTTTTGACCATTTTCTCAACCCGCGGGCTGTCGTTTTTTTCGGGTTTTCGGCGTAACCTCCGGAGCTGAAATTTCTTTGGAACAAAGATAATTCTTTCTAATCTCTGCAATTTCTCAATTAATACCCACCCCGTTGTCATTTCATCAGGTTTTGTGGAAGATCTGACGCCCTTCAATTTTTGACCATTTTTTCAACCCGCGGGCTGTCGTTTTTTTCGGGTTTTCGGCGTAACCTCCGGAGCTGAAATTTCTTTGGAACAAAGATAATTCTTT
Source organism: Euthynnus affinis (assembly GCA_029490765.1). Classification (NCBI taxonomy): domain Eukaryota; kingdom Metazoa; phylum Chordata; class Actinopteri; order Scombriformes; family Scombridae; genus Euthynnus; species Euthynnus affinis. The sequence goes on along the minus strand of CM055845.1, from coordinate 24,915,619 downwards.
CTAATCTCTGCAATTTCTCGATTAATACCCACCCCGTTGTCAATCTATGAGGTTTTGGGGAAGATCTGACGCCCTTCAATTTTTGACCATTTTTTCAACCCGCGGGCTGTCGTTTTTTTCAGGTTTTCAGCGTAACCTCCGGAGCTGAAATTTCTTTGGAACAAAGATAATTCTTTCTAATCTCTGCAATTTCTCGATTAATACCCACCCCGTTGTCAATCTATGAGGTTTTGGGGAAGATCTGACGCCCCTTCAATTTTTGACCATTTTTTCAACCCGCGGGCTGTCGTTTTTTTCAGGTTTTCAGCGTAACCTCCGGAGCTGAAATTTCTTTGGAACAAAGATAATTCTTTCTAATCTCTGCAATTTCTCAATTAATACCCACCCCGTTGTCATTTCATCAGGTTTTGTGGAAGATCTGACGCCTTCAATTTTGACCATTTTTTTCAACCCGCGGGCTGTCGTTTTTTTCGGGTTTTCAGCGTGACCTCTGGAGCTGGAATTTCTTTGGAACAAAGATAATTCTTTCTAATCTCTGCAATTTCTCGATTAAAGGACAGGTGCTGATAAGTGGAGTAAGTTTCATGGATGTGACACTTTCCTGGTGGGAGATAGGAGGGGGTGCATTTCCTGGGAGACTGACCTGCCGTGAAAAGCACCCCCCCAAAAAAGCCCTTTCTGGTGGTCCCAGCATCAAATACTTTTGAGAGTATAGTTATAGGACAGGTGCTGATAAGTGGAGTAAGTTTCATGGATGTGACACTTTCCTGGTGGGAGATAGCAGGGGGTGCATTTCCTGGCAGACTGACCTGCCGTGAAAAGCACCCCCCCAAAAAAGCCCTTTCTGGTGGTCCCAGCATCAAATACTTTTGAGATTATAGTTATTGGACAGGTGCTGATAAGTGGAGTAAGTTTCATGGATGTGACACTTTCCTGGTGGGAGATAGCAGGGGGTGCATTTCCTGGCAGACTGACCTGCCGTGAAAAACACCCCCCCAAAAAAGCCCTTTCTGGTGGTCCCAGCATCAAATACTTTTGAGAGTATAGTTATAGGACAGGTGCTGATAAGTGGAGTAAGTTTCATGGATGTGACACTTTCCTGGTGGGAGATAGGAGGGGGTGAATTTCCTGGCAGACTGACCTGCCGTGAAAAGCACCCCCCCAAAAAAGCCCTTTCTGGTGGTCCCAGCATCAAATACTTTTGAAAGTATAGTTATTGGACAGGTGCTGATAAGTGGAGTAAGTTTTATGGATGTGACACTTTCCTGGTGGGAGATAGCAGGGGGTGCATTTCCTGGCAGACTGACCTGCCGTGAAAAGCACCCCCCCAAAAAAGCCCTTTCTGGTGGTCCCAGCATCAAATACTTTTGAGAGTATAGTTATTGGACAGGTGCTGATAAGTGGAGTAAGTTTCATGGATGTGACACTTTCCTGGTGGGAGATAGCAGGGGGTGCATTTCCTGGCAGACTGACCTGCCGTGAAAAGCACCCCCCCAAAAAAGCCCTTTCTGGTGGTCCCAGCATCAAATACTTTTGAGAGTATAGTTATTGGACAGGTGCTGATAAGTGGAGTAAGTTTCATGGATGTGACACTTTCCTGGTGGGAGATAGCAGGGGGTGCATTTCCTGGCAGACTGACCTGCCGTGAAAAGCACCCCCCCAAAAAAGCCCTTTCTGGTGGTCCCAGCATCAAATACTTTTGAGAGTATAGTTATTGGACAGGTGCTGATAAGTGGAGTAAGTTTCATGGATGTGACACTTTCCTGGTGGGAGATAGCAGGGGGTGCATTTCCTGGCAGACTGACCTGCCATGAAAAGCACCCCCCCAAAAAAGCCCTTTCTGGTGGTCCCAGCAGCAAATACTTTTGAGAGTATAGTTATTGGACAGGTGCTGATAAGTGGAGTAAGTTTCATGGATGTGACACTTTCTAATCTCTGCAATTTCTCGATTAAAGGACAGGTGCTGATAAGTGGAGTAAGTTTCATGGATGTGACACTTTCCTGGTGGGAGATAGCAGGGGGTGCATTTCCTGGCAGACTGACCTGCCGTGAAAAGCACCCCCCCAAAAAAGCCCTTTCTGGTGGTCCCAGCATCAAATACTTTTGAGAGTATAGTTATAGGACAGGTGCTGATAAGTGGAGTAAGTTTCATGGATGTGACACTTTCCTGGTGGGAGATAGCAGGGGGTGCATTTCCTGGCAGACTGACTTGCCATGAAAAGCACCCCCCCCAGTTCTGTTCGAGGTTTCTTCCCATTAAAGGGGAGTTTTTCCTTGCCGCTGTCGCCAAGTGCTTGCTCACGGGGGAATGTTGGGTCTTCGTCCACCACATTATCTACTCGTCTGATATTTCTCCCATTCATCTTTATTGGACACCCCTTCAGGATCAGAGCCACCACTTCAGCCTTCATTCAATCATGGCCATGGTTCCTCCCAAAGACGCCATCGCTGCACTGTTCAGATCTCAAAGATCTCATATCTGCTCAATGCTATTTTAATTATCTGGAGGTTTTTGGGGGTCTGCCGTTTGCCCCGGCGCTGTGGCAGATTCCCTAAAAGCTTCCCCACAACGTAGCTAGTAACCAGAGGAACCACGCATATTAACTGTTCCTTCAATAAATCACTCAAACGTATCTGTTGATGGTGTGGTCCTTGCTAGTGAATCGAAGCTAATTAGCGTAGTTTCGGGAGCAGGACCACACCTCAACTTCGCTACATCCGGCAATCCTATAAATACTATCCAACCCTCTGCTCCCTTTCCGCTCTCGTTCTCTGCACCCCTCCCCCCCACCCTTTTTCTCTATTCTTGCTCCTCTTCTCCTTCCTAGGGCCCTTAGGGGGTCTGCCGTTTGCCCCAGCGCTGCGGTAGATTCCCTATAAGCTTCCCCACAACGCAGCTAGTAACCAGAAGAACTACGCATATTAATTGTTCCTTCAATAAATCACTCAAACGTATCTGTTGATGGTGTGGTCCTTGCTAGTGAATCACAAGTTAACTTAGAAAATAATGCTAATGTCCTTATGTTATTAAAAGCTGTAATTACTGCAAGATGTGGTTGAACAACCAATCAGTATAATGAGAAGTGTACTTAGCAGTTCTTCAGATCTTATGGTTGTGAAGAAAATGAAGGTAAAGGAGTAAATCCACTTTTTGAACATTACATATGTTTTGTATCAGCTCTGTACCTGGTTCCTTATCGGCAGTAAGCAGACCACAACAGTTCTCCATCATACCTGTTCAACAAGTAACAATGTTGGAATCGTTCTGGCTGTAAAAACAAAGGTAAAGGGGATTAAACTCTGTATGAGATGACGCCACACAGATGTCTTTCTTATGAAACTGTATGTATGTTTCCATTTCCATTTCCTCCATTACCATTCTTTCATATAAATTGAATTAGCTGCACATATATACAATATGTTCATTCATTAGGTGGGTTGTGTGTTTTAAATAATGCAACAGGTGAAATTAATCACAGTATGGCATGTTTGAGCTCAGCTGGAATTGGGGAGGTTACATTAATAGAAATTATAACTAATAATATGACCTACAGAATACCTAACAATCTGTAATCTAGTAGTTTATGTAACATAGTTTATGTAATTTACAATTTGTCATGGAACATTAAAACGATAGCATTTGTAAATGTTGGAGGGCAGAAGGACTGAAAAAGTAGATATAGTTAAACTGTTATATTAGGTACTGTAGGTTTAACATACAGTAGACATAAACCTTTACACTATACAGTCAATAAACATTATTGAACAAGTTACTCCAATCACGAAAGCAATGTACCAAATGCCTACCTTTGCCAAAAAAAGATCTGTCTCTTGTCTTGAGAGAGATACAGAAGCCTTCTGGTTGGGTTTGTATTTAGTTAAACCTAAACCACACCTACTGACCAGCAGTTGAGTGTTTGACAGTTGGCTTTTTGCCACTGAACCTTTCCAGAATCTGGGTGTCCGCTTCTCACTAGTGGCAGCCTGAAAATAAATAAAGCGAATATAAGCCTGCTACTTTGTGCATTTTGAAAAGTTTAAATAAAGGGAACCATCACTAATCCCTTCCTTTGATTTCTAGATTTAAAAGTGAAGTCATTTAATTAATAATAATAATTAATTTCCATTTCATGTCACCATCTTTTCCCTTAGAAAACGAAACTACTATTTCTATTCATTTCCGACTCCTTCTAAAATAAGTAGCACAGTAATCTAAACCCTTACTATATCAGTCCTGGGCGTTGGTTAAAATATAACATAAACAACCAGAGCTGACATCCTGCTTCTCAATCTTTATTTTTGGCTCTGCTTGAATCTCATCAGCTTCTTTTGTCATGGGAAACTCAGCTCTGTTGATTTTATCCAGCTGTTTTGATTTTTATGGGGATATTCATTAGAATAAAGTACACTTGAGCATGTCCCCCGGTGACCCCTTACCCAAGTTCATTCTGAGTTTAGAGTTTCACAGAGAGAGGAAAACAACACTGTTACAGCTAACTCTGACCAACACGTCTTCTGAATGAGGATACGGTCAGGCAGAAAGTACTTGTTATATTATGTGGTTGATGTGACAGACATATGTTCGTGAGAAAACATTCATTTGGATCTAGAGACTGCAGCAAACTCAGTTTGAGGTGGTAGCGCTGAAAGAAACTAAGTTATCTTACTATCTAGGTGAAGAGGAAACACTAACCTCACATGCAGCTTGCACTCAGTAAGCACAGCAGTTTAACAGAGTAATTCTCCCTCTATAACTAAATGCATAGCTGGAGTTACATGCATTGGACAATGTCTGCATTTACATTTTTCACTTGGCAGACACTTTTATCCAAAGTGACTTTCAAGCGAGGCACAACAATCAAGAGCTCAAGTAGCTATTTCAATATATATATGGTGACAAGTTAAATGGTCTAAATGCTTGACCCCTACAGTGAGGGGATCTGGTGGCTCTGTTATCCTGTGGGGGGCATTTTGCTGGCATGGTTTGGGTCCACTTGTCCCCTTAGAGGGGAGAGTCACTGCAAATCAATATGAAGTTGTTCTTAGTCATCACCTTTGTCCTATATATATATATTACACCATACACTGATTTTTATTTTAGCTTTAAGTATTGCTTATGAATACATAAGCATGGTTTGCTAGGGGATTGCAATAATACATACAATATGTAGATGTATGTACAGACATATAGACAACTGTACAACAAAATATACCATTTAATTTACTATTTTTCTCTCTTTCACTCCTTAACTTAAAAATGATTAAATGTTTTGGTCCTGACAGCTGCATTTTATCTCTTATAAGGTAATTGAGAAACATGTCAGAGACAAACCACTTATACAACAAGATCAAAGCTGAAAAATACCCCAATCATTCACTTCATCTCCTTTTACACTGTTCAGTCCAACAAATTGAAGTTCAACACTGTCCCTATTGCGTTGGCTAGCAACTGTTGCCCTTCGTTACGTTGCCATTAGAAATGGGGGTAACTAGGGAGGAAAGGGTTGTTGGTGTTTGCATTTGTGAAAAGCAGTGTTTTTTGGTTTTGTGAGGAAAAGAGAGAGTGATGGATGCAGGGCAGGGGGGGTTGGGAAGGCCTAAGTTGAACACCCTGGCTGGTAATATATGCGGCTCTATTGTGGTGAATCAATGCACCGTGCAATAATGGGGGGTAAGGAGGGGTGCAAGGCTGTAGGGGAGCTAAAACGAGATGTCTTCTGCCTCATAGTGTGACCATTCAACGTCAACCAGACTCTCATCTGAGCTCAGCAAAGTCTTTCTTCCATTTATATTTTAGGTGTTATTTTTCTTACTCTTTCTTACTTTCATATTCAGCTGACAGGTTGCGGTGACTGTCTACGTTGTTATATCAACATAGATGTGGGTGTTCTGCACTTTGGTGGTGTTCCTCTCTGCTAAATGCTGGTGTTGCAGCACATTCTAAAGAGGAAGAGGATGAACTGAGGTGAGTGTATAGAGATTCTTAAATTATAAGTGCAGTCTTAATGAAATGTTTGTAGTTTCCTGGTAATGTAAAAACCACAATTTATAAAATATAACATAGTATGCACTTATTTGTGCAATAAATCCTTAGGAATAAAAAAATATTTGCACACTCTTAGCTGACATTATTGCATTGTAATGATGAAGGAAGTTTGGTGTGAAGCTAAGCTTGCTCAATTTTAATACACAGTACACGTGTATTAAAATGTTAAGACATAAAATTGCTAATCAGTGCACTTCAGATATTGATTCACTGCTGCTGAATAAATGAAAGTGGAGTTTCTATTCCCACATCAAGTGGAGTTTCTATTCCCGCAGAGTTGCTGAATGGCGGCAGAGGGGACAGTTGTCTTCAAGCTTTGTTTCATTTTCTCCCTTATGAACGCACAGACCATGAGAACAAAACCGAAGTATTGTATCTGAATGAAGATGACTAAGAACAATAGGACCCTCTGTACAGATGAAGCTGAGAAATATGCGAGAGGAGGTTTGGGGAAGGGGGAGTCGGGGGTGTTAAGGAGTGGGTGATGACAGAAAAGGACACATGGATGACTGGTGCCAGTTGATCAAATTAGCAAGAAACTTCACTGGACCATAGGGGTTGAGCCAATTTATCTCCATCCATTTAGCAAGCAGATCACAAAGTTTTGAATCTGTACTGAAGGATTTAGTTGACTCAATTAGTTCACCTATATGGAGTGCTGAGTCAGGACACAGACTGAACTTTGGTTTATAAAACTTAACTGAAGGTTTAAGGAACAATCTCTTACAGTCCTTCAGTCTTATCCATGCAGGTCACCATGCAGGGGAGGGAGTGGTTAATGCTAGTGGGTGTGTAGCCTAAAACAGGACAGTAGAGAGAGAGAAAGAAATACATAATAAACACAAATACAAATAAGCTATGGAAAAGTAAAAGTAAAAAGCAACTCTCATTGGTTAGCAGTGAGTGAAATGTCACACAAATTAAATAAATCTTTCTTCAAATACTGCAACATCAAACCACATAGCTTAATTATTAACAACTTAACAAGGCTGCCTTGCCATAAATGATGATAAATGCATGGTAAAGCCCATGCTTTACCATGCATGGGCTTCCTCCCAGGCTTTTGGTCATGAGTGTTAACGTTGTCCTGGAACTCGCACACACACCAGTATATCACAGAACAGGCTATCCTTAATGTCACCCCGGAGACTCTGAAGCCATGCAGATGAACAGGTAAGCTTATGCAGTCCCCAGGATATTTACTCTTCATGGTAACAAAAAACATATATATAAAAGACAAACTTTTAGTTTACAAAATTGATTGAAGGTCAATACTGAAGAATTGAAGAAAGCTGATATATATTTTACACAAAGGGTTTAATGGGAGCTTTGTTACAAGTTGAACAGTTTCAACAAATCTTTGTTGTAAAATATAAAGTAATTATTCTTCTTGTTTATACTTCGTACACAACATTGCATACCACTTATGACCATTTTCCTCCCAGACCAGACTGAGCCTGCATGCAATAAGGAACTAACTTCACATCACATAACCGGAAACAGTTTATATGACTACTGTTAACTGAACAGTTTACTTTAAGTCAAGGCTGATGGGCCGTGGTGGTCTTGCTGTTGGTTTTAAAGACAAGTTTACAGATGGTAAGCACTGAACCTTATTGTTCTTTTGAATTGCAAATATCCAGAGTCAGTCGGCCTATCTATTGTATTGTAATTTACCAGGTGCAGTTGGATCTTTTTTTATCAGATTTTACAGACTTTTTACTATAAAGCTGGACAAAGTCCTTTTTTAAGGTTTGTATCAGCCCCTGCATAGCCCATATTATAAACTGCTCTCTTCTATCAGAGTGTGTCCCCAATTTCCTTTTTTTCAAACTCTGTTAAAGAATTCAAACCTGGACCTCTCTCTTCCACAGAACTACAGGCCCATTCCAAAACCCCCTTTCTTTTCCAAATTTTTTTTGAAAAGACTGTGGAGAAGCAACTTGTTCAAACACTGGAGTTGCACAGAGTGTTCAGTCTGGTTTCCATAAACTATACTCCACTGAAATAGCAGGTCTAAAATGGCATTTTAATGACTGCAGATGCCAGAGATTGTTCTGATTTAGTTTTAATGACCTTAGCGCAGTGTTCGATACTGTGGACCACCACATTCTAATTCTGCATATACATGCTGCCACTGGGCAGAACCTTGGTGCCTTATCTTCATCTTCCTGGTATTGCCTGCGCAATCTTGGTGTAATTTTTGACCAATCCATGAGTTTTGAAGCGCATGTAAAGACGCTAACTTTATCATGTTTCTTTCACCTGAGAAACATAGCCAAACTCCAGTCTGTGGTATCTAGAAATGAAATGGAGATGTTAATACATGCTTTAATTTCATCACATTTGGTCTACTGGAGCTCTCTTTTTACTTGTCTTAATATTCCATATACCGCTTACAAACTCCATGGTCACATAACTCCTATTTTAATCTCACTGCACTGGCTTCCAGTAAATTTTAGAATTCATTTTAAAATGTTGGTACTCACCTTTAGAGCCCTACATGGCCAGGCTCCACAGTACCTTATGGACCATTTGCACCCCTACATCACTAGCCGAGCTCTTAGGTCCTCCACACAGGCCTTGGATACTGTAGACTCTTCTGGAGCCTGTCTGGACTGGGTTGCTATGGTGACTAATTGGCTCGTTACTGGTGTGCTGCCTGAGTCTTTTCTATTTAATGGGTTTTAATGCCTCACAACAGTTTTATGCCTTTCTAACAGGAAAGGCAACTTTACATGTCACTGTTACATGATGATGTGTCAGTGGTGTGTTGTGTTTACAGTTTGTTGCTCTGCCCCTGAGCGGCCAAAAAATCACTTAATTCAGGTTTAAGTGAGGATCCACCATATACATATTTCAGGTGAATTTCTAATAACCATTTGGAAATGCAGATTTTAAAAGATTTGTTTTTTCACAATTAAAAAAAAACATGTTATGGCATGAAACATTTTCAAATATTCCTGCAAAAGGTAAATCTGAGCTGTTACATTCAAATAGGGCCATCATTAAATGCCATCAAATTGCAAAAACATTGGTTGTGTTTTATTCTATATAGGTAGGATGTGAAACATCAACCCTATCTCCAGAACATGATGTCAGAGTTGGGCAGAGGAAGAATTTGGGAAAGGACTGGGAGGCAGATGCACTGGCTTATTCTCGTTTACCTTCTTCTCCTGGCTTTACCATGCATGGGCTTCCTCCCAGGCTTTTGGTCACGAGTGTTAACGCTGTCCTGGAACTCGCACACACACCAGTATATCACAGAGCAGGCTATCCTTAATGTCACCCTGGAGACTCTGAGGGCCACTAAAAAAGACCAGGGACGCCATGCAGATGAACAGGTAAGCTTATGCAGTCCCCAGGATATATAAAAGACTTTTAGTTTACAAAATTGATTGAAGGTCAATACTGAAGAATTGAAGAAAGCTGATATATTTTACACAAAGGGTTTACTGGGAGCTTTATTCCAAGCTGAACAGTTTCAACAAATCTTTGTTGAAAATGAAAAATAATTCTTCTTGTTGTTTGTTCATACTTCATATAATATTTAAGTACACAACATCGCATTTCAATTATGACCATTTTCCTCCCAGACCAGACTGAGCCGTGGCTTCTGGAGAGCTGTGGGAGAAGTGGTGAAGTCAAACTCAGATATGGACTTCATGAGCTCCACCAGGTCCGACCCAGTGTATCACTTTGATTCAGAGCATGTGGCCAGTGCTACATCGATGCTGAGGCAGTTCTGGGATCAGACTCTGCTTTCAGTGCGGGCCAATGAATACCAAAGTGCCCGTCATAGCTTGGGCCAGCTATTTCACTCCCTGCAGGTACACAGCAGCACTTGAAATGTTGAAATGACATGTTGAAATGACTGAGGTTTGTTAGGGCAGTAATGTTGATGCTTTGTCATATGCCAGGACTTCTACAGCCACAGTAACTGGGTGGAAATGGGCCAACGCTCCATATACCTGCACCTGCTGCAGCCAGATGAGCCTGCCATCCCTGTAGCTAAAGGTAATACATACTGTATATTCACATCTGTGAGTATACTACTGCCCACTTTACCACATCAAAAGGTGATCCTAAGGCTGGGAGATAACAGTGCTATCGATTATCAGCTTTCAGCAGAATCATAGTGATCTTGGTCTTGAATGATTTTTAAAGAAATTTAGTTGCTAAAGTTTCAGTTTTTCACATATTAACAGTTTGATCTCATTTAATGCTTAAAAATGGTCACAGGTTAGTGCATGCTACATGGTCCCTACAACTGATTGACATTATTATCTCCACAGATGAGGGGGGCCTTCAATCTCAAAACCCAAACAAAGATAATAGCAAAGTATCAGTTTTTTAAAAAGGGATTTGCTGCTACAGTAGACGTTTAGAGTTTTAATGGGCCTCACTGAATAAAACCACTATCCTTTCCGTCCACAGAAGACACTTCTACCTGTATGGAGTGCTTCAGCGTTACCTGCCGAAACAACCTCCTGCCGAGTCTGACAAACACAAAGCAAGACTCACAGCTGCTTACCACCGGCTACTTCGGCACTTCTCCTCCAAAACCTCAGGGTATGTCAGTGCAACTTCAGCCACCAATAGCAGCAGTCTTGCAAAAAACAAAGGAGCAACTAAATGCATTAGGATTTGGCTTCTTACTTTTCAAACTCAAATTTGGGCTCTATTGTGCTTTGAGGATGCTATTTCTTTTTCAGGCAAATGCAGTCATGGAGGTATTCTGGACAGAAGCAGCTATATGGGGGCCAAAGGGGGCATCAACAAGGACAGCACCTCACCTATCTTCTCCCCTCACCATTACCTCCATGTGGAAGCCGCCACTCTGGCTACTGAGGCCACCCTGACTGTACTGAGAGACCTTAGAGACACAGTGGGCAACAAAACTTTCCTCAAGTAGGTTTCACTACTGTTACACTGGTTGCATTTTGCCTGAATAGAAACGACTGAATAATATTTGTGGACCCACAAATTTCTAAATATATCATGTTGCAAGTTTCAGCTGGTATTCAGCTGCATTTAGTATGTCCTAATATCCTCAAACATTTCAACAGACTTTTCACTGTGAATCCGGTCCCTGCATTAGTATTTGTCATTGACACCACGGGCAGCATGTTTGAGGAGATCACTGCGGCTCGCCTCCGGGCCCACTCCATCATCCAGAGGCGAGCCAACAGCCCTGGTCAGCCTGGCACCTTTCTGCTTGTGCCCTTCCATGACCCAGGTGAGAGTGAGGATATTGGTCTGAATGAAACCACGAGCCCTTTGAGGTCTTTTCAGTCAGATATAAAGCTGAAGTGATCTGCCTGAAGAGCTGAACAAATATATTGATGAATGAACTGGTTGATTGATTGATTGATTGATTGATCAATCGATTGGCATAAGATCAAAAGCTCAAGGCCATATGATCTGACTTCTCTTAATGATGAATTTTAAGTACAGTTTTGGCCCCTTCTTGTTTTAAATTGTCAATGCTCTCATGCACAAAATATCTTAAAATTACAGTTTGACATTTTGGGTTATGCACTTTATTATGAACTGTTATGCACTTTCTTTCTTGCAGAGAGTAAGATAGGAATATTCATTATTAATTATACTCTCATGTCTGTGCTAAATGTACCTTAAGCCAACAGCTGGTTAGCTTAGCTCAGCACAAAGAGTGGAAACAGAAAGACATTATCTCCCTCAGCCAAAAAATAATCTGGCACATAATCCATAATGTGTCTGTGTTTTGTGTGTGTGTGTGTTTTTTTTCCTACATATCAAACAAGCAAGATATACTCTCTTAACGAGTGAGCTCTAGAGGTGCTAGTAGATAGTTTGTTCTTTTGGCACAGAGTCAGCCAGGCTTTTTCCCTGTTTGTGCTAAATTAAGCTAACTGGCTCTAGCTGTAGCTTCACATTTACCTCACACATATAAGTGTGGTCTTCACATCTTGTCATGTAAACTTTCTACAGCTGAACAGAGACACAAAACAGAAATCATAGTGTTCGGTGCAAGGGAAAAGTGGCAATAGGTCTGCACCACTTGAAATCTTTTGCCATCCCTGACCAAGACAAAAACCTGGGGGTTACTGTGATGTTTGCATTAGCAAAAATACCAAAACATCCTTCCATCATCTCAGAAATATCTCGAAAATTCATGGCTTTATTTTCCAGGCAGATTCAGAAACTCATATCCATGCCTCTGTCACTACAAGCAGACTAGATTATCCATTCAATGGCTCCACACTTAAGACATTGTGCGTGCATGAGTGTGTGGAAGTGTGTGTTTATGTATGTGTGTGTCCACTGTTTTTCTGTTTTATCATGCTGTCAAGCACTTTGAGTGGCCCCTATATCATACTGTGTGCTCTACAAATAAACTTGACTTGGCTAGACTTACTGTTCAGTAAGAATGTGTATAAGAGTATTTCCCACAATGCTGAACTGTTCCTTACATATTGTGTAAGGCTTTCTGAATTTTGTCTTTTTTGGTTAACATTCTAATTGTTATTGTTATTGTTATTGCTTGCTCACCATCTAACATCTCTAGTCCACTGTTCTATGCAGGGGTGGGACCAGTGTTTGAGACGGAAGACCCAAACCAGTTCATGCAGCACCTGCAGGACCTGATGGCGCTGGGAGGAGGAGATGAACCAGAGATGTGCCTCTCTGCCATCCAGGTATATTTAGATGCCGTTTCTTTTGTAATACACAAAGTGATCAGGTGTGTGTACAGTATGAAAATGTATGCATGCAAGCACAAGTGACAGTCAATTTCCCATCTTGCTGTGTGTTTTCAGCTGGCACTCACTCACAGTCCACCACTGTCAGAGATCTTTGTATTTACTGATGCTTCCGCTAAAGACGCCTACTTATTTGATGCGGTGAAGGCCCTTGCACTCGAGAAACAGAGCAAGGTAGGTTTAAGACAGTTCCTCCTGAAATAAAATGCACATTATCCTCAGTAATGTACACATGCAGTTGTCATTTATGAATTTGAATCTCTTTGTAAGATGAACGGCAGACATAAAAAACGCCCCTCTTTGTGTGTCCTTTATTTTTACTTTATATTTTTACGTAACTGTGACATATTTCATTTTATTGTGCACTTGCACTCATATTCTGGGCTGATTTTCCCACAGGTGACATTTCTCCTAACTGAAGACCCCACCTACATGAAGAGGAGTAAAAGGAGTAGGGAAGCTTTGTCTCCTGATCGTTTCTCTCTCTACTCTTCCTTGTCTTCCCTATCAGGAGGACTGACGGTATTCACAACCAACTCTGACATCCAAGATGTCTCTACCATAGTGGAGGATAACACAGCTGTTGACAAGGTACGGCACCATGAGCCTTCGATAGTTATCAACATTATACATACTCACTTGACCCAAATCAAACAGGTTCTTAACGCAAAAAATTGAAAATTAAATACAGATAATAAAAAACAGCAGTCTAGCTGCATCAGTGGTCCCCAGCTTTTTGGCTCGGTATCCTTTGCAAGACATTACTTCCAAGTCCTGCAGAGTTGGGTGATAATTCTGTCCATTCATCACTGATGATGACCCATTTCACATACAAATAGTCATGCGATCCGTTGCTAATGTATACATTTGGTTATAGCTACTTTAATTTTCTTAGAAGTGCACAGTGTTCTGATATAACTTTTCTCCTTCCTCCCCAGGTGACCCTCCTCCATGTGAAGAGTGACCAAGAGCTAATCTCCTCCCATTCCTTCAGAGTTGACAGTTCTATAAAAAATGTCACCCTACACGTCACTGGCATCCTGAGAGAGTGTATCCTTAAAGGTCCTTCAGGTAGCTGTAGAGTACAATCTATATACACTAGTGATGGAGGCCATCCAGGCAGCATGTTTTTTTTTTCCACCTGGCAATTACCGTATTTCTACTTTTTAGTTGCATACAGCATACTCTGAACAATCCTACCATTCTTCCATTACCACAACTCTCCTTTGCACTTAATAATAAAATAAGCTTAATCTTATGCTCCTCTTCAGGCCAAAGCCAGTCTCTTCTGAACGAACAAGGCCCTCTGGCAGAGTTGAAGCACTTCAAAGGTCTGTACCGCATCCGCTTGCTTGCTCCTATCCAGCAAGGCCAGTGGGAATTGTCAACCAAGTGTGATGGACACATCACATTCAATGTAATAGGTAAAATAAAAAAAAAAACGTGAGACATCGAGCAGATTCACTGACAGAAAATTACAAGTACATTGGTTATAATGTTCTGTAACTGCACTTGCACTTTTGAACTGCACCCTCAGGCGACAGCAGTGTAGATTTCCTGTATTACTTTGCCACTGTAACCAATGAGACACACCCAGGTCTGGCCAGAGTGGAGGGCAGTCCTGTTGCAGGTGAGGAGGGATTTAGTTTTTTTATTAAATATAATTAGTGATGTATCAGTGCCACCATGGAATAGGGAGTCCCTGACATTTAACATGATGCTTATTTAATTTCCCAGGTGTGTCTGCCTTTCTGGTGCTGACTGTGACAGGCCTGGCTCCAGAAGAGAAGGCCTCTTTCAGTCACGTGACACTGCTTGGAGCTGAGGGGGAGAGCCTCAAGCAGGTGTGGCTGAACTCCTCTTCTTCCTCATCCTACTACGTGGAGGAGCTGGTTGGCTGGTTGGACTCTGTTCCCAGAGTTCCCTTCTGTGTTCAACTCATAGGCCGAGACAGCAGAGAAAACAAGCTGGAGAGGGTTTCCACAGAGATGGTGCAGCCCACTCACGTTCAGATAAAGGTAACCCTGCAGTGAGGGAAAAAACAGTGATGATGCTAAACAGTACCTGGGCTGCCTTCCAATGTAATGTTGGACAAAATGTTAAAGAACATATTCTTCACTTATCAATGTAGAGTTATACTGTATGAGTGTTCTTAAATGATTTTGGTGGATTTTCTAGAATAAATCTAGAATCACACTGTTGTAGCTCAAATACAAAAGACTTGTTGTGATAATCTTAAATAATTTGTGTGTCCTTATATCATCAGGTGTTATCTGCCCCCCGCCTGGTACCTGGTCATAGCACAACGGTGCACTTTGACATCCTGAACAACGGCCCAGCCCGGTTCTTCAGTTTGACCGCTGATGATGATTGTGGATATCTTCATACAAGAGGACTTCACAGGTACAGCAAAAAAAAAAAAAATCTATCCTCAGCCATGGAGTGAAGAGAAGGTCACTTCTTTTTGTTAGGATTGCATGTAATGATTATTTTCACTATGAATTGATCTACACCAATTATTTTCTCCATTTATCATTTTGTCTGAAAATAAAATGCCCAAAAATAGTGAAAACTGCCTGTTCTAATTCCTTAAGGGCCAAAAGTGGTGTCTTCAAATGTCTTGTTTTGTCTGATCAACAGTCACAAACCCAAAGATATTAAGTGTAACTGCCATGTATGACACATCCAATTTAAAATCCTCACTTTTGAAAAGCTGAAACCAGCTAATTTTTGTGATTTTCCCTTAAAAACATGACTACCATAGTGGAGGATAACACAGCTATTGACAAGGTACGGCACCATGATCCTTCGATAGTTATCAACATTACACATACTCAATCAAACGAGTGCTTAATGCAAATAATTGAAAATTAAATACAGATAATAAAAAACAGCAGTCTAGCTGCATCAGTGGTCCCCAGCTTTTTGGCTCAGTATCCTTTGCAAGACATTACTTCCAAGTCCTGCAGAGTTGGGTGATAATTCTGTCCATTCATCACTGATAATGACCCATTTCACATACAAATAGTCATGCGATCCGTTGCTAATAACAGTCCAATTTAAAATCCTCACTTTTGAAAAGCTGAAACCAGCTAATTTTTGTGATTTTCCTTAAAAACATGACTAAAACAACTATTTGATTATCAAAATTTTTGCTGATTATTTTCAATTGATTAATCAACTATTCTTAGCAGCTATACCTGTCCTACAATCAATTTTCTTTCATGTCCTCATTTTGCAATCATGTATTGTAATATGAGGGCTATTTTAGAAAAGGAAAAAATAAGTATCTCTGTCTCTTAATAAGGTAATGCATGGCAGTAAAATTATTTTCAGGAAATGTAATATGGTTTATGACATTTACCAACCAAAAAATATAAATGTGATGACATAACATAATTAAGGTTATTGTGGAAATAGAGGTAATTTTGAGTTTCTGTCCCACAGTTTCCATGTTGCTGAACAAGGGTCTTTCCGGAATCAGGTGCACCTCCACACTCCTGCCACAGCTCAGGCAGGAGCGACCGTCAGCCTGACACTCACTGTGCGTGCTCTCGACTCTGCTGACTCAAATTATGCAGTGACCTACTTGACTGTGGTTCCCCTGGTGAGTGTTTACTGAAAACAAGTGGGACATGTTATTTATACACAAATCTCTCTTGCAAATTATTGATTAATCTCATACACTGATCAAAGATTTTCTTCCATGTATGGCAATGACATCACTTCCTCTGTCTCCTGCAGGATACTGACACGCTCCCTCCATTCTGCTCTGCTGCACGAGTGCAGTCCTCCTGCCCTCCCACCTGCAATGAGTCTAACTGGAGTATGTCTCTGGCTGTGTCAGATAGGGGGCGCGCTGGCCTCGCTGCCCTCCAGCTACAGAAGGGAGAAGGCACTCTGACCTTATTCCTCAACCCTCCATCCACAGGGGACAGCCTGGGAGAGGCCCAGCCTGGCCCCGACCAGCACCAGGCACACAGGGACGAGACAACCAGTGGTGGCCACCACCATCATCACCACCACAAGGCCATATTAGAGAAAGGAGACCCCCCTTTGAATATATCTGAATGGGTACTGGACTCATCTCAGCCATTGTGGATGAGGTACAAGTCCAGCTGCTGCTTTGCTCAGGCTGAGCTGCTGGTGTGGGACAAAGCTGGAAACATGAAACGCTGCCATCTAACATCTGGTGAGCAGAGGCAGCAAAGAGATGGGAGTTCAGAAACCAGTGGAGCTGGACAGATTACACGCACAGGCTTCTTTTTCATAATGTTGGGCCTGCTGTGGTCTCCTGTGCTTTAGGTTCATGTGATTAGAAATTGTTTTGCAGGTCAAACTCATCTATGTGTTGATTGCTGAATTCCTGCAGCCAGGACAAAATGCTATGCAAAAAAAAGTTTTTGAAAAATAGGCGTACAATTTAAAATAAGTGCACTTAATGTCTTTCATTTCTTATTATGTGTTTGTTACTGTAATTCTTAAAGAAAGTGCACTGAATAAAGCCATTGATTATTTTAATATTAATGTAAGTCACTTGATTTTTTTTTGCTTTTGCAACTTGCATTGCTCTGAATATGTGATATCACACAGAATACACACACCATTTCACACACCTTCATTTCTGAAGACAATTATTGCCAGAGCAGTTCAAAAGTCATGCACACCACCGGAATGAGCAAGATTCTATTGAAAAACCAACCGGCTGCACTTCACTGACTGTCTTGTCATTAATTTGCATTTCTTTCAGCCAGACCATATACAGACTGACATAGTTCAGGTCTATTGTGTCATACTATAGTTCTCCAGCATACATAGATGTTTGACTTACTCATGAGGGGTATTGGTATAAAAGGTATTTGATTCCAAGTTGAAAAGAGGATTTCCAATACTTAATTTTATAAATATCAGTTTTGGAACTGAGAAATTTGGACTTTTCTAATGAGCTATTCATGTAGAAACCGCAGTTCATCCTCAGACTGGAGATAGTTTATGTTTCCACTGACAACTGATTAACTGTCCAGGTAGTTGCACATTACACATGACACAGAAATAGCAGTAAATATAAACACAGGGACAAAGCTGGAGACAATACATAGAGGTTTAGAGGAGGACTGGGTTCAGACTGAGCTTTTGGATATGTTGAATCAAAAATGTGCAAAAAATGACAAGCAAGTCAAGGTGGAGGAGAGGGGACACTGGGACAGTAAGGTGGAGTTCCTCCTGGCCGTAGCAGGAAATGTTGTCGGCCTGGGCAATGTGTGGAGGTTTCCCTACCTGTGCTACAAAAATGGAGGGGGTAAGCAAATATGTCTATCACTATTTGTCCCCCAAAACTGTAATCCAGATATGCATTTGTAACCTGTAACTTGTGTTCTTCTCTCTATATAAGAGAGACCTATACTGCTGATCCTGGATATAATACACAATATCTAAATCTAGGTTTCTATCCAGTATCTTACACCACGGACCATACAGTTCAAATTATTACAGGTTAACTCAGATTCAACTAAATAATCAACTAGGTTTGGGAAGGAGATTGGCAGTAGCGACTCTGTAATAGAGTGAAGAAAAGACCTCCCAACTCACACAACACACAGGACCACAACTTATGAACTGAAAAGTATCTTTATGTTCCGTTCAGTTTCATTTACTTTGGTTTCCACATTACACCTCTACATTAAAGTAGGATTACCTTTGTGTAATAAAAAATAACTCAAATACACCACAAAAGAATAGTTAACAGCCAAAATGAATAAATAAAATAACAAAATAAAATAGAAATATTTCAATATCCCAAAATATTAGAAAATGTGCAATTGAAAAAAAATAAATAAATGTGGTACCATTTCACTAGTTTCTCAGTTACTCTCTTAAGTTCACTTTAAGTGTCTTTCATTGGGTTCAATCCCTTTAGTTTGAATGTTCGTGGATTTCCTTGTATCAGTTTTTTCCCTCAGTTATTAGTTAACTTGGGCCCAAGAACAAAAAACAACCTGAGTCTCAGGCGAAGGAAAGTATCAAAAAAATGGATAAAGAGCGCTCAGGTGGATTCTCCTTAGTTTCTCTGGTTCCTACCACCTTCCAGGAATGACAACATCCACTCGTCACTGTCCTGACACGCTGAAGATATCCACAAGCCACGATGAATTCCTGGACCACGATGAAGCAGTTCCTCGCCTGGATAGAATCGGCCCTAAAAAAAAAAACCTGTCGGCACACAAGTATGCAGGACCATTAGACTTCAACACTTTTTTTTTTTTTTTTTTTAATTGTCCCTTTCCTCAATGTCTTTGGTTTTAAAATAAAATTAAGTTGAATTTTAACTTTAACACTTATTATCCCTTTTTAAACACATGAATTATATAACCATTTTAACACATGAATTAAACATATGAACTGAATTAAATGATGTACATATCAAGCTCAAAATACATTAAATATCACATTACTCTGAATCACTCACAGTACAGCGCAGCTATGTGACTGTGCATATCCTTGTTAGCAGGCCGCGGCTGAATTACCAGCTCGGGGAAAAAATTGCTAACCCCTTCACCATATAATCAATACAAAACAGTCAAATCATCACAATATATTGCGAAACACATTTCAAATATCCTTAATCATTTATCTACTACTCTGACTGGTTATTGATTTGTCTTTTTTAAATGCATCATATCGGGATGATAGTGCTAATTGAGCTAAGCTAACTCACCAGAATAGCTCTTAAAAGTTCGGGAAAACACTCCGGCGGAGTTTCTCCTACGACCGTTTCCAGCGTCTTGAAGTAGATATTTGTCTATGGTTCACTGCTAACAGCAACTTCTCAAAGTTTTCACAAATAAACCTCTTTTCATGCATTAGCTGATGGACAATGCGTTTCATCCAGCGTGCACCTTCTCTTTTTTTCGTCTTTTGTTTTCTTTCACACACACGGAGCTGCAGGTGATGCATTCAGGTGAGCTCCGGATTTCAATTAGCATACGCAAATTTTACGATGCATTCTAAGAACCTGGTAATTTTAAGTAACATGATTTTTATCACGGTTACACATTGTTATGTAATTTCTACATTCAGGTGCATTCCTGGTGCCATATCTGGTATTTGTGGTGACCTGTGGTGTACCACTGTTCCTGCTGGAGACCACCATAGGCCAGTACACCCAACAGGGGGGCATCACCTGCTGGAGGAAGTTATGCCCACTGGCAGAAGGTATACTTTTCAGAGCTCAAGTGCTGCAGAGTGTTGGATTTACTTTTAGTTGAATTTTGGAGCTGTTTCCCACTATCTGGAAAAAAAAGCAATTTGGGTACAGGATAAATGGAGGAAGTAAGCTTTCTGTTTCTGTTTCTGTTTAAATAAAATAACTAAATCTGGATGTGCAGGTATCGGGTATGGTGGGCAGGTGATCCTCATCTACAGCTGCATGACCTACATCATTATTTTGTCCTGGGCTTTGCTCTACCTGGTGTTCTCCTTCAGCTCACAGCTCCCCTGGTCTAGCTGCAACAACTACTGGAACACAGGTAAAGTGCAAACAGTTCATTGATCGATTGTATGTGATGTTCTGATGTGATGTCAGAGAATCAGCAGCTCGGTTAATGTTTTGTAACAAGTGAATGAGTAACATTTTTATTTGACATTTTTATGTTATGATAAATATGAAAGAAAATGCCTTCTTCTTTACAAGTTACATTAAAATCTCTTTTCTTAAGACTTATATGTGTGTTTTTAAACCTTACAGGTGCATTGAGAAATATTTTCTATTCATGAGATGATGGAACAAAACCACAGAATAAAGCACATTATGCCTTTATGCCAATAACTGTGGCATGCATAAAAGCTTTGCCTGATGCATTTTACTGTTACCAACATGTCCAAACGCCCAATGAAAACGTTTCTCTTTTTTCTCACCTATCAGAACACTGTGTAGACTTTTCAACAAGAAATAACACCTTTGAATGGACCAACCAGACAGACACAACCTCTTCTGCCACAGAGTTCTGGGAGTATGTCTGTGTACATTAATATAATTTATTCTTATAAATTCAATTTAAAACTTGTTCCAATTAAAAATAAATACATTTTACTTATCATTTCATCTAAGAAAATTATGAAATATTTTGTTCTTTTTTACCTTTTTTTTCCCCATGTAGACATCGAGTGCTGGGTATCTCAAGGGGGATTGAGGAGATAGGCAGCATCAGGTGGGAGATGCTGTTGTGCCTTATCACTATGTGGGTCACCTGCTACTTTTGTATCTGGAAAGGGGTCAAATCTACAGGAAAGGTATAGCCTATAAAGCCCTAAACCTGCCATAGATATATGTACAGTACACATGAAATACCTGAACAGTCACATCTCCTCCCCAGGTGGTGTATTTCACCGCTACCTTCCCTTATGTGATGTTATTAATTCTTTTGATTCGTGGACTCTCTCTTCCTGGGGCTCTACAAGGAGTGCTGTTTTATCTTCTGCCTGCACCCTCACGACTCACAGACCCCCAGGTAGCAGACTGATGATATGCTCTTTATATACTCTAGGTGTGCAAAATGTACTCACTCTTGCTCTGTTGGAACAGGTGTGGATGGAGGCTGGGGCTCAGATCTTCTTCTCCTACAGCGTGGGTGTGGGCTCCTTAACTGTACTCGGCAGCTACAACACTTACAACAACAACTGCTATAAGTAAGTATTTGTTATCCTGTGACTGGGTTTGATGCTGGAGGCTTTTCTGACAGATGTACCTAAAGACAACAGCTATTAACATTAAAGTAACACATTAAGAAATTAATTATACATGCTGTATTTCTGTGTTTTGCAGAGACTGTCTGTGGCTGTGTTTACTGAACAGTGGAACCAGTGTGGTTGCTGGCTTTGCTGTCTTCTCTGTGCTGGGATTCATGGCTCATGAGCAGGGTGTTCCCATTGCAGAAGTGGCTGAGTCAGGTAACCAGAAATATTCAGAGAGATTCAATTGATGACTGAACATCACATCACTTCTGGCAGATTCTTACAGTATGGTATTTATCCCGGCAGATGAGGCCTCTGGTGTGAGTTTAAGAGGAGTAACAGTTGGTTTAAGATAAAAGCAGGCTCAGGGAAGAAAAATAAAAGTGGTTTAACAAAAGTTAGGGGGGAGAGAGAGAAAATAGAAAGTGATGAAAAAATGTTCAGCATCCTTGTGCTAATAATTCTTTTGTCACACTACAATTTAAAAAGGTCTCAAGCTCATGTTTTGCATGTTTTTTTTTGACATTTTGTCACCACATGACCTTCATTATAAAGTGGTGTTTCACTAGGATCCTACACACCCAAGCATCCTGCAAGTAGGCTGGGCAATTCATGACGGATAAAACCTTTGCTGCCATCTTGAGGACGTCCACAGACAAGACAAGCACATTAAAAGTTCCTCCACCACAAATAAGTGTGAGCAGGCACACAGTTGGTTAACACAGCAGTTACATTGTATACATTCCTGCTCTGGTATGCAGTGGGACAGCCTGGTATCGCTGTTGACTCTGGTAGGCAGGTTTTAGGTGTGATCATGGAGCTATGCTCGGCGTTCAGGGACTTTGGAAGGGTCTGTGTCGGGGTTTTCCAGCTTATCAGCATTAGTACAGTTTTCTGGTTGATTGCCAGGTGGTCTTAAGATATATTAATTGTGTTCTGTAAGCTTATTTGTTTTTTTCACTTATTCTCTTATTTTTGTCCTACACTTCCTTTTTTTTTTTATCTTAGTCCAACCAAAAAGTGAGAATAAAATCTTTAAACGTGAAATACAGTTTCCTTAGGGTTTGGGCTGTGTTGTACTTCTGTGTTTCTCCTCTTCTACACTTGATCCTTCGTTGTTTAAATTAAAAGCAGATAGAAGGTGACCAGTCTCGCTTCCATTCTCACTGTCTTGTCCTCCAGGTCCGGGCCTGGCATTCATTGCATACCCTCAGGCTGTAGCCATGATGCCCCTGCCTCAGTTGTGGTCCATCTGTTTCTTTGTTATGCTCATTCTCTTGGGCCTGGACACACAAGTAAGATGTGCACAAAACTCTATTTGAAAACACATATTTATATTTAGAAATGTACTTATTCTATCTTGTCTTCTCACTGTGCAGTTTGTCGCAATGGAAGTGGTGATGACTTCCATCATAGATATGTTTCCCACAGTGATGCGCAGG
The DNA here is from genome assembly GCA_029490765.1 of Euthynnus affinis. NCBI lineage: Eukaryota > Metazoa > Chordata > Actinopteri > Scombriformes > Scombridae > Euthynnus > Euthynnus affinis. Next base: position 24,892,658 of record CM055845.1, on the reverse strand, counting down.
GCAGGCAGACGAGAATATTTCCTCCTCCTCTTCTGCCTCGGATGCTTTTTCTCTCAGCTTGTCATGATCACTGAGGTCAGTATGGAGGGCTATATTTTCATTTATTATTTATTACACCAGTATGGCTATGTATTGCTGCCATTCAAAGACATCTACAGTAAAATAAAGTAAACTCATGTCACTGCTCTTGTTCCCAGGGAGGGATGTATGTGTTCCAGCTGTTTGACTACTACGCTTGTAATGGTGCTTGCATCCTCTTTCTCTGTGTGTTTGAATGCCTGGCGCTGGGATGGATATTTGGTGGGTATGCTGTTTTATGGATACTCCGGTGATTTAGTGTGAGACTGCCATAAAGTTGGGGGGACTCAAAAGAGACAGATTAAAAAAAGAATGATAAAAAGCAACAGAGATTAAGATATCCTGACTTTTACTCCCAAGAATGGGTCAACTTTAAAAAAAAAATGCTTGATCCTTAAAGCTATAATATGAAACTGACTTTTATTCAGTTTTAAGCCACATTTTAAGACAAACTTTTTAGATCTTGGTCGTTTTTTTAACTATATCTTTTAACTGGATGAAAGATTTTGGTCATCAGATGTCTGGATCTTAAGTAATCAGAGAAACTAGCTGAACACCTGTTTACCTGTTTTAATCACTGTTGTTCTGGAGAGGAGGAGACATCTGCGGATAATTCAGCTCCCTGTAAAAACATTCTGAACAATGAACATGGAAGTAATCATAACTGGAGAAGCTGGTTGTTTAAAAATGAATACAACAACTCCCATGAGCTCACACTACTTTACAATGTCATCAAACTCTCTTTTGTTTTGATTGAGAGACCCCTAGTGGCAGAAATTGCATATTGTGTGTTTAATTTCCCTCAATGCAACCAATATAATTTCTTGTCCTTGTCTGGTAACACACATCATTCAAAATTCTCACCTACAGGTTGTAATACAAGCTTTCTGCTATTTGTAAGTCTTTATGTCCAAGCCCAGTTAACCCAAATGACATCACCCAAATGACATCATTAGCGCTATTTTCTCAGACTTGACAAAGCTACCCCAAGGCTACATAACACTGACTAGTTTCCCTTCAAATTACACTAGGTTTTTCACAAACATTATATAGTGTTTTTTATATCCAACCTCATTTCCTTTCCAGGGGCAGACCGAATATATGGCATCATAAAGGACATGGCAGGTGTGCACACCAATTTGTTCTTTAAAATCTGCTGGCTCTACCTCACTCCACTGGTCTCACTGGTGAGTTGGGCTTTCACTGTTTCAATGTTTGAACCCCTGGATCACAATACACCTGGAGACAGTAACACATGCATACAAAATCCAAGATCACGTACAAGAAATGTCCTTTTGTTTTCTCAGGGCTCTTTTATATGTTCTCTTGTGGAGTACCAGCCACTGACCTTTAATCGTTGGTACGTGTACCCGGCCTGGGCATATGTGTTGGGCTGGGTGCTGGCTCTTTCCTCTATCCTGCTGGTGCCAGGATGGGCGCTTTATAAGCTGAGCACTGGAACCGGCACGCTCAGTCAGGTGAGACAACTGTGTACCTGACTGTGCAAATTAACTCAAGAAATTACACGGTATATCTGTCATAAAATATATATTTTCTTATTCTAACCATTTTTGCATGGTTCTAGGTAATGACAAGGTTTCATAATGTAATAATCCAGCTTCAGTGGACAGAATCCTGCCATTAGCTGCAGGTTAAGACTTCACAAAATGATTCATTCATGAGTCACTTTCCCTTGAAATCAACTGTTTGCAAAACATTAATATGTGGAATTTGAGTATGTGCCAATACAAAGCGATTAAACAGATTTTTATCACCATACTTTTATACTCCCATATACACTTCAAGAAGTCCAGCACAATGACTCAGGCTTAATAAGAAATGTCAGAAAAGATTTCAGATAAGTCACGTCTCACTGCTCATCGACAAGAGGCTTTTAAAAGGTATATGGTATTTAATGGTATTTAAAGGGATATTTTAGTTCATATTGTTTTCATGGAAGTATGATGTAGGATGGAGGGCCTTTAAAAGATTAAAACTTCTTCTCTATGGTTTGTGCCACTATGAAGGACCTGAGAAACAGACAACATTGCACTACTACTGAAATTGATTATTGCAAAAAAGGGGAACTATTATGCTTTTCCTCATTTTCAGTCATATTTATAATGTTACAATGTTGACTGTTCATATTAAACATGGCCCAAGTGTCAAACGTATGTAGAAGTAACCCCTGTGAGCAAAAAGCAGCGGCTTCAGACTGCTCTCAACACTTTTTTCCAACTGTTTTTCTACTTTCAGCCGAGCCAATGTCGGCTCGTGACGGATTTCTTTATATGGTCATCTGCTCCACGCACGCCTTTCCGCTAACATTATGGCATTTTTCTATGTTTCTCTGTTTTGCGGGTAGTTATGACTCAAGTCGAGCTGGCACACTGTTAGTGTTTTTCCATTGCACGGCAGGGAAAAGTAAAATAATACAATAAAAGTCTCCCATTATTTTCTAATTTAAAAGCTTTGAAGCATCAAAGCAGGGAATGTTGGGTTTGGATCAGCGGTAACTTAACATAACTTGGATATGGGTGCTCCTTGGAAGGCATCTCTAAAGCTGGCCTGTTAGAATAGAGGGGACTCATTGGGAGGAGGGCCCTAAAGAGACAGGAGCTAAAACTGCCTGTTAGAGACAGAAGCTGAACTAAGAGGCTGCATAAAAGGCCAGTACAAGATAAACAGTATAAAAAAAAAAAACTAAAAAAAACCTTTGAATCATGTATCATGCTACTCTAGTGGAGTCCAAATATAAAAATATAGAACTGGAAATTAGCATAATAGGTCCCCTTTAATGCTGTTTCACCACAACAACATATTATGCAACCACCTCAAAAAAACTTGAGAAAGGTCTTCAGGTTATTCAGTGTCATTGGTGAATATTTCTCTCTATTTTTTAGTGTTTCCATCTCTATTTATTAGCGTTTCCCATGTAATAATCCAGCTTCAGTGGACAGAATCCTTCCATTAGCTGCAGGTTAAACCTCACAAAATGATTCATTTGTGATTCACTTTCCCTTGAAATTAACAATTTGCAAAACATGTTAATACGTGGAATTTGAGTATGTGCCAATACAAAATAAAACAGCAATGAAGGTCTGCGGTCAAACAGATTTTTATCACCATACTTGCATACTCCCATACACACTTGATGCGCAGCACAATGACTCAGGCTTATTGTGGAATGTCAGAAAACATATTCAGTGTTATTGGTGAATATTTCTCTTTATTTGTTAGCGTTACCATCACCTGTGCCGGCCCGACATGGACTGCTCATTGACCCGAAAGAGAGAGGCTGAACTGCAGCACATCAGAGAGGAAGACCTGGAACACTTTTCTACCAGTTGATACTGTATGACAGCTTTCCTAATCCTGTAGTCTGCAACAGCTGCAACTTGTATTCAAGATTTGGCAAAAAGTGTGCTGGATTTATTGAATGTAATATCACTGCCAGTGTTGTGGCAGAGGTTATCAAAACAGCTCACATTCATAGATAAATCTGAACCAACTATGTATTTATATATATAGAAAAAAAACATTTTGCAGAAGAAGATTTGATAATTATTTTAGTCATATCATAATCACCTTCCTTATCCTATGTTTTATCTACAATTTAGAGCAAAAAGGAACTGCAATGAAAATTGTATATTGAAAAACATGTAAAATTCAACAAATCTGTGCAAAAATACTGTTGAAACAGTACTTATTATAACTTTCTATCCATAAGAAAATGAGTCCTTTATTTCAAAGGCAACACAAAGTGCAGAGAGGTTTCTCTGTCACAATAGAGCCAACTGGAAACCGAAACTACTTCCATGGTCCGCAGGTGCAGAAGACAGTCGGGCACATACATGGACTTCTCACATGTGCATCGCAACCTTGGTGTATTTTTTCAGTTTCTATGGTAGCAGCTGGACTAATTCAAGGTTATGTAAACTCACTGCTCACTGTAGAGACTACCATCATATGAGACTCAATTTGAAGAAAAAAAAATCATATGATACACTGAAAAAGTCTATTTTATATTGCTTTATTTAAAAAACCTTAAAATTGTGGAAAAATACACAGTATAAACCACTTTAAATTTCACAAACATGTGTATTATTGGCGATGCTATCTGTCATGAGCACAAGAACAAATAAATGCAAACCATCCACATGTCACATGATGAAAAACCATTGAATCAACAAATATTTATGCTGTCAAACTCTCTCAGACTCAGTGAAAACTGTGCTACATCTATGAATAAACCAGAAGTTCACATAACACCACCGAGTAGAGGTGTAAAACAAGAAAACAAGAAGTCAAAATGGACAACAGAACTGCTGCATGAGAGTAAATGGCAATGGTAACTGATTACCTGTGTTGAGTTGATACAATATGTTTGATTTGCTTTCATTATGAGACATGTACTGAATTTGTGAGCTGAGTAAAAAGATTAGAACAGCATGATAACCTATTCGGTCATGTGCCCTGGCTATGGAAAAACAGTCCAGTATAGTGCAGTCTATGATGTTACAGAAAGATCCTTTCTGAGATGTTAAGTTCCCACTTTCTACCGGCTTCCTTAAGGTGCCATTTTTGCGCAAGCCTTTATATTAAGTGGTGTCTTGAAGGCAGTGGTCCTCCATGTTGGACTGTTGGCTCTCTCTCAAGTAAAATAGGTTATTAGAAACCATTTATCTACCAGGAGATTTATCTTTTCCCTGAATGAAGTCGGTCTAAGGCAACAGAAAAAAGACTGAATTGATAATATATACTGTAGCTGTAGTTCATCACTGTATTATAATTAAAATAATGATGATAATAAACTTTATTTATATAGCACCTCTCTTCACAATGTTACAAAGTGCTTCACAAATGGATAAATACAGTCAGACAAAAATATAAATTAAAAACAATGAAATGAAATAAAATTCACGCAGAGGAATGTTTTAAGAAAAGATTGGAAAGTAAGATTTAGCAAACCTAATCTCAGCGGGTAAATTGTTCCAAAGTTTGTGGGCCTGGACTGCAAAAGCCCGATAGACCAGTCGCGCTGTGGGATGACAAGAGAGCCACTATCAGCCGATCTAAGAGTGTGTCCAGGCTCATAAGGGGTTAGTAGATCTTTAATATAATTATGGGCTTGGTTATGTAAAGGCTTGAAGGTCAACAATAAAATTTTAAAACTTGAACTGGTGTATTAGCAGCAGCATTTTGAACCAATTGAAGGAGATAGCGGGAAGCCAGAGTAATACTTGTCCAAAGGGCATAATGGAAATCTAGACAAGAAAAAAAAAGGCATAGACAACCCTGTGTAAATCCTCAAATGATAAGAAGGATCCAATTTTTGAAAATGACTTAAGTTGAAAGAAACATGACTGAACCTCCTTTACTTGGACTGAAAGAGCGTGGGTGTGGCAAACAATCGAGACGTTTGAGGAAGTTTTGAAAGTCAAGTAATTGATATCAGGAAGGCAGACCTTTGAGGAACGCCATGAGTGAAATGAAAAACAGAAGATGAGAAATTTCCAACAGAAAAGGTTCTATTAGACAGATAGGAGTGTAAGAAGTTAGGAGCAGACCTTTTTTAGGCTAATTCAAGTTTCAAGATGCTATAGAAGGATGGAGTGATCTATTGTGTCAAAGGCCATACTCAAGTCCATCTTTATCTGCAGCGTGGAGTAAGTAATTTGTCACCTTAACTAAAGCCGTCTCAGTGTGTAGAGCTCTTAAACCAGAATAATCATCAAAGATCTTGTTAACACTCATATAAGCAATCAGTTGAGAGCCAATAACTTCCTCCAACATCTTAGATAAGAAAGATATTTTAGAAATAGGTCGGAAACATACCAGTGGCCATTAATAATTGATAAGATGCAGTGCTAAGTTCAGAAGGAGAAGAAACTGCTCACAACAGAATCAATCATTTTAAATAAGTCTTTGGAGTTATGGGGATTTCTGGAAATCAAACTGGAGAAACAGACTGATCTTGTCTCTTTAACAACAGTCTGATAGTTGACCATGTGACCTCTTATAATGTCAAGGCACACTTGTAACCTATTAGGCTTCCAAAAATATGTAATGCTTTTCTGCATTTTCTCTTGAGGGCCTGAGTGTGTTCACTGAGCCATGCAGAAGGATTATGCTTTTTCTTTTAATTTTGAGAGGAGCAATATGGTCAAGGATAAGGTAGATATTGTTGAGAGAATTGGCCATAGCATCAGGGTATGGTTGCTGCATAAAATCAAATATTTCAAGGTTAAGGTATTGGAGAAATCTTCACAGAATTTAACACGTGGGAGGAGATAGAGTTACATTAAAAACAAAAGCTTTATGATCTGAGACATAAAAGCCAATGAGGTTCACATTTATGGGGAGAAAAACACTAGTGAGGACCAGATCTAAGGTATGGCCTTTAGAATGTCTGGCACGTTGAACAATTTGGTTTAAACTAAAAGACTCAATAAGATCCAGGAAATCACAGGACAGAGGGACAACATACATGGATATTGAAGTCATCAAGAATAACTACTCATACTCATACTCATACTCATACTACTCAATCATATTTGAGTATAACAAGAGAGAGGAGCTTGGAAAATTCATGAATAAAACCATTTAGCGTAGGAGGTCTGTATAAAAATATACAAAGCAGAGGAACTGGTTTGGAATTTAAAAAAAAAAGACCTTAAAACTTCAAAGGAGTTAAAAGAACCAAAAGACAGAAAATAGGGTTAAAACTATTTCTGTGGATGACAGCAGTGGCACCATCTTGTCCCGAATGCCAGGAAAGATGAAAATGAGAAAACTTAACATGTGTAGCCTCAATTAAGGGTCTAGTATCATTAGGAGTGAGAAATATCCCAGCAACCATAAGAAAGTCCAAGCAATGAGCAGTTATAAAGTCATTGCAGTGAAGGACTTATTGGAAAATTAACTCAGGTTTAAAAGGCCACATTTTAGAGGGGCAGAATAGGGAGTTGGGGGAAAAAGTTAATATAGGCAGTGATCTCTTATTCTGACCACTTCTAGACTGGTGAGTTGAAGCAGAAAAACTAGATCTGGAATTCAGGATAAGAGAGATATGAGAAAAAGGATCATTAAAGTTGCAATAAATGACATTCAGCTCCACTAGATGTCAGCAAACAACTATTTGCTATGTAAAGATATAATGAAATAATGGCGAACTAGGCAGAGAATGAAGTCACACTCTGTGTGTGTGTGTGTGTGTGTGTGTGTTGTAGTCCAAGCCTTTCTGTTCTTTGTTTTGGTAGCCACTCCGGACGTACGTGGATGTTAATGCATGTAAGTCCATCCATGTCCTCTGCGTCCATTTTCACAAGCTTTCTCAAATTAAAGCTAAACAGTACATTGGATTTACATTGACATGGGATAAACCATTAAAATCACAGATAATATTTAAAAATAACAATTAAACTCACAGTTTTCTGGTTCTCCGCTGGTTACCCCTGAGTACTTGCTCTCTCTATAAAGGCACTACAGATTAAATTAACCAGTAGAACTGTCAGGAGGCATAAAGGTCACTTTCTCTGAGGATTCTTTTCTGGTTTCAAGTTCACTGTGTTGCTCTGTGTGAGACTGCTGTGCAACAGGACAGTTCTGGCTTGGGTCTGGTATAATAGTGAGAACGGGAGACTGCAGTGTCCCTGAATCCTCTGCAGCTAGTGGCCCGTTGATGTGACCCGTTGTAACACTCTCTGGTATGCTGGTAGAATCTGGACGAGATGGGATTCTTAAATTCTGCAGGATTTTAAGGTTGGGGTAGCTGCCAGACTCTTCCATGGCTCTGTGTAGATTTTCGCAAGCCGTGATATTGTTCAGGCTGTAGCTGGGGTTGCAGGCGGCCTGGAACAGTAGCTCAGTGTGCTGGCGCAACTGGGCGATGTCCTGGTCTGCGGCACTGCTCTGGCGCAGCAACTCCTTAGTGCGCAGCGTAATGTCCAACAAACCTGATTGTTTGAGGATTTCTATCGTGTTGAGGAAACGGCGGTGGCGAGTACTGGTGTTACTGTTTCTGTGAAGCCCTCTAGTTACGAGGAAGGAGGAGGAAGCGGTGCACAGACTGGAGATCTGTCTCGAGGAGGCACCCGTGGGGCTGGAGAAGGATAGACTATCTTTGGTGGAGGAACATGTCTGCCCGGAGGTCTGGAAAGCTAATTTGGGCTGCTTATAAAGATGCTGATCGAGTCGACTCTCAGCCACGGGTGTGTGATCGCTCTCGTGTTTCGTGCACACCCTCTTGCTCAGATTTTTCGATGAAGACTTATCAGGCGGCATCTTACCGGGGTGTGGTGCAATACGGGGGTAGGAGCTGGGAACGGGTAAGTGAGTGCCACTTATTTTCTTCCCTTTGATGTTTGCTTTCCGGGACGAGGACTTGTGAAGCTGGAGGGTGGCTGGCATCAAGGTAGGCTGCTGGAACAGGATCATATGGGTCCGACCAGAACCAGCGGTCTCTTTGGTTCTATTTCTCCCAAACACCTGTCTTCTTTTCTGGATCATGGCCGGCTGATGGGACAGGGAGGACAAAAATAGCAATCATGAGATGAAGAGAAAACAATGACAACAGGGATATGAGTAAGTTATTTTAGCCCTAATTTTCAGTCTGTCCTTCCTGTCTTGCAGGGGTTCCAGTGCACTACTGCCTCAGGAACATCTCATTTATACATTAACTACATACTATATTTTGAGAGAATCATTATAACCAGAGGAATAATGTCCATCCTTAACCTAATCTGTGTCTTCCTGTTTAAATACCATGTCCGTGATAATGTAGACAGGTGGGAGCTCATGGCCTGCTGGCATCAGGGTAGGACCCCCAGAGTTCCCTTGCCCATGTTCTTGGTTTTGGCTGGACTGTGAAGTTTCTGCACACGCTTTAGACTGGCTTCTGTTGCCCCGCTGGTCCTCCACATCTGTTTGCTGCCAGTCTGAGCCGTTGTCTGCAAAAACGTGGGAAGGAAGAGAACAGTGATATTTTTGCATAAAGGCCACCAGTCATGCACATCAAGACATCTTGCCGGAGAAAAAAACTAACATCATGTGGTTTCTAAAAATGTCACTGCTGCTTCTTCTTTTACATTTCCTTCCACTGATTTGGAGGTTCACCTGCAAAAACAAGTATTCTGCACACATGCTTCTGTAACAATGTGTTTGAGATTGAGTCATATATAGGTCATATTTTACAGTGTAGTCCATAAGTATTGGGACATGACACAATTATCATCTTTTGGCACTGGATGAAAAAGTTACTTATGGGGTAAAAGTGTTGACTCTCAGCTTTAAGGCTTTTGAGGGTGTTCACATCCATACTGGTTAGACATTATAGGCCTTTTTAACCCAATTTTAGGACAATACAGCAGGATACTGATCTATATCTGATGTAGATGTAAAATTCAACCAATTAAACCTGAAAGTCAGCGCCATTACCTCCTACTCATTGTGGGAGCGCAGACAGAACACAACAAATCTACCCATACTATGTGCTTTTCATAAAAGCATTCAGTTTTTATAATTATCCTTACCTGCACTGTCTTGCACAGATACATGGGAGTGTATGGGAAATAAATTCTCTGGTTATACAGTGTTTTCAGCCAGATTTACTCACCAGAGTAGCCAGAGTCTTTTTCTGAACTGCAGCGAGAGCCACTTCTACTGGAGTTGTCTGTGGCTTTAGTATCACGTATTGCCAGCAGAGTTGAACTGTTGCTTTTATCTTTAGCATCCTTGCTGGATGTAGCACAAGAACCGCCCTCGCTCAAGCAAAGCTCTTCCTTTGGCATAGTGGACCCTAGTGGGAAAATACATTTAGACTGCCTCTGAATGCCAGAAAAATACCTGCATTAAAACATAAAATTTGTATGTATAGCACTGACATCCTTTTTTCCCAGTGGCACACAGTTTCATTCGGAAAAAAGTAAGAAAAGAGTGCTGTTAGTGTTACATAGCCCCTTAAAATCTATCAAGTAATATGTAATATTGGGTAAAAATGTTTGTGTGAATTCTTTCTTAATCTTTTTCTGCAGCTGATTGCTCAGGCACCAGCTTTTTTAGCAGTGTTTTTTCCGCCACATGAATGCACAATGGCACATGCTGACTGCTGTGTGTTTGCTTGCGGGGGTGTAACCGTGGCAACTTAAACATATGTTGACATCATGTGCGTACCCTCTATGAACACCAACCTGTGAATCTCAACAAAAATGTTCAATTTCACATGTCAGTATCAAAGTCCTAATGTGAAGTGCATGTAGTTTACCTGGCTATCGTTAAAGCCCCTTCAGATAAGTTTGTATGACTTGTATCTGTTTGAAAACTGACAAATAACTGGAGACAAAGCTAAAACTCTACAATTACAAAGATGTTTTGTGTAGGATTGGTGAGAAACCTAGAGAAAAAAACCCCAAAATAAACCCATTTGGCAACTGTCGATCTTGCCTGAGAATTGAAAAAAAGGCCATATTAAATGGGAAAATTGCATTCAATGACCAGTTGATGCATCTAGCACATTATTCCAGTTATAGAAATTGTAAAGTTTTTCATAAATTACTTCCTTGTGTGATGATGACAATTACTGGAGAAAAACAGATAAAAGAAACCCTGATATTCAATTTTGTCACCATTTTGTTTTAGTAAGTGAAGCTGAGAAAACAGAATTTATTTTTAATGATTATTTTATTTCTTCAGTTAAAGATTTAGCCAGTATTTTAATACTTGTCCTCTTTTTCTTGTTCCCATATCCCACTCCATTTGTTCTCTTTCACTGAGCTAATGCAAAACAGGGTCATAATTAGAATTCACTTAGTAATTCCCATTCCACAGATATTTATGAACTTATGAAGCATGTTATTAAGACAAAAGCAGATAGTTTTATTCCTTTTTTCTTAATCTTAGCAATCTCTTTATTAAACTGCCAATTTTTCCATTTTATTGGGAATTTTCTCTAATAGATCCAGTTTCAAATTACAGACCGATCTCCATTTACCAGTGAAGTCAAAGATACTTGAAAAAAACCCTCCCTAATCAAATAACACAATATCTTGAGATAAATATTTTCTCAGAGAGTCTCAGTATGGTTTCCGCTCTAACCAATCAACTACATCAGATTTATTATTTTCTACTGAGCAGATCTGCACTTCCTTTAACCAAGGTGATATCACTGGAGCAATATTTATTGACCTGCATACATTGGCCTACATTGGCCATTTGACACCATAAAATAGTAAACCATCAAATATTACTCAGTAAATTAAACTCTTTTCAATTTTCTCCTGCTGTTTTGAAATTGTTTTCTTCCTATTTATCAAGCAGACCTCAGGAGGTTAAAATTGGTCAAGTAGCTCCTCCTTCCTCTATCTCTGATGTTGGGGTACCTCAGGGTACTATTCTTGGTCCATTACTCTTTCTCCCGTACATTAATGACTGGCTGTCTGTGAACATTCCACATGCCTTTGATATGCATGATACTGTAATTTTCTTTTCCAACCAAAATACTGATGTGATACACACTAAATTTTATTCTTATTTTAATTCCTTATATATTCCAGGATCATCACTTGTCTATAAATGTAAAAAAAACAAACAACCAAATAATCAACTGAATGTATGCATTTCCATTCCCCTAGAAAACCTTTGTCTTTGTTCTAATCCCATAGTTCTGGCCAATCATAGCCTTGCAGAACTTTAACCTTATCTCAGCACCCACCTCACTTTTGAAGAGCATATCAAGAGACTAATAAAAGAATAGAAAAAAGAAAATGCAGTCAGATCAGGCCATGTGTAACACTTTCTGTTTCTAGTACATATCTTGATGCCGTCATACTTTCATAAACATCTTACAGTCTCTCAATTTGGTCTCTTACTACCTCAGAACGTATTGAACCAATAGCTAGACAATAGAGCTAAAAAAAAAAAACTTTCTCCTTGGGCACATCATTGTGTAGTACTTTTGCAATCTAAATCATTAAAAATTTGTAAGTACTTAGTGTTATTAATTTGTACTATCAACTATGTTATCACCTTCTCCTGTCTTAATGTAGCTATTTTTTGCCAAAATATAAGACTAACCAGAGCTATTACAAATTAACTGAACCCCATACCCATTTTTAATAACAACTATGGTTTAAGATAATTTTTCTGCACATACACTAAAAATTGGTACAAAATCCCACTTCACATCAGAAATTTTCCCTCCTTTTTACAATTTAAACATTTACACAAATATTTCCTTCTTCTCAAAATTGTAACCACTAACATCTCAATTATCAACCTCATTGTTCCCTCTGAATTCTGTGTAACAGCCTGTATATATATGAAGAATACTGTTTGTCTAGCTTGTTAACTTTTATTATCTGCCTGTATTGTTTTATATTTTATTGCTTTTTGTCCTGGCTGCTGGACAACAGTTTCTAAAGTGAGCCAGGCCCACAGCTGGTAATGCTTGCTGTTTTTTTTTTCCTACTAAAAATACAATAAAAATGACAATTACTCTCCGTGTAATCCACAAGGAGCTGGATGGCATGACTCCACGATAGACAAAGTACAAATCCAAAAGCGGAAGAACATGTAGTACAGAGGTGACTGACTCAGCTGGGTAAATAATCAGCTAGATCACCTCTTATAGTCGATCCAGAACGACATTAGATACTCTCTGTGCTCTCTTTGTATCCAAGAAGAGATGGGAAGATAAGTATCTCCAAGCACACATAAATCAACAATGCAGCTGCAGCCTTGCACTTCTGTCTGCTACAACTGCCTCTGTAGCAAATATACTGTGAAAGCAACATGTAAGCATCTACAGTGAGGAAATAGGCATTGGGCTTGCTATTAATGATAATTTATGATAATTAATGCTGTCCACCTTTGATAAACACCATGTCTCCCGTTTCATGTAAAATTCTATGAATCATGGAGATATTTAACACTTCTGTGATATTTCTTAACTCCGTTCTTCCGAGGCACTGAGTAGGCGGAGGCAGCAGAAGTGGCTTTGAGCTCAAACAGCCACAAACCCCTCTCCTCCTTCCTCCTTCCATCTCCTCCTCCTCCCCCCTATTATGTAACACTCAAGTTTGCGGCCCTCTGTTAACTTCCTTTCACAATGGTCGTTAACACATTCAAAAATCACATTAATACAGTCGAAATTTTAGCAACACTTTGCGTGGTCATCAGACCGACAGCTAACGTTATTTGAAAGATTAAAAAGTAATGAAAAAAATGAGTTTGGACAGGAAGTAGAGGTTTGGCAATACTATCATGCAACAATAGATAATATGGTTCGATTAGCTTGAGTGGAAAACTTACCTCCGAATATAAAAAGTCAATTACTTCCAATTATCGTTCGTTTTCCCGTTTATGCTCAGCTTTATGGCGCCGGGTAACGCTCAAATTAATCTGCAGTGTCATAAACGATCTGTCGGAATCATAATAAAATATAAATATATTATAAAACGTTAATTTTATATCTTGTCAAATATGTGGTCTGATAGGAATACAGTGAAAACGGGTAACGTTAGAGTAAATCTAGATCTGTGTCTGTCAAGCTCGTCTGAATACGTTAAAGCATATGATTTCAAAACAAAGCTCACAACTACAGAGATAAAACAAATATATAGACATACAATATAAAAAAGGTTTTATGAATAATACCAAATACTTAAGCACATTTCAGAGTCGTCACCTTGATATATATTCCTCAGACAGTAACTTACTTACCGAAACGTTTATCCACCATTAGCAACCTTGACGCTTTTGTTTTGAAAAGAAAAATAAGCTGGCCAATTCCAGCTAACTTGATGCCGCCACTTGACGTGAAGACGAAATGTTTTAAAAGATAAAATGAAAAGGCATATTTAATATCGACATGTCATTTGATCCTGCATGCAGAAAAAACGAAAAAGGCAAAGTAGCTCGCCATGGAGCAAATTAAGATGGTGATAGACGTCTTCGTTACCTTAACTGAACCCACGGCCGGCCGTTGAACCACCTACCAGACACAGTACCACGAGCTCCCTCCACTAGCGACACGCCTATTGGACCATCAGACAACTACGACAGCCAATCAGAGATTAGCGCACATATAGCAGCGATACAGCTGAAAACCAAAGTGTGCAGAAAGACAGAAATTTTCCTCACTACAAGATAGGAGTGATGGTTGCAGCAAAAAATAAAATACAGCTGGCTAACCGAGTAATATGCTAGACGTGATCAAACGTCATTGGCTCTTATTCCAAACAGCTGCTGACCAGTGACTACAGATTTGCACACAGGTAACCTGAAACCTCATGGTTGCTGTGTGTCAAGTGATATCCCTATGAGAAAGTGGCAGTTTTAACAACATGAAGTGTGCCACACACACACACATTCCAAAAAAAAAAAAAAAAAAAGGAAATATTCCTCAGTAGTCCCACATTCTCTACAGTGACTCCTTTGGCTTTTCAGCTATGTTGGCATGCTTCAGCATGTGAGCAGGAGCTGCCAGCAATGCAACCATACAGTTGTTCTGCTGTCATGTAGGAACGGTTGTCACAGCCTGCTGAAAATAGGTTGTCTGAACAGTTATTACTGTCCAAACGCAAACATTTGTGCAAAATAAACATAGCTGTAACTCAGTACTTTGCAGCAGACACTTTATTTTACATTAAAACTTCCTTAAACAACTTGACAACCCACATCCTCTCCACAAATGACAAGACAAGGACACATCGATACAATTCAAATATTTTCTAAACTGGCTGCAAGATAAGATCATAAAACATGTGTGCCACTCAGCTGGCTAAACGACATACATCTAAGTGCATGCAATTCTTTGTCTAGCAATGTTTGGAATCAAATCTCTCACTCTTCTTCCTCACCCATTACCATGGAAATTCTTCAGGATCCGTAGCCAAATATATATCACCTTGGCTAGAGGTTTGCGCCACACAGGAGTAAAGTCCTCAAATGATACAAGCCTAATATCACCACCTTAAGGCTTTGGGATATCATTTTCTTCCTGTGAGTCAGCTATGTCAAGTGCATACACCGAGCAGACCAGGGGGGTTCTTTAGACCTGGATGTCTGCTGACATGCATGGTTTCTGGGGAGGAGAATTTAATAAAAGTAGCACTGGTGTCTCGGGTGTGGGCCTTGGTTGCAGCATTGGCCAGAATGTGCATGATCCTCAGCAGGGCAGTCTCACTAAAAACAAAGCATACAGATCACCAAGACATCAACATGTGATACAGGATGATTGGATTTAAAAAAAAAAAAAAAAAAAAGTGCGTTTTATCAGTCATGTTACACACCTGCCCACATGGATGCTGGAGGCCAGACACCAGGCAGCCTCGCCCTCTGGTGTCAGAGGCTCCTGCAGGACTTGGCGGGCCAAGCACAGGGCAGCTCCTGCCAGCTGCACAGGCAGGAACACTACACACTGGCCTTCTAGGAGAGACAGCTCCAGGAGATAACGAGCCATCCACACCACCTGGTGGCAAAGAGGATACTTCAGACCTCTATATAATGAAAGATAACCTCACTGACACTTCTGCTGAGGATGCGTCTAGTAAAAAAGGTTGAGGGAAAAGCGGGAAAAAAAAAAAAAAAAAAAAAAAAAAAAGACAGGAATGAGTACAAATAAAACCAGTACACAATGTCGACCCACCTTAGCACTGCAGCGAGCAATGGAGGCGAGGAGGAGGAGGAAATGCAGAGGGGGACAGTAGGACAAATCAAACTTGAGCCCACACAGGACTTTGCGCTCCATTCGCAGCAGCTGATGCTTAGTGTAGGTGTGGTCCATTAAGTAGCAGAGTCCAGACACCTAGAATCACAAAAGGAAATGACACTTTGGTAAATGTCTTTAGTTTATTACAAACAGATTTGGTTGTTACCCGTGCCAGATTAAAAAAAAAAAAAAAAAGGTAAAAAATTAAATAAAACCTCCTTGCTTAATGAACAGCAACAAACCAATCATGGCTTATAGAGATATTATACACCACACGCAGTCAAACAACAGTCTGTAGCTCTGGAGTTAGGGAGGGTTGAGCCAGTGTACCTCAGGAAGGAGACACTCTTCCTTCTTTGCAGCAAGGAAAAGGCAAACCATGCCAAGGAGCTGCAGGTTGACTGTGGTCACCTTGATCTTACGCAGAGAGCGGTTAAGGAGGTGTATGGCCAGATAGAGAGTTTCCTCCTGGAAATGCATCATCTCCTGGCAGGAAAAACAGGGCACAGAACATTTATAACACTGAAAAGAATATGGTCCTTAGTGATACAATTTTAAAGGAATAGTTCAACATTTTGGGAAATAGTCATTCGCTTACTGCAAATTTTTTTAAATTTTTCAACTTATTAATTGACTTGTTCTACATCTAACTAAGTAAAATATTTCCCAAAACATTTATTCCTTTAATTATTCTCAAGTTAACAGATCTTTTTTTACTTTTCCTGACAGGCCATCTATATCAAGACAAACAGTGAGAGCAATTTTTATCTGGTGTTCCCAGCTTTTGACAGGTTCTAGTTAAACAATCATGTGATCTTAAAAATAAATTTTATATTATATTTTTAGGAAGGAAAACACACTCACATGAACTTGAATGAGCCAGTCTACCAGGATAGCCCGGGTGGCATCAGTGAAATGCCAGGGCAGGTCAGCGTTGGGAAACAAATTTTGGGTTTGAGTTCTCTGCAGGGTGAAAACACAGAACAGGAACACACAAACTAAATAATTCATGAAATCCAGAGCAATAATAAGTGCTAATCTTCTAAATTTTTAGGTGCAGTGTTCCTCAAAGAGAAAATAAGGAAACCATACTCTGATATACATGAAAACACTTAAAGACCATTGTTCCTGATGCCTCACCATCATGTCCAAGAACATGTCCCAGGCGTACGTCCGGTCCCATATGAGGTCCAGTTTCTCCAGCGCCGTCTCCACCTCATGGCGCAGCAAGCTGGGCACCAGTGCCTGTAGGCTGTGAAGACCCTGCAGCCCGTGAGGGTAGAGAAGCACAGGCTCCTCCAGACACCCATCTGCTACACAGGCAGCAAAGAAGGACAAGAAATATAAAAAAGGTAATAACCTCCTACCATCTGACTTTGCTTATATTTCACCACAATCTTCATTTATTGTTATTCTATCATCTTTATTTTGAACTGTGGACTTTCTGGTATGGGAAAAAGTTTATATAAACCTTTGATATCAATCATGCCGTCAGCTGAGCATGTCTGACTGTCCTCATGGAAGCCCATGATGATGCTTTCACTTGTTTGTGCCGATAACCTTCTTTCCTGCAGACAGAAAACACCTTACACATCTATGCAATGGGCACGTCTCATTTGCATGGAAATACTCTCAGCTCAGGGCCTTCACATCTTGACAGTATTCATCAAACTACGGAGTCATCATGTAAGGCTATTGATATGCAAGAAAGTGAAGAGCTAAGATGAAAAACGCCTGCATGTACGTGTTGGGAGAAGGTGAGAAGCAGGACAGTATGCGTACCCATCTGCGCTCTGGCTCCATTTTGACAGGGGCCATCCTGGACTCATCTACTTCTACAGGCTGCCAGCGATCTTTAGGCCCGCAGGCATTAGCCCAAGTTCTTAAAGGGGCTCGCCTCTCATCCGCCTGGAAGGACAACAAAGTTTTTTTTTCCCCCTACAGAAACTGATTCTATCAGGGGCAGTTTAAAATGCCTGCCTACCCATTTTCATTACAGCAATTGGAACAAGTTCTGCTTTATTTGGTTCCACTGCTTGTGTGGCTGCTGTTCATTAGTTGGATTCTAATTTGCTTGACAATACAGTTCACTCCTCAGTCAATGCGTTCAAATCGCGGTTCATCAAGGCCAAATCAGGGACTCCCATCACACCTGGGACAGCAGGTGAACTCAATTACTTTTCTGGCAGTACAAGTAGAAATGAGGCAGTTTAAGAAACAGTGTGGAAAAACAAAGCATTTAAAAAAAATAGTTTAACAAGCCTTGAACTGAAGTGTAAAATATATTATCTGGAGAATGATATCATTATGAAATCAAGATTTAATTAATTGCTTTATTTGTACACTTCCCCACCATGTTGGTTGTTATTTGGGAAATAAATGAACAGCAACGTCATCGAGGGAAAATACACATTTTGTTTTTTAATAAAGAGAATTTTTAAAAATCTTTTTACCAATAGCCTTGCTTTAACTGCACATCTGCAGTTCAAGCACATAGGAAGAGTGAAACTTGGTGCTCATATGGAGATGTTAACAGCAATTAATGAGTAAAGTTTCACTGGTCTATTAAGCCCACTGGACAGACCCTCACCTTCTTGTGTAAGTCCAGCAGAGGCTTGGAGTCGCAGAAACCGGTCCTGGCCATGATCACAGCCGGAGACAGAGTTCCCGTGCCGGGCCGCTGCAGCTACTTATCCACGGGTGTCGGCGGAGGCCTGAAACAGAGAGAGCCGCTATGCCGCCCGCATAGCCGCTAATAAAGACAGGTGGGCCGCACTAATTGGGGTGGGGTTATCTGCGGCAAGGTAGACAGGAGAACTTCCGGTCGATGCTTAAAAAAATAGCCGAGTTTAAAGGCTATTAAGTTGATTCTTTTTTAGGCTTAAAATCTGTAAAATAGCTTGCCATACACCCTTCAATATAACATTTAATTGGCTTTTGGAAGTTTCATTCATCTATACAGTCAAACACAATCCTTTATACCTGCAATAAATCATATAAACGGTTGTTTTTTGGGGTGGTGGATGGCTTTCCTCCCTCATTTACATATCTGAGGGAGACAGAATAATGCAAGCACTTTTCAATATTATGCAATAAATAAAGCACTACTTACAACACCTTTAGAAACTACCCCCTAGTTAAATCATCAGCTCTCTGACATTGTGTCATAATCAGGACTTTGGAGTCCCACAAGGGCAATCCCAGCCACCCCATGGCATTTTGACTATACAACAAAATACATGCATTTCCCCCACATTTTTATTTGAATTTAACTGCTAAAATGATTTTATTGGGAAGTTTTATCTCCCAACATAAAGGCCTAAATGTTGTTTCAAAGCCCTTCCATGCAGTGCTGGAATGAACTGAATCCTCTTTTTGTGTGTGTTTCTGGCCTACAACAATCCAATTTAAGGATACTGGGTTAAATTTGATCAGAACCAGACTTACTCACCATGTAAATGTGTTCAATTATAGTTACAATTCTTTATCACAATGTCAGTATCAATGACATGACCTAGTCACTATACACTGCACACTGTAAGCTTTACAAAAAATGGCAGAGCTTGTGCAGTGGACTGTATCAGACTGTACAGGTGAACAGGGTACGCTGTAAAAATATAATAAAAACACACACACAATTCTTTTCAGTAAAAATGTTTACTGGCACATTATAGTTGCAAATGTTATAAGCTACCATATTGTAGCAGGTATCACCCGTTACATTGTAAAGTCTTGCAAAAGGGGGGCTGAAACTGTCTACCAGGACATTACCCTCCCCTTTAAGATTGCTTTTTTCATTGCCCTCTGAGCCTCAACTAACAGCAACAAGCAAAAAAAACAAAAAAAAAGTTCTTGTTACACCAACATCAGGTGTGACATTCGTGACTGTTGATCACATTCAAATATACAGAGAAGCAAGGTAACCATAGTAAAGCTGCAAATCAAATACTACAAAGCTGCAGGCCTCCCCTTCTACGAATGCTGCATTCTCCATCAAGCTTTTTTTTTTTTTTCCTTTTTCTTTTTTTGGTATTTACACAATAGTGAAGAGGCACTTCTTGTGCCCGTGTATGCCTACAGGAGAGGTCAGAGCTACTAACTTGCATGTTTAGCTGTGAAGCATTGCTTAAAGCGTGGCCAGCAGCGAGGTTCAGTGTATGGCTTCACAACCAATATTAAAAAAGTTCAGCAGCACCCCCTTATGGCCATGATAGCAATGAAGGCAAATCCACAGTGGAGTCCATCAGTGCAGTGGTTCTGATATCCGGCCCTGCTGTTTCCAAAGCAGGACGCTAGGCTAGAAGTATGATGGCTGTGCCTGAGCCAGTGAGAAGAGGTGCTGGAGTTGTGAACTGTAAATCAAAGCCATTTGATCACATTATCATCCGCAGGAACTGGAGCCGCCTGCTGCCCAACGATGAGAGTCAAAACCTGCTGTTTTTTCTGTGTCTTTATCACTACTTTCACTCACAAACATCTCACAGTCAGCCTCTGGCGCTCTTTCACTCACACAAACTTAAATAGAAGCAAATTAATATGAGACATGAGGGGTATCTCCAGAGAATGCTAATTGATGATTTTTACTAAACCTTTTAAACCATTACTGTGTTTAGATACTGTCTGGAAAATAGCATCAATTTTTGAAAAAACACAGTCTGAAAAAATGTAGACAACTTTGTTAATGTAATTGATTAGGTTTAGGGATAATTTTTTACTTGTTTTTAATAGAATCAAATTGTATGTATGTATGTATGCTTAATTATGCTAATTATAAACAGTGGTTGCCTTAAGAAAGTAATGGATCCAACCAGAAATGAACTGCCTATTCAAAACTAAATTACTGATAAATACAATCTAAGCTGAATAAGCAATCCTCTATTGGAAACCCCCCTTAGAAGAAGAACTTAATCAAAAAGAAAGCAGTTTAAAAACTTTTAATATATATATTTTATATAATGTATAGTTAACAAGACAATGTGTCTTCAAAATTTTGAGAAATAGATGGACAAAAAGAGGAAAAAAATAAAAATAAAAAAACAAAAACAAAACAATGACAAACAAAAAAGGTCTTGATGTTCCTTTAGTGACGCTCAAAGAGCAACCAACATCTCTTCCAGCAAATGTGGAATATAATATGCCTGCGTCAACATGAGCACTTCTCAATATGCTGTCCAGAGTGTTGGACTCAAAAGTATGCAGGTTTTTATTTCAACTAAACAATACATCAGCTGGTATTGATTAGTTCCCCCTTTCTGCAGGTTGAAGATTGGTCGACCAGCTCATGTGGCGTTCAGTTGGATTGTAAACCTGCAGACATACAACTACGTAGATTTAAGTGCTTAGAAACAGCATCAAACAAACCAATACCTCTAAACATTAAACGTGGAATCATTTGAAGTGTTAAACGTCCACCAAGTCAGTCAGTTTTTGGCCTTTTTATAACAACGATTGAACTCTCAGTTTGTTTTTTTTCTTCCTTTTTTTTTTTTTTTTAAAATATGGGAACATTCAAAAGCTTATTTTAAAAATATTTTAAAAACTTACAATGATATTACAAATAGAAAAATGAACAAAAGATTGGTGCCTAACTTTTCAGCTAGGGAGTGACAATTACTGGACCGAGGACAGCAAACGGCTGTTCGTCTACATTGGTCTCTGTAGATGGGTTGGAGAAAAGGCTGTGGTCAAGTGTCTAGTCTCTATTCTCCTCCTTCCTTCCATTTTTACTGTCTTTTAACACGATGAGCAACTGGCCTTAATGAGAAATAAAAATAATAATAATAATAATGTTGGTCGGTCAGTCAGAAACACTTAACTGTGTATGTGCTGATGCACAGCGACATGGACTGCTGCATCACTTTGAGTTAAATTAATGCAGCTTTTAAAGCAAAAAAACAAAACAAAAAAAACAAACAGGTAAGCCATGCAAGACATCCCAGTTTCTAATCCTAACTGAGTCAATTTAGCGCCAAGCTGGTCACAGCTCACCATAAATTACATGCTTGTTCCCTTTAAAAAGAAGGCCATTGAGTGTGCCATGTAGTGTCCTCTCTTGTCGATATTTCCAGCAATAGTTCAGAGTTCTTAAAAACATGCATAAAAACAGACACAAATGGATGGTTGAGAATCAAAAACGGTTGTTCATACATTCTCTTGCGTTCATATGCACACTCGCATACATTCAAACATCCACACGTCCATTCGCATCGCATACACACACACGTGCAGTGCAAACACAGAAATGGCAACCCTCCTCCCCCCATTGCCCTCTCCCTCCCTCCCCCCTCTATTTCCCCCCTACTGTAGGAACGGTCCCACACTTGATTTGTAACAGCAAGTTCCAGAAAGAGCACTTGTTAAAAAAATGAAAATGAAAAAAAAAAAATCACAAAAAAATGCAGAAATATGGCTTTACATTTAAAACCGTAACAATCGATGAAATAAAATTTTGTCTCCCCCCCCAAAGATCTTTTCCATTTTCCTAATTTTGATTATACTTCTTAAAATTCTATCAAGTACGTTTGTATATATATGCAGTCTATGCATGGGTGGGTTTTGTATGCAAGTGTGTATGTAGCATGGGTACAGCTGGTAAAGAGGTGGTACTTGCTGGCATAACCTGGTTTCAAAGTGTCAAGGCTTTGATGTGGTGCCCAGTGTAGTGCAGCAGAGGTCCTGCAGGGAAGCCTGAAGCGAACCCTGAGAGGACGTACAGAGACAAAGCTGCCAGTCTGTCCACACAAACCTGCTGAGGTCAGTCATTCGCGGCCTGTGTGTTCGTTTCATACTCTATGATCCATGGCTTATCCGATTTGCCAGTATATGTGTGTGCGTGTCTGTGTCTGTGTGTGTGTGTGAGAGAGAGTGAGTCAAAGACCAAATGAAAAATGTGTCTTGTGCCAGTTTTTGTTTGTGTCATTCGAAATCCCCCCCCCCCTTCCTCCCTCCCCTTCCTCCCTCCCAGCAGTGCAAGTGTGTATGTGGGATTGGGATCGTGTGTTTAGCCTGCCTGCTTGTTCAAAAGTCTGAGCGATCATTCCCGTACGCTGGCAGAGTACGAAAACTGAGGGAAGTGCGTACGCTGATCTGAATCCTCTGCGTCTAAACTGTCATCTGTAATATCCAAAAAAAAAAAGAGAGAGAGAGAGAGAGAGAGAGAGAGAGAGAGAGAGAGAGAGAGAGAGAGAAAGAAAAAGTGCTTATTAACATTAAATAAATCTGGTTGTTCAACACAAATGAAAGATACACAGAAGCAGATCAACTTACACTTGTCTGGAGGAGTTATTGTAATGGTTTGTGCTGTGAACTCGTCATCGAAGTAACGCGTGTCCGTCTCTGATGTTACCTGGGGCTTGAAGGGTGGAACAAGCTGAGGAGGAGACGAAGGAAACTAGTTATTTTACATTGAGAACATCTTGTTTGAAATCTCAAATCATTACTTTACTCTTCCCGGTACCTCACCTTTTTTTCAATGACATCCTGCCAGTTGATGGAGGTGAAGAACTTGTGGCTCATTACGTCTTTGGCATCGTCTGGTCCGCCTCCGAGCCTGTGGACAAAACAACAACACTATCACCACCCACTCAGCTAGCGTAAACACTATCATTAGAAATGTACAAGCACTTATGCGGTGTTGTTCTCTTATGTCTTGTTTTTTTACCAATTTCTAGACAAATTTATTCTTCATTTCCTTACTACTTATAGAGGTGCATGTGTCAGTAAGCCTGCAGGCAGAGCTCAGTGTGCTAATATTAGCACTTCTTCGCCTGTTACCTGAAACAGTGGGGCTTGACCAAAACAACAATCAATTACGTCCTTGTCTACGGCCATTACCCTATACCAAAACTAATCAAAAAAGCAGCAAGGGCTTAAATAATGTAGTTTGCTGAAGACGTGGTGCCCCTGAGCACTGTGGAAGATGAGAAGGAAGGTTTCAGAAAACTAATCAAGCGCTACAGACGAGGTGCAAAATCCCAGGAAGACGATGTTTTTCCTCAAACTGTGCTACTGCATCTCAAGGTGCCACACATGGAGTTTAATGGATATGTTTGCACAGTGAAACAGAACATAAACAGGAATCTTCTCTTTTATCTTAAATGAATAGTGTGTTGTTTACCTTGATATTAATAGATTCAGAGATACCACTCACAGCTTTAGATGTTATTCTAGATTAGTTGGGTTTTTTGGTTGTTGCTGTGCGTGCCATAAAAACATCTTTTCAGTGAAAAGCTTCTTAATTTAAAAATATCAGTTGGAGATTAGTTAATACGACAAGTAAAGCCTGACTGATAAATTGGCATGGCTGATATTATCAGAAGATTTTAACTCATGACAGATGAAGTATCAGTGTGTTTGTCTGTCAATATCAAACAAGAAATTGCAGGGCAGAAATGCCAAAAATGTACTTCAGAAAAAGTCTTTCCTTTACAGTTTCTGACAAGTTTAATTTTCAACTGTATTTCAGTCACAATTGTTATTTGTGGCCAAATGTGACCAATTGGTTACCACATTTAATTTGTTAAAAAATTAATATTGGCTGATATTATTAAAATATTTTCAAAACTCTCAAATAAAGAAGTCTGTTTCAAATATATATGCTGGGTTCTAATAAGAATATCACAAACAGTACCACTGCAATTAATTACATGTTTGGAAAGTGATACAGTAATTAATGTTATATATGGCTGTAGTAAATTGGTGCCTACTGAGTGTTTTCATTTTAATGATATATTTGTGATAAATATATTTACAGTCTTGCAAAACAATGATACAATACTATAATGGAAACTACTGTTAGATTATCGTGTGCTCATTTTTACCCCAATTATTCTGCTATTTCATTTTTTTATTAGCCATGCTGGTGGCATGGCTCTGGGGATGGCAATGTCGGTCGGCCTGTCTGTTGTTCAGACGGTCCACCAGTCTGGAGCACACTATTGGATGGACGACCGTCATGCAATTCTGTGCAGACATTAAGGTTTCCCAGAGGATGAAGCCTGCTGTCTTTGGTTCCTCTAGCACCATCAGGTCAGAGCGTTATGACCAGAAAGAGACGCACCGATGGATCATCATTATCTGACACACTGACATGAATCCTACCATCTGTAGGGAAACAGTGCTGTTAGGTACACACCAGGGTTTATCTGCTCCACTGACAGATATCAGATATCACTTATCATTTAGTACGTTGACGATTACTTGAAAGTTCATCATGTAAAACCAAATACTGTGTTCATGTTTTATATGAACAATGTTTTAGTATGAACATACAGTTGAATTTCCTATTGTAGAAAAGTTATAAAAATGTTTGTGTATATATAGTTCTTAAAAAGAAAGAAAATTGGAATCACCAGATCAAACTTTTAACAAGACCACATCAAAACCTAAAAGGATAGTCAGTGCTAGTGTCTATAATGTGACTTCCTGGGTATTAAATGTTCATCTGCAATTTTCTGTAGTGGTCTCAATAATATTTGCTGGTAAAGTGTACTGAAGTCACATGACATAGTTGAGCTACATTTGAGTAAAAACAAAAAAGGGTATAAATGCAGTTACAAGAACAATACTTTCCACTCATATATTGGGATGTCTGATTTGAAAGAGAACTTATTTTAATCTTTAATTCTAATTATAACTTTTCTAATTATCTGTGAACTCCCGCTGCTCTTTCATCTGTTTCACTCTGAGGATGTCTCTTGTTTTTTCACTCTGCGTTGAGTGTTTTGTCAGAGTGATTGTAACTTAGGGTGCTTTAATTGTGCGCTCTCCTTCATGCTTCTATGCACCTTTTGCCTTTTTCCCGGTTGATGATCATGGAGGCTGCAGTGGAAATTGTAAATGAAAGTTTTGACAGTACTTTGGGTGCAAGTTCAGGAGGCTTATCTCCACCCAGTTACCGCAGTTACAGTCAAATCAAGCGCACCACAGCAGACGCCCCACACTAACCTGATCTAACAGCTACATGAGTCACATGTTTTACCTGTGAGACTCATGTTTTAATGCTGTTATTCGTAGTCTGTGATGTGAAGACTTTAGAGAAATAAAAAGCTTGCGTCTCTCCAGCTGGCTGCTGACAGTGCTGTCGACCGAAGAGCAGGGAAAACAGTCACTGCGTCACACCTTAAAGAGCCACTAGCATGACTGTCAATTCTTAGTCTTCTTACTTAATGACTAGTTAGCTCTAAGTTATTCCTAAATACAGACATACCTTTGTTTGGGATCCTTTTTGAGCAGGCCGGCCAGCAGGGCCTTGGCCTCAGGAGCCAGGTTCTTGGGGAAGCGGATCTCCTCCATCAGGATGAGCTCAAAGAGACGCTCGTGGTCCTGGTTGTAGAAGGGCAACCGTCCGCACATCATCTCGTACATGACCACGCCCAGGCCCCACCAGTCCACTGCTCGTCCGTAGTCATTGTCTTCTAGCACCTGTTGGGGTAGAGATGGAGAGAGTTGAGTGTGAAATAAAACAACTGTGTGCAAGAACTGTGTGCAGGACTATCGCTTAACATTTTCACACTGTTGCACTAGTTTCCGAAATCAAAACATTTAGCAAGTCGAGACAAAGAGCTCTGTGGAGACAATTTACATTTTACATCCTGTTTCCCAGTGCAATTTACACATAAAAATCACCACCAATATTGCAATCAGCTCTACTGGTTTTCACATAACGTCCAATAATAGCGTTGACAATTGGTCCAAAGCTTTCCTACCAAACATCCCACACAAGTCAACAATAAAGTAGTTAGTATCGAGCCCTCTAGTAATCAATGATCATAATTCTGGTCACAAAAACATTGATGTCAGAGTCCACAGTCATTGTGGAGTTACCTCAGGCGCCAGGTACTCTGGAGTTCCACAAAAGGTTTTCATGGTGGCGCCATCTGTGATGCCCTCTTTACACAGCCCGAAGTCTGTTATCTTTATGTGGCCGTCCTTGTCTAACATGAGGTTCTCCAGCTGAGCAGAGAAAGAGAATCAGTTGATGAACAACCGTGACTACATGACTGAAACTCAGAGAGTGGGACTGCACAAATGTATCGAAGAAGTAAGGGAAAGTGTTGAGTAAGAAATGTTCTTCATCGAGAAGCAGCTCTCTAAGAGGTGACATAAGAGAAATATATATTTTTTGTAACATTTTTATAATGCAATCATCAGCACTGTCATTGCACAAAATTATCCCTTAAATCAATTCTGTAATGATGATGTAAAGATGACACTTTACCTTTAAATCCCTGTAAACTACATTGCGTGAGTGTAGGTACTCCAGTGCTGACACTATTTCTGCACCATAGAACCGCGCCCTGTCTTCTGTGAACACTCGATCCCGGGATAAATGAAAGAAGAGCTGCAAAAGAATTAAAAAAAAAAAAGTAGACACAGGAATTAGACACATTAGAGTGTAATTCCTCTGTGTGTCTAGAAATATTTTATTTCATAAAAATCTGTCATCTCATATTTCATGGTTAATTTTTCAATGTGTGCACTTAAACATTTCTGGGTGCACGTCTACAAGCATTTAGAAAAGAGCTTTTTAATCTGAATATTGGATTAACTACCTGCACGGTACATTCTGTGACCAAACCAGTTTCTACGATGTATGGGTGTAACTATGAAGTCTAAGAATGATTTGATTTCATTCAACCCATCAATCAATGTGATCAGGTTGGATTTCAAACCTTAAATCTATACAAAGTGCTGCAGCGTTTTACTACAATGACTCATCTTTCATCAACACAACAGACATGAATGTAGGTCAGATGGAAAAAAAACAACAACAAAAAAACAACTTACTTCTCCTCCATTTGCATACTCCATCACAAAGCATAGCCGGTCGTGCGTTTGAAATGCATATTTTAGTGTCTGTGTAGGAAGAGAAGAAAAATGTGTCACTGCATGTTTTGATTAAATGACACGTTAATGTTGGAAAGCCACGAAATGAGACAATCCGGGCACTGGTGACTGACCGTTAGAAAGGGATGCCGCGTATTTTGGAGAACTCTGCTCTCTGTAACTGTGTGTGCCACCTCATCCTAAAAGGAATACACGCACGAACACACACACGTTCAGTACATGCAATGAGAGCAATATGACATAGAGAATAGATAGTAATGCTGCTCCAAAACTATTTCAAATATATCCGAATGTGATTAGCACTAACTTTAGCGATGATGACTTCTTTGCGGAGGATTTTCATGGCGTAGTACATCCCTGTAGCCTTCTCCTTCACCAGGATCACTTTACCAAATGTCCCTTTGCCCAGCAGTTTCAGGTAGTCAAAATCACTCATGGTCTGTAGGGATAATAGCAAAAGATACACCATGACAGAAATGCATACATCTGCTTATGCTCTGTACTCTATGTCTGACATAATCACCACAAGACAAAATAGAAAATAAACTGTTAAATAATATGTTGTCCTCTGTTCACTTTGAGGTTGTTTCACCAAAAAAAAAAAAAAAAAAAAAGCTTTGAGAAAGAGGCTTAAAGTTTGAACAACTTGCTCAATAAAGATGAGCTTAGCTTGACAAACACAGCAAACACTCAGCTGCCAGCCACTGCTTGTGCAAATACTGACCACTTTTGTGCGGGATTTGGACACAGCAATCTCCATCTCCTCTGTGCCGCTGCTGTCACTCGGTGAGCCAAATTTGATCTCCATGGGCTCCTCATCCTGCTGCTGACTCTTCAGGCTATTCGCCACAGCCTGGATCGATCGCATCCATTCCTCCCTGACCCAGTAAAAAGCACACATTGACCTTATCAAATCTGGCCACTGTCACGTCGATTCTCTAAGAATATGAAATGGCGCAAGTTTTGCCTTAAGATATAAATTGTTGTTGGCGATGACATATATTAATGAATTTCTTATATTTAGACAGATGGTAAAGAAGTTGTGCCATCTTAAAGTAAAAAAAAAAAATAGGAGTCAAGCAAGCTAAGTTTAGAAGGTAGAGGATAATCTGTGTACTATTTATCTTGGGGCTGCTGGGATTTGGTACTTGGCAGAGCCGATGTAAACAAAACCCAATGACGATTGCTTGGGTTAGGGGTGAATAATCAGGTCTAATCTGGCACTGAATTCTATTTTGAACATGATGGTCTTTCCTTCTCTTACAAACTAAAATGGATTTCACTGCCTGTAATGAAAAATGGCCCATTTAGGCCTTCTGTGATTCATTTGTGAGCATGTTTTTCCTTGTGTTTTACGGCCCTTACTTAAAAAAAAAAAACCCTCTAGACACAGTAAGACGTACTTCTTTCAAAATATAATTTTCATTGGCGTTATTCCGATATCATTAAGTGTTAAACAAAATTGCAAACACATTTCCGCCGTCGACATTATAAACACTGTCAAATCCATTTTAATCTACAGTGGCGACTCAAGGCTAAGGGTCTAGGACTATGTCCATACTAAGCTCGCTAAATCTGAAAACCCATTTTGTCTTTTTCATTTTGGCTTTCTGTTAAGCCAGTGTTTTAAGGTCCAAAAATGCTTTCCACAGTGGATACATGTGAAAACAGTCTAACTGTGTGTTAGTTTTGACAAAGGAAACAGCTAGACATGGTCAGCACTGTGTGGCAGTAATGTTAAGAGAACAATTTTTAGTTTCTTACTTTGAATGCCAAATAACTGATCATAATAAAAGATGTTCACTCTTTAACCTGTGTTTATGTTTAAAGTTCCCTAAACTGTGGATCACCTGATACCTGATTTGACTGACATCAATTCCCCATTTTAAGCTTGTTCAGTTGTCTGACAAAACAAAAAGAAAAGTATATCAATGAGAACAACTAAATATTATGTTTTGCTATACTGAAACTAAGCAGGAAGAAGATGTTTAGCGGTTTTCTTATTGTTTTAGTGTTTCACTGTTCAATAAACAACTGGCCTAGGTCATTTAAAAGCCCTCTAGAGGCTGCGCTCTCACATTTTCACTAAGGCTGCTTCGACCTCATAGAGAGAAACCCTGAGGATAAACGTCTTTTACCTCTCCTCATTGCTGTCTACGTGGAAGGTGCGCTCAATAACCGAGGTCCACTGCAGGCAACGGATGACAAATGTGTTGGGCCTGGGGCGCTCTGTCTTCATCAGCTGGCATTCTACAAAAGCAAAGACGCACATCAGCTAAGAGTGAGGAACTGAACGCATGAGCGGCAAAAAAACAAACTCTGTGTTTACCAAATGAAATGGAAAAAAACTGACCTGCGACAGAGAAGTTGTTGAGCGGCGGGAGGCTGTGATCACTGGACACCTCGGGTTTCTCTTTGTAGCCGATAAAGGAGCCATCGCTCTTTAAGATGAAGTAACGAGGCCTCCATGTTTTAATGTATTCACCTGGAAAAACAAGAAGATTTGTGAGCCAACTGAGGGTGAATGTTTGACTAAATATTGCTGTGTGCGTCACGGTACTGTTATCACT
This sequence comes from Euthynnus affinis, assembly GCA_029490765.1. Lineage (NCBI taxonomy): Eukaryota > Metazoa > Chordata > Actinopteri > Scombriformes > Scombridae > Euthynnus > Euthynnus affinis. Next base: position 24,862,454 of record CM055845.1, on the reverse strand, counting down.
GTAAATGACTGTAAACTACAAACTTTTATTAGCCACCTCACAAGCTGACATGGGTGTGTATTAAATAATTTAAAAGAGGTTTCTGAGATAGACTATTACTTTAATGTAGACTCGAGATGGACGGTGAACACAAGGGGCCCCCTTACCTCTCTTGTGGAGCCATCCTTCTCTCACAACACTGACTTCATTCATGCTGGGGCAGAAGACTGTCTGGGTTGGGAGGGGGGCTGCAGACAAGCTGGTGGAAATGGTGCAAACCGCTTCTACTGGTCAAGTGCCCGACAGTGGCTCAGATAAAATACATGTATAATGTAATGCCTAGAAGAAGAGAACAGAGAAAAATACCATTGATGCAGGATACACGATGAGTCTCAATAAAAAGGTGAAAACAATGCACATGGGTAGGCTGGTGTAGCCTCACCGTATGATCACAAGGCCATCAACATTCATTCAGAGAAACATCACCAAAAAAAATAAAAAATACAGAATGTCAAGTGAATACATGAGAAAATAAAAAACTTCCAATGACTGACATGTAGAGCTGTGAGCAAAACTGCTGCATGACTTCACTCGCTTAAAACAAAAACATAGCCTTAGGTGATACTGTTTTTTTTTTTTTTCACAGACACTTGCCTTTTTGGCTGTAGAAAAGTAAATGTGAAAGGGCATGGGGCCTAAAGGAAGTTAAACTACAGCCAGGGAGGTGGAGGTGAAGACACAAAGTGAAACTGATTTCTCATAACAAAGGAAACTTTCTGTGAAATGCTATTGAAGCCTATCGAGTTGTCACCACCGCACTGCGCTGGAATACATTCCTCACCTTCACTGTGTTGCCTTGAAACACAACTCCACAACAAAGAAAACTGCTGAAATCTGCACATCTGCTCACCATCTCATATCTGACCATCTGACTCTTACTACACTGACAGCCAGAAAGGGAAACAGTAGATATTAAAGCTCCAGACAACAACTCCCTGACATCTGCCGGTGTTTCAGTGTCATGATACAAATATGGTGATGCCATGTAGAAATCAAATATGAAACATGTTACTGGTTTAACAATTAGCAAAATGGCTGCAATGCTCTGTATTGTCAAATGTAATAGCCTACTGTACCATAGCTCATGCTGAATGTTTGTGGAGAGGCCTTGGTGATCAGGGTCAGCCCTGAATCAGCAGCTTATGTTAGATAATAGGTTTACCAGAATTTCACAGTATTTCAGTGAAAGTGATGGGGTTGAATATTACAGTGCATACAGTCACCAGGCCACAAAAAAAACAACTGTTTGAACTACTTTGTTTACAAAGATAAAAAGATAAGGCTTCCCTCGACTTCAGACTTTTTTATGGCCATGAGAGGTGCATCTACGGCTGCACAACAACTACTAACTTCTGTGGTTGCTTTAAGAGACAATACAGAACAAGCACTACAACTTTTCACCGCACCTACGTTACACCTTCAATGGACAAAACAGGACATCAACAGCAGCTAACATCTAACTAATGAAGCGTTAAGACAGCTCGGTTCACATGCAGCACACTTGAAGAAACAACAAAGAGACAATAAATAGCGCATTTTTTTAGTAGTATAGCTACCCACGTAAATTGTGCCGTTTTTAATTCATGTTTCAAAAATTACAAACGGCACACAACGCGGCAACAAACGTAAACATGAACATAACGTTAACACATCCTCATCCTTTCTGTGTGGAAGCTAGGCTAGCTAACAGAGGCAAAGTCAACAAACGATACCTTCCAAGTCCAAGACAGGTAGTTAGTTTTTCTATCTCAGTTTGACTGCGAACAACTTGCTACGACACTTCAACCATAGCTGATGAGCAGTTTTGGCCAAGTGGCGCGTCAGACAGCACTGAGGACACTGACCATGACCGCATTACGATCAAACAAGGCAGATAGCCAAAATAGCTTTCGAGCTAACAGCTAGTTAGCACGTCAGTTAGCCACTTGCGCTACTTCTCCTCATTGCCCCGGCTTTTCTTACCTCGGGCTTCAGCGACAAAAAATATCCCCCAGCTATCGGTCCTTGAAGAGGCTCTGAGGTACGCCGCAGAAAGCTCCCACCAGTTATCACTTGAAGCTTGTGTGTATTGAACTCTGTCAATGATCACACAGCTTTAGCGGACTCCTCGCCGAGCTTGTTTTCTCCTCTCACACAACAACAGCGGCAGCGGCAGCAGCGGCAGCGGCAAAGACAGCGGCGGCGGCGGCAGCAGCGGCGTGCTCGGTTTGTTGCTACTGCAGTGGTTCACTGAAGCGTGTGTGAACCAGCGAGAGAATAAAGTCCACTGAGCTCCAACTTGATGGATAAATATGCTGAATACGACTACAAATAACTGTCAAATCTTAGACATATAAAACCGCCTCTTTATGGTTATGGTTAGTCACCAGCTGCTTCGCGTGGAAGCCCTCCGTCCCAGCCAGACAGTACAGCAGCCCCTAAGACGCACACAAAAAGGAAATGACGTACGAGGCCAGAGAGGGTCCACTGCACCTGAACAGTCGGTGTGAAAGTACATCAAGTACTATACTATAACCTTAACCTCACCCCGACTGCACAGAGCTGGACAACGGATTAATTTAGAGTTAGGCAGTGCAAAAATAGCAAAAAAAAAAAACAAAAAAAAAAAAACATCTTCCCTCTTAACTAGTGCTCCCACCTCCTCTATGAACCAACAGTTTTCTTTCAAACCTGTTCCTGTTGAGGAATAAAGCACCAAGGATTTCTTTACATGACCCATGCAACCAACTATTACATAATTGTGTCTACATTGGAGGGATGAATGAAGAGAGAAGCAATTTTATGAAAGTAACAAAATGTTTATTATTCACAAGTCATTTTCAAAAATGTCCATTTGTGGTATGTACTCTAAAGGTTTGGTTCTGTCAGACAGCTTTGCTCTGTTGTCTTTGCTGCTTTCGTTGCAGGTAGCGAGCACGAGCGTCACTAACTGTGGCTTCGTTGTTTCGCTTCTCCAGCTTCTTCAAGACGTCCTCAGTAGAAACCTCTGACAAAAAAAGAGCAAAATTAGTTTGTTATAAAGCAAGACAGAGCCTAAACTTGCTTTAACTTCTTTCAGTAAAACACTTTATCTAAGGCCTGCAGTTTTATTCTCTAACACTTAAGGAGGTCACAGTTACCAAATGAATACTTGATGAGTAATTCTGAGAACCTGGTTGTCTTTTGGCCGCCTCCTTTGTCTCCCATTTTGTCATCTCCTCATCTGTCACTTCTTCTCTTGCAACACTGCTCAGTTCATAAACATCCACCTCATGGAGTTTTGGTAATAGGTCCTTCACCCACTCATATCGAATAGGACACGCTGTCCGGACATACATCCGTGAGGTCACCAGCACATCATGGAAGATGATCCAGTCCAGCTCTGCTTCCTGGTCAAACAGCTGGGAGCAACGAGGAATACAGATCAAAGGAAAAACCAGGGAGGAAGCATGGAAGCTCTAGTTTGGATGTACAGTACCCAAAAGTGATGTGTTTTCTATGAAAACTGACTTTTAATAGAAATCTTTTAAAATAAATTGAAAAATACATTTACCGCTGATGATGGATGAATGTGAACCATGGATCCATGGCCATCCATTGTACAAAATACTTTTCCAACAGACCTACATGGTGTGTAAAAAAAAATATTCAAAACAAGCATAAATCTCACAATACTAAAGAGATATTAAAGAAATTCCAAACAGGACTTAAATATGAGTAATTTCAAATCAATCTTGATGATACCTTCTTGCAACATTGGTGAAGTATCCTGTGCACAGGCATCGTCTGAAGAGTTCACTCTTATTGCCATCAAATGTTTCTGCAGGGAAATCTCTCTTCTGGAAAGAGTGAGGATGCATGAATGAACAAGAATTCATAATCACACTCAATTAGCACAGCAGTATGTTGACAAACTGAATGCTAAATTTACATTAATTACAAAATGGAGATCTAATCTACAAGGTTCATTACAATTATTAAAGTTTGGTCTATTATTGTATCATTAACATGACAAACAAGATTATAGTTGTTATGTTTACAGTGATATGGAGTATTGGATACATGACGTGCTGCAGTGATAGGAAAATTAGTCCTCTACCTGCTGGAGGCGGATGAGAATCTCTCGCAGCTGAGTCTCAACACTGAAGGCAGACTTCAGCGCCCTCCAGTGGACCCAGTTATCTTTACACCACGCTGAGGGTCTATCACTGCAGATTACAAGAGCAAAACATTCAAAATAACTCTGATTATATCATCATATGGCATCACATATGACATTTTTTCGTACAAACAAAAAGAAAGAATGCAGATTCATCTTGCAGAAATACTCGGTTAAATACAGTACCTGGATTTACACGACTGGAACACACTCAGAAGTGTGGCGAAGTCGTTCATGCCGCCGCTCTTGGCAGCCAGCGCCCTATGCTTCTTATCTGCCTCTTTCTGTTTCTCAGGGTGGCCTGTGGGGAAGTGAAAGGTCAGTCAAAGCTGTGTGAACTCCAAGATCATGTCTTCGCTCTACATACATGAAATAATTACATCAAGAAATCAAACAGAACTACTTAAATCTCTAAATTTCAGGGACACATTTAATTTACTTCTTACTGTAAATGTTAAAGATTCTTTTTTTTCTTTTTTATAATCTCAGTTTTTTTCCCTCCCTCATAGTACATGCTTTTTGTTCTGCTTAAAATCCAGTGTGTAGAATTTAGTGGCATCTAGCTGAACAGGAGGGTGAGAGGAGAGGTATAATCTGCAACCTTGCCACTAGATTCCTCTAAATCCTACACACGGCACCTTTAAAATTAAATTGCTGACCTGGCCGGATGAAGATGTTCTCTACAGACAGCATGGCGGCCACAGGGAGCAGCAGGTCCTGGCAGCCGAGCGAGGCGGCTTTGAGCACGGCCCTGGTGAGGCCTGGGTGCAGAGGGAACTCCACCATCAGCTCCCCCAGCTGGGTCACTCGACCTCTCCTATAACCCAAATGCCAGACAGATGAAGCTCATTTCAGCAATAACTACATAAACCCACTTCTTCTGTACTCAGAAACACCAAAAACTTGCTTCAAGTTCACAAGTACAACCGCTCACCTGTCAATGGCATCGAACTGGTAGAGCTGTTTTAGTGCTTCTAGGGTAAACCTCTCCTCTGGACAGTCCAGATAAGGAAACCTTAAAAGAAATGAACTCTTCATAATAAATGAATTATGAACTATAAGAAAACACAGAATTACAAACAGACAGGATGGGTAACAGTGTACCTGATGACATCATGAACGCCCAGGCACTTGAGTGTGAGTATCACTGCGGTCAGACTTGTCCTCTGGATCTCCGGAACTGTATATTCAGGCATGCACTTCTCCCAGAATTCCTTATTGTAGATCCGAAAACATTTCCCGGCTGAGGTTCTTCCAGCTCGGCCTGCTCTCTGCTGAGCCTCGCTCCTAATCGCGGAAAATCCCCCCAAAAATCCAATCCAAATCTCAGTTGGCAAGCTTTCCTCATAGCATGGCTTTTAGCACGGAAGTGATTTAAACAAAGCTACATGTTACATGACATGTTACTTTTCTCAAGACTCACTTTGATATAGGCACCACCTCCAAAATATCCATGCCCACCCGTGAGTTGTGGTTGAGTTGTTTCACAAACCCGCTGTCTATGATATACCTGGAAAAGAAAGTGTATGATTTTAATAACATTGACTTAAAATCACCTGTTTTTTTTAATGGCTACATATCTGATAAAAGCAGCACACTCACTTTATTCCATTGATGGTGAGAGATGTTGCTGCGATGTTAGTGGCAACCACACATTTTCTTATTCCTGGAGGCGGAGGCTGAAAGATTTGCCTCTGCTGGTCTATGATGAGACCAAAAAAAGATGACATCACACTGACTGTATTTCAATTTTTTATGTACTTTGCACTAAAAGAGGTGAACAGCTGCTGTATGTGTTTACCAGTGGGCATGGATCCATAAAGAGGCAAAATAAGAAGGCCCTCCACCGTCTGGTCATGCACATCATAGCGGTAGTCTATAGACTCTGCTTTTTCATACAGCAAGTCGCAGGCACGCTCAATCTCTGACTGACCTGTCAAACATGGAGGTAATTAATGTGGTAGGATTCAACATATACTCTCATCTCAGAGCTCGACAATTGTGTATTACCTGTTAAAAACACAAGAATATCCCCAGCCATTTCACTGGTGTGCACATCAAGGGCTACTTTCACAACCTGTGGAGCAAAAAAATGTAAAATTTAATAAATGCATCAAGCTACAGCAACATATCTAAACTTAATTAACCATTAATGATTATAAATTTGGGAAGTATTTGGATTTCCCTACAGCCGTAACCATAAAGAACAACAAACTTTCTCCAGATTTAAACTCAGTACCTCTTTCACGTAACCAGTGCTCTCTGTGTCTTTAGGTCCTACAGCTGAGCCAAACGTACAGGTGACAGGAAACGTCCTCCCAGGGATAGCGAAGACGGGACAGTCACAGAGAAAGGCTGAGAGTTTGTCCGTTTCCAAGGTGGCGGACATCACCACCACCTTCAGCGGGAAAGATCGGCCCTTTGTGGCTTTAGCAGGATTGGAGAAGACTTTCTTCAGTAAACCAAGGAGAATATCCTGCAACAAATACAGTCACTCAATGTGTGTGTTGACAGATGAGTAGAAAGAACTTACTGTTGGTTTTGTAACATGACAAACTGTATGCATACAACAGTATGCTGCAGAAATGATCAAATTGAGCCAAGTAAAATATGTTAACTTACTGTGTTGAGGCTTCGTTCGTGGACTTCATCCAAGATTACGACACTGTACTGAGAAAGTCCAGGGTCTGCTAGGATCTCTCTGAGCAAACATCCGTCTGTCATGTACTTCACCACTGTGTCCTGGCTCAAACACAGTCACAACTTCATATTATCAAATATTTACATGGAAGATTTTGTATTTTCTGCAGGTCGTTTAGAGCTGCTGCTTCTTCTTCTATGACAGTAAATTGAACATCTTTGGGGTTTGGATTGTTGGTCGGCGTAAAACAAGATATTATAGGTTGTATCTCAGGCTTTGGGAACAATGATTGACATTTCTTCTCCATTTTCAGACATCTTGTAGACCAAATGACTAATCAATTAAGAAAAAAACGTACAGATTAAAGGACGGGTTCACAATTATTCAAGTTTGTTTGATACTTTCAACGTTTCAGTTTTTTTAGTGCCAAAGTCCCTCTTTTTGTTACTATACTTCCATCGCAGCTCAACAGGGAAACAGTTTGAGGAAACACTAAGAGGGAATGTGATGCTAAAAAGACTGTAAATGTGTCAGATATCCACTTGATATGACTAACTCAGACTGCTGAATCCTCATATAAGCTTCAGATAAACTTTTAAATGCATTTGTGCACAAAACGACTGTGGACACACTGTGGATTTTGGCCCCCATTACTTACAGTAAAAGCATGTTTGAAGGAGATCTTTGAATAGCCAGTATGATCAAGAGGATTGATCACAACAAGCAAACCCTTTTTAAGTGCTTATATGGACTGTTGTTTTAAGACAGACTTGAAAAATTGTGAACCTGTCCTTTCATCAATAATTAGAATAATCCCTAGCTGAGCTGTCTTTGTCTCTCACCTGTGATGTGCAGTCATCAAAGCGTACTTGGTAGCCAACCTCTCTACCTAGAGTGCACTGCATCTCCTGAGCTACCCTCTGGGCCACTGTGATGGCAGCCACCCGGCGGGGCTGGGTGATGCCAATTTTACCGTCTTTACATAAACCTGCACACAAAAGGAAAACAGTCACCACTCCAAAATTATTTAAAAATTTCAACCCACAGTTTATGTCTCATAAATTCACGTCGGGGCTGCTGTATTAGTTTAACCAACACAAAAATAGGACAGTCATGTTTTTAATTGCAGGAATTTACTTACCAGGCAGATTATTAGTTGGTATGATTCATTGTAATAAGCCGTAATGTTAATTTCACAGTATATTATCATGAGTAAGACATCATAATGACAGCCTACCTGCTTTATACAGATACTGTGGAAGCTGTGTGGTTTTCCCGCTGCCAGTCTCACCAGTGACAACCAGGAAAGTGGTATCTTTGACAGCCTGAATCAGTTTGGCTTTGTGTTGATATATGGGAAGCTGTTTCGACTCGTTTTCTTTTGGGTCCCATCTCGTCGATTTGGACATAACTGACCCAGTAGATATCAGAGTGAGGAGTGCAGCAGACGGAAGAGATACTAACGTTACTCACGAGGAACACGGCGTAGCTGTCCACAGACAGTTTTATACTTCACAGAATATATGTTTCTTTCTATTTTACTCCTTCTTCTTCTTCGTCGTCTTTCCGTTTTATGGCGGGTGGCAACTACTGTCTATTTTACTCCTCTCGTTTGGAAGACGACATGCTCGCTCAATAACTTCCGCAAACTAACCCATACTGCGTTTCTATTGGTCGAGTTGTGGCATGTGACCTAAGCTCCGCCACCACAGCAGAAGGTTTGCTGCAGTTTTTTACGAAATCAAACTTTGTGGAGAGAAAAATCTCACAATATTATCAAATAAATAGAAGACAAAAGTTCAATTTTATTACACAGAAAGCCATTCATTCGATTGGTTCAATTTCATTAAATTAAATCAGAATATTGACAGTTTTCAGAGTTTAGTCCCTAAATATCGATGCATCTGAAATTTAGCCTACCCATTGATCAGCTGATTCAACACACACCCATATTATTGTTTTGGAGGGTTTGTTTTCTACTGTAAATCTCCATTATATTAGCTTGTAGAGCTACTCACTAGAGTCTCACTAATTTGACAGTTCCTAAAAATATAAGATTCACATCTGACCTCTAAAATATATCCTATTATCCTTGTTTAAAAATCCACAGGAAATGATGGTTTAAAGGGGGATTTTATAAATCCTTCTGTTAAAAACATGCAGCTTTTCTACAAACCATGTTTATTTATTCACTTGTTCAAAAACTTGAATTGAGAAGTTCATTGTTTAGCCATAAAAATGAAGACCAGTAGCAGATTTAAACAAGGGTTAAAGGTTCTATATGTAGGAATCAGAAATTCCCTCTCATCAGTGACACCTGTGGCCATTCAATAGACTGCAGTCAACATCCTGGGCCAATCTGCACTCCCCAACTCACACAATATGCATTAATCAACCACTTGCACCCGACCCAACCCACAAACCGCCAATATTGTTTTATCAACCATGTTTACTAGATATCATAGGCCTCAGTGATCTGTGGCTGGGAAGCAATGCGCTGTGGCCACAATGCACTGTGGTCAGACAGCAACAAGCCATAGACATAGAGCAACTGGCTGCGGCTGGAGAGCAACACGCTGCAGTTTTGTTGTGAAGTGTTTATTTATTATCACCTTAGACTACCAACAGCAAAAACAAAGGGGGTAAGCTATGCTATGCTATCGCTCTGGAGCTTGTTTTCAGCTCCTTTGTTGAGGAAATATTATTTTAGCTGTGTGTGCTCAGGAGTGGGTGACTTGTCATTGCAGCTGTGTTTTGTTGTGAAATGTGTAGTGGTTGACAGAGGCAGATAGCTGGAGAACTAATATCTGCAGAGTGTTTCTAGTCCTATGGCATAGTTTTTGTTATGTTGTTATGCCGGTGGTTTTGTTGACATTAGTATTTGTACCTGTTCACTCATTGGCAATAAAACATGAACAATTCTACATATAGAACCTTTAATCAAATAATGTTCAACATGCACAATTAACAAAAAAAAAAATCAGATGTAATTATACATTTTAAACACAAAAAGCTTATTATAGTAGTTGTGTGAATATAGTGAAACCCCAAAACAGGTTTTCTGCAGAAAGCTGCCTTTGCCCTGACCTGTGACTGCTGGGACCTTAACAGAACCAAGTGAACAAGTAACTTTGCTGAGTAAAACTCAAACCCTGCTGACATCTGGAACATGAACACGGACCTTTAAAGGCCTTGACTTCATTTCCCAAAAACATCTTAAGGTTACAGTGATCTTGGGAAATCTTGCTTTTGGGAAAAGGGGCACAGATCTGGGAAGGATAAATCACAAAACCTATTTTTCTTAGAATGGGAACAGGGATACAGTTGCACAGCTCTCTGTGATATCAAGTGGTTTTGCCACTGACCGAGGAAGGTTTTGTCTCAGGCACACTGGAACAAAAAGTGGACCCTCTGACAAATTGAATAACGAGTTGAGTTGACAAAATGAAAATAATGTAAAGAGTGCCTAATTTGGCTATTGTAAAGGAACAGATTTATTTTCATTACAAATCACAGACAGTTCTCAGCTCAACTGTTTCCAATCTTGGCGCCTCCAAACATTACAGAAATTAAATAGCTGCAATTTTATCTGGTTCATTACAGAAGATAAAGGAGAGGTCCACCAGAGACCACACTGTAATAGAGCCTCTGTCCTGGCCTTGAGGTGATTCTTCTTGATTTACGCCTTCCTGACAAACATGGAAAAAGCAGTTAATATCCTTTACAGTATCACATGCAAGCAAATGGGTAAATCAATACCCCAAGATAGAATCATTAGACAAGAGTGATTCTTAAAAAAGGATCAATATGCTGCAGGCTTACCATTGCTGCAGGACTGTGAGCAAGCTTCTCCTTTACAGATCTCTATGTCGCAGTGGAAATATACCTGTTGGATGACGTAATAGTCACAGGCACTCTGACTTGAAGGAAATCATTAACTATAAATAAATACCAATGATACTATTTTCTATTTCCTTCTATTTCTCTTACCAGGGCTTCAGCTGTTGGGGGCTTCACAAATGAAAACAGCTTGATCACAAACCATTTGTGTAGGGAGGGATACTTGAGCCCCCTACTGGAGACAACTGGCAACACAACAGTCCTATGACTATCACCATTGAAAGGACACCTGGATTGGGATTCAACGATGAGCTTCAGTTAATATGTTTTTTCTCTCTCAGGTGAAGAATATCTGCAGAAACAGACACATTATTTCTAGTGTATTCACCCTTTAACAAGCAGGTTCCATTTTTGTGGATCGTGTGGGTTTTTAGTCGGTGTGGCCCAGCAGTCCTGCAGCAGCAGTGCCAAATCCTTGTCCTGATGTTTGAGGACAAACACCTCCACATACACAGACTGGCCAAGCTCAGTTACTATTGGAGGGTCATGAGAGGAATGGAAAGAACTGTAAGTGGAATCTGCAGAAAGATTAAAAAAAAAATAAATAACAGAGTTGGCAACAAGAGGGTTTCAGGGTTTTTCTAATTTTGACTCTAGGCCTTCAAGTCATTAATTAATTTTCATGTCAGGCAAATTTTGACCTTCTACCTCTATTTAAAAAAAAAACATATATAAAGAAATACATGTATTAGAAAAATAAATCTATGTATATAAGGTACATATGGGAATGATAAAAATAAAAAAATAAATAAACTTGACCTTTAGCAAACCTCATTTCAGCCCTCAGCATTCCATCGCTCTTCAGCATTGATGGTTGCTCTGGTTTTTCTCCCTGAATCTCAATACCTAGTTGAGTCATTTGGGCCAGGGTGAAACTGCAGCGCACAGTGAGGCTGAAAAAAAAAAGATGGAAATGAAAATGAAAAGATGAAATTGGTGTTCATTACTTTCAAAAAGCAAAACAAGTAGAAGATTTTTTTCTTACTGAAAAGGAGTGTCACGAAATATAGAGCCTTTCTGTGGATGTTGTTTCACCTCAATGTTCACCCAGTAGGTTATAATCCCATCTGCTACCTGCAAGACACAACAAAAACTCATTCTAGTTAGTCACAAAAATACCACCTGGCCTATCTAATAGACTGGTAGGTGATTTATCATAGTTACCGTGGACTGAGTGCCACAATCAGTGAATGGAAAGCTGAAAGTCACAGCATCAGTGGATCTTTTTTGTGGTTTACAATTGTGATGTTTGCCGGAAGGGATCCAGACTGTGTCCAGGTTCAGAGGTGGGACTGTTTCATTCTGGGGAATGGTGATGTTGAACCCATCCTTGTTGCAGAAAAACTTCCTTGATACTGGTGGATAATCATGTTTGCTTTCCTCTGTAGAAAACACACTTAGAATTAATAATTACATCAAGCATAAAGTCAATAAAAAGTCACAATACTTATATGTACACTCAGAAGTAATACCTTTAATTTTCCTTTCACAGATGAGAGGTATTGACTTGACAATTTTAACTCTTCCTCTGTCTGCAAGTGCCATGATGACAACAAACAAACTTGTGATATATTTCTAATGAGCAGAAATGGTATGGAAAGATTAGAATATATCATACATCTGCATTAAACATGAATGGACACACAAATTCAAGGGGTTGTTTAGCTTACTTGTCTTCTCACCAAACAGCCGTGAGAAGCAACTGTTAAGATAACAAAGGTGTCAGTTTCACCAAGGAAGTACTGGCACTGTATTGCTATAGTGATGGCTTGGTAAAATCCCCCATGTTCATCTGTAAATTTGGACACAAAGAGCATGACAAAAGCATCAAAGCCTTGAGCCATCAGTGGTCCAGGTATGACATATGCAGTTAAATATAGTTTGTGACCTACCTTGAACATAAATGGTGAGAGGAAGATCGGCAAACTGTGCCTTTGGTATGTAAACAGACATGAACCCATCATGGCAAATTAATGTATTATCATTCATAACTTTATAAACTGTTGCTTGAAATTGATTTGAAAGGGTATGGGCTTCACATTTCAAAAGAAGCAATGATAAAGAAATAAATGTCACCAAAAAGACATATCTGGAGGTGTTCATCTTTGGTTGATGCGATTCTGAGTGTCACAGGTGGACCAGCTGGTTCTCGTTCGGCTTAATTGGCCAGACAGAAGCAACCTAACAACTCAAAGCAACTGCTGAGCCAGCAGTGTCTTTTCAGCTTCTCAGCAGATGTGTATCTGTGTAGAGTTTGCATGTTAATGTATATCTGTGTGGGTTTCCTCCACAGTGCAAAAACATGCAGGTTAGGTGAAAGTTTTTAGCTGACTATATGTGTGAGTGTGGACACACTTCACATCTGTACTGTGAGTATGTAGCTGAAGCCAGTGGCTGGTTTCTACAAAGACTAGAAAAGGGAGAAACAGCTAGCCTGGCTCTGTCCAAAGGTAACATAATCCACATACCTGCACCTCTAAAGCTCACTAGTCATACAGCCAGTTATGTGCTGAACTATTTCTTGGCTGGGAGTCGTTGCCACCAGTGGAGACTCCAGGAAGTTACTGTTCAAAGAAATAATCAGTGGCTGTAAAACTGTCTTTTTTCACATTTTTTTTTGTTGCACAAATGAAACAACAAACAGAAGGCTAGGCTAGCTTTAGAATTAGAATTAAAAAACACTTTATTTTCTGATTTTGCATGAAAATGGCATAACATTTGTCTTTGACTAGCATGTGCAGATATATGCTATTATAAATAGTACATTAAAACACACCATATCACAAAGAATGGTATCAATATTCTCATGTAACTGGTCTTCAGCTGTGCTGCTTTCCACGTGCATAAAACACCACTAACATTCAACACACCAAACTTTCATATAAACATAATCTTTTACCACAACTTTGAATTTAATGATTGAACTTTTGAACATACACTACTTTGATTCGTCAGACACAGCATTGGTTTGATAAGAATATGTACAGACTGTGAAAAACTATGAAAATGCCAATACAACAGACAAATACAACAAAACATGAATGTAGTTCAAACTAATGAATGTAAAATGTATAATCAGTAACTAAAGTTGTAAAAGAATGTTGATACTGAAAATGTTTAAACCCTCTTCTTCATTCTCTACGGTTGGTTGAGGTGCTCTGTGCTCCTGTTGTAAATTGGGTTTTTGCATTCAAAATCTAAGAAGGAGACAAAGGTTAAGTGGGAAAGCAGTTTAGTACACAGCAGTATTTCCTCCTGTACATGCCCACAGATGACGTTAACACTCACTGTGTTTGTTTTTTTTCTTCCTAACACCTGCAATAACACAAAACACAGAATGCTTCCGTGAGTAATGAAAAAGGATTTTTTTGCAGGGGGCAGATGAATTCATACAATACAAAGATGTTATTATGATACATATCATTACATAAAATGAAACTACCTCTGTGCTGCCTCTCCGCTTGAGATGATGCGGCTCGCTGCTGCTGGTTGAGTTCTTCCCGGTTTACTGTGTCATAAAATACAGTAGAAGTAAAATCTCTGACAGCATTGAAATGATGTAACAGAATAAGAGATGGTTATATTACCATAATAATGTCGACTGAAACTTGCTTGCCGTAATCTGCTGATGAGTTCTGGAGAGATGAGAAAAGGTTAAGTTACTCTAGTTCGTCCTTAGAGTCCAAATTATACAAACCTCAGTTATTATACTAATCATGATGCACCTCTATGAAAACCCTGTTTAGTTTTCTTGCTTTCTGTCCTTTCAAAGTTGCACTCGTTCAAGTTTGGATAAATCCCACTGGTGCTTTGAGCAGGTTGAACCTCGTCCAGATAATGCACAAATCCTGGTAGGATACAATTATTCCAGGTGGGGTCTTCCTGTACGTAGGCTGGGTCATGGTCATCATTTTCTAATATATGAAAAAAGATTAACTTGAAAATATTTACACAGCCATTTGTTATGTTTCAGGCTGGATATAATGACTTTAGCTTTTTAACAAGGTGACTCAAAAGATGACATGGGAAGAAATAGCCTAAAGATTGGAATTGTGTGAACGCACCATAAATAGGATTGTCATCATGTGCTCCTGTAGGAAAAGGACACACATTACGACAGTGACACAAGCTACTTTATTAAAAAACAAAAAAAATTATATATCACATGTACTATATAGAGTTGAGAGGGTGGTGTGTGTTTGTGTTTTAACAACCTTGCCGCTGCTCATCTACCGGTCCGCTGCCTGATGCCTCAGCTGGAGCATTGACACCTGTAGTGGGACATGATAGAAAACAACTTAAAAGAATATTTTGACACTTAATAGCAGTAGTATTAGTTTTCTTGACAATTATTTCTTACGTTCAGTACCTGCAACAACAGGACTGTTCACATAATCCTGATTTTTGTCACCACAGGGCACTGAAATAGGGAAAACAGAGATTTTATAAAATTGATCATTCATTCATCCATCCAATGATTCAACCAACAGTATGAATTGAGTGTCAGATTGAGCTCAAGTGCAGATACTCACATATGTAATTAATGCAAAAGTAGCTGCAAACACTTAGTAGGATCAAAGCAGCCACACCAACACAGATGTAAATAAGTAGTTTCTTCTCTTCGCTTAGTTCATCTGCATGATAAGTTGTGGTTTGACAAAGACACAAAGATATCTTTAACAGGAAACTCTAGCTCATTCACTTGTCCTCTCTCATTGGTTTGCCAACAAGACTTGTGACCACGGAAAGAAAGAGACCACAGCTCAGTCTTGAAAAAACGTTACCTTAAAACAGAAATCCTCTTACCTTCTGTATGAACAACCAATTCAACTTCAAGACAGTCTTGTCCCCACATACAGCGGTAAAACCCCAGATCAGAATCTTGAAATTCATCAATGCAGATGGAATAGTTCCCCTCAGAGACCTGATTGGGGAAAACTTTCACCCGGCCATTCCTGGGATCTAGAAACTTAATACGCCCATCAGAAGAGAGATTGACCAGGGGCATCTCAAGAGTTTGGACCCATGACACCCGGATGAGGCTACTTTTTCTGAAGTTGCATGGAAGGAGCACTGAAGAGCCAAGTGAAGCGCTGAATGTCTGTTTGTCACAATGCTCAAGGTCCTCGACTGAACAGGAAGAGTCAAATACAAGCACAAGATTCAAGATTAGGTCACTTGTCTTATGCTCAAATAACCAAATGAATGAAACATTTCCTCCTTTTTATTGTAGATATTCAAAACATTTGTGTTGACATCTTAAGATTAACCGTCAAGGTTAATAAAATAATAAATATTAATAAATATATTAAATGAAAGTGAAGAACAGAACAGGCTATAAACTGAAAGACAAGACAACCATGAATTATCGTATTACAGACATTGATTAAAATTATACCAGAACTGATAAAGAAAGAAAGTGATATAACACATTTTTAGCAGCTATAATATGCATGCAGATTCTTAAAAATGATTAAATTCACAAATATGATTGATTGAATTAATTCGTGGTTTAACTATAAAATATAAACAATGAATATGGCATCAGTAGTATATATATCTACATATAATACTAACAATATCATAGTAACACAGTGGACATATCTTGATAGACACATCTCTCAGTAGGCCCATGTGCATTATTATATCCAAGCAAAAGAACTCAAAATGTACTTAAAGCAACTGAATAATGAAAAAAAATATTCATATAATACATTTTTAAATGGAAAATATATTCACTGTCCAAATTTAAAGAAAGGACTTACCATATGAAGACACACACGTGAAGCACAGAGCTAGAGAGTAAAACCACCTCTCAGCAGTCATTGTCACTATCTTGTACAGTGAGAACAGAAAGGTGGTTTTGCTGCATGTCAAACCCCCTAAGCATCATGGGACAAAACCACAAGACCATCACAGTTCGTTTAGTTGTTTACAGAAAGTCTTTCGGTTTCATATGAACAACAGCCAGATGTTTCAGATAACTGTGTTAAACTGTGTGATGATCATGTCAAACGTCATTTTCAAATGTTCTGTTACACGATGAACGTGTGGATGAAATATATAAAAAGACTGTATGACTGTCGCCTCCAGACCACTTCCTGTTGAAATCTCTTGATGCATCCGGAGGAACACAACTGGAAAAGTTAATCATCGACTAGTCTATATCTATGTTTACCTGTTCATTCACAGTAAATACTGATATTTTCACCCGAATAAATACACTTAAAAGGGAATTCTGAATAAAGCAGTGTAAGATGATGGCGTGAATGTTGTTCCATTAAAATCAGCTCTACCTAAATATTTATAATAATATAATACTCTGAGAGGTCATTATGCATTACCAATACATTTGACAAGTACAGTTTGCTAGTAATGTATTTTGTATCTTGCATGTAGGAGTTTCCCTTGTGGGGTATTTTTCAGTGCTTTTACAGTCTGGTGGTATAAATCTTCCATTACTGACCTCCACACATACATAATGTCTGTGTTGTGTGGTGAAATGTCTCTGCTGTTGGAAGCACCAGGTCCAAATCCTGGAGGGAGCTTCATCTGGATATCTTAATTCTGTGGCATAATTACATGTGATATTGATTTCTTTTTTTTTTTTTTACATGGACAAGAAAAGTGGGTGTGAGTGTGATGAGGGAAAGTTAAGAATGTAATTAAAACTTTTGAGAAACATGTTTGTTGTTTTGTTGAAAACAATTAAGGTTTGGTTCAGATAATAATGAAAAAAAAAATAAAGAATAGGCTCACAGTTTTTCAAATCTGTCTTAAAAAATGTTCAGGTGCCCAAATAATCACTGCTGAAACAGATTTTGCTCACTGTGATCAGTTCCTTCTGTTCATTCTGGCCGTTTAAAGATCCCTCCCTCAGGTGCTCTCAATGTAAGTGTTGTCGTTCCACCTGGGTGGGCAGATTGGCTGAAACAAGCCACCTAGCGGCTGATGGATCTGTCACTCAAAGCAGCCATCTTCTTCATTATGCATAACTTTACAGCTTAATAAAATTTGAACAGGTGAGTTATTTAAAAAATCAAATTATGAAAAGTTATGAAAAGGAAAATTAGCTATAGAGACCAAAACCGTTTTTGTCCCAGGCTGTAAACATGTTTATTTCTGATGTAAAGTTAGGCATTTTAACATGGGGGTCTATGGGGATTGACTTGCTTTTGGATCCAGCCTCAAGTGGTCATTCAAGGAACTGCAGTTTTTGTTTTCATTTTTCAGCCCTTGAGGTTGCTGCTAGAGTTCAATAGGGAAACACTGTGAGGGAATTTTGTACTAACAAGACCGTAACTGTAGAAAATATCTACTTGATTTGATTAAGTCAGACTGCTGAAGCCTCATATTAACTTCAGATAAACATTTAGATACATTTTTACACAAAAAGGGAATTTTGTTCGCTTGCACTGAAAGCAGACGAGGGAAGGACTGATAGGATTGCTCCCACTCCTGTGACCTCATGACCCCTACCCAACAGAACCTTCACTGGCTACCCATCCCACACCAGATTCAATTCAAAGTCCTCCCCTTTATTCACAAAGCCCTCCATAACCAGGCCCCCTCCATCCTCACTGACCTGCTCCACCACCACGCTCCTTCCCACGGCCTCCGCTCCTCTGACACCAACCTTCTGGCTCTACACTGTAAAACCTGATGAGTTAGTTCAACTCAAACTGTTTGAGGAAACCCCTCTCATTAACAGTATTTGCAGCCTCTAATTTAAGTCAATCAAAATGACATAAAACAATGATTGTGAAAAGGACAGTTTTCGCTTCTTAACCTGACTCAGAAAATTTTGTTCAATTTGATTTTTTGATACTTTGTGCACTGGAGTAACAATGTCCATAATGTTTATACCATGAAGCTGGTGAATAAAATTTCCCAACATTTTTAACTATGAAAATAAAGACACACACACACACACACACACACACACAAAAGAAATATATATATATATATATATATATATATATATATATATATATATATATATATATATATATATACACACATAAATGTATAAATGTTCATGTACACATACAAATAAATGTTATTTTCATGTGGTAATGTGGAAAGTGTGAAGACACCATAGAAACAGTGCAAACATGCATTATAGTAAAAACTATTGAATCAAACTAGAACTCTTGTGACTTGCACAGTACCTGTTTCAACACACAAAAATCAGAAATAAAAACAGATAACTTTCAGATGTTGCTGACTTCCAACAACAAAACATTTTGACAATCATACTCCAGCTCATTTCTCAGGGCCTGTAACTTGAGTTTTAGCTACTTCCTCCAATCATGAGGATTAGAGGAGGACAACCTGGATGAACTCAAAGAGGCCAATTAGCTTTTCAAGATAGCTCACATATGGAGAGTATAGAGCAGTTCTACAAAATCACCAGTGAATCTGTCAGCTAGCCTGGCTCTGTCCAAAGGTAACATAAACCACATACCTGCACCTCTAAAGCTCACTAGTCATACAGCGAGTTATGTGCTGGACTATTTCTTGGCTGGGAGTCGTTGCCACCTGTGGAGACTCCAGGAAGTTACTGTTCGAAGCCAAGAAATAATCAGTGGCTGTAAAACTGTCTTTTTTCACACTTTTTTTGTTGCACAGATGAAACAACAAACAGAAGGCTAGGCTAGCTTTAGAATTAAAATGAGAAAACACTTTATTTTCTGATTTTGCGTGCAAATGGCATACAATATGTCTTTGGCTAGCATGTGCAGATATCTGCTATTATAAATAGTACATTAAAACACATCATATCACAAAGAATGGTATTAATATTCTCATGTAACTCTCGAAAGAAAGCAAATAGCTGTATTTACTATATAAAAAAATATGTGAGGCAAACAGAGAAGTGATTTGTATGGTCTTCAGCTGCACTGCTTTCCACGTGCATAAAACACCACTAACATTCAACACACCGAGCTTTCATATAAACATAATCTTTTACCACAACTTTGAATTTAATGATTGAACTTTTGAACATACACTAATTTGATTCGTCAGACACAGCTGTAAGAATGATATTCGTTGGTTTGTTCAGAATATGTACAGACTGTGAAAAACATTAAAATGCCAATACAACAGACAAATACAACAAAACATGAATGTAGTTCAAACTAATAAATGTTCTCTAGAGTTGGTTGAGGTGCTCTGTGCTCCTGTTGTAAATTGGATTTTTGTATTCACAGTCTAAGAGGGAGACAAGGGACAAGTGGGAGAGCAGTTTAGTTCACAGCAATATTTCCTCCTGTACATGCCCACAGATGATGTCAGCACTCACCTTCCTTTCTAACACCTGCAACGAAACAAAACAGAATGCTTCCGTGAGTAATGAAAAAGGATATTTTTGCAGGAAGCAGAGTAATTCATACAATACAAAGATATTATTCTGATGCATATTATTAGGGATATAGCCTGAAAGCCGAGGACAATCAAATCAAAATGAAACTACTTCTTTGCTGCCTCTCTGCCTGAAACAATGTGGCTTGCTGCTGGTTGAGTTCAACCTGGTTTACTGTGTCATAAAATGAATAAGTAAAATCTCTGACAGCATTGAAATGATGTAATAAAATAAGAAATGGTCATATTACCATAATAATTGTAACTGCGACCATCGCAAATCAAAACTTTACCATTGTCCACTGAGAGGGTATTGTAGAAAGATCTGTTCAATGCACTGTGTCTTATCGGACGCATGAAGTCTGTCACTGCGATTTAAGGGTGTTTATTGGAATGGATGATAAAGAAAACACTTTAACGACCCAAGATGCTCTGCCAAGATGTTACAAAAGGACAAATGTATAGATACAGCAGTCAACAGTAATTATCGGCCCCCTACTCACCCACTCCATCACAAAAAAAGTGAATGACAAGCAGGTGCGGAAGATGACCTCAATTACTACCACACCACCCTGGTGACACACAGATACACCCACACACACTCACTTGCTGACACCGGTGACCAAGTGACGGGCATGCTGACCAAATACATCCCTTGTATCTACAATAATGTCAACTGAAATTTGCTTGCTGTAATCTGATGAGTTCTGGAAAGGTGAGAAAAGGTTGAGTTACTCCAATTAATCCTTAGAGTCCAAATTATACAACCTGCAGTTATTATACTAAACATGATGCACCTCTATGAAAACTCTGTTTTGTTTTCTTGCTTTCTGTCCTTTCAAAGTTGCACTCATTCAAGTTTGGATAATTCCCACTGGTGCTTTGAGCAGGTTGAATCCCATCCCAATAATGCACAAATCCTAGTAGGATACAATTAGTCCTGGTGGTGTCTTCCTTTACGTAGGCTGGGTCATGGTCATCATTATCTAATAAATGAAAAAAGATTAACTTGAAAATATTGACACAGCCATTTGTTATGTTTCAGGCTTATATAATGACGTTAGTTTTTTAACAAGGTGACTGAAAAGATGACATGGGAAGAAGTAAAGAAAGGAAGTTGTGTGAACGCACCGTAAATAGGACTGTCATCATGTGCTCCTGTAGGAAAAGGACACACATTACGACAGTGACACAAGCTGTTTGACAAAAATAACGCAATACTTTATTTAAAAAAAAAACAATTTATATATCACATGTACTGTATAGAGTTGAGAGGGTGGTGTGTGTTTGTGTTTTAACAACCTGGTCCGCTGCCTGATGCCCCAGCTGGAGCATTGACACCTGTAGTGGGACATGATAGAAAACAACTTAAAAGAATATTTTGACACTTAATAGCAGTAGTATTAGTTTTCTTGACAAGAGTTAAATGAGAAGATCGATACCATGGTAAAGAATGAAAAAAAAAAACCCCTCTAATGGGGAAACAATGTAAGAAACGTTAGAAAGAGGGTTAGAGTCAAAGAGTAAAGAATAAAAACAACAGTGCTTTGAGTAACAGTCTACAGTAGATGGATGTAATGGTGAAATTATTTCTTACTCTCAGTACCTGCAACAACAGAACTCTTCACACAGTCCTGATTTTTGTCACCACAGGGCACTGAAATAGGGCAAACAGAGATTTTATAAAACTGATCATTCATTCATCCATCCAATGATTCAACCAACAGTATGAATTGAGTGTCAGATTGAGCTCAAGTGCAGATACTCACATATGTATATAATGCAAAAGTAGCTGCAAACACTCAGCAGGATCAAAGCAGTCACGCCAACACAGACGTAAATAAGTAGTTTCTTCTCTTTGCTTTCATCTGCATGATAAGTTGTGGTTTGACAAAGACACAAAAATATATTTAACAGGAAACTAGCTCATTCACTTGTCCTCTCTCATTGGTTTGCCAACAAGGCTTGTGACCACGGAAAGAAAGAGACCAAAGCTAAGTATTGAAAAAATATTACCTTAAAACAGAAATCCTCTTACCTTCTGTATGAACAACCAATTCAACTTCAAGACAGTCTTGTCCCCACATACAGCGGTAAAACCCCAGATCAGAGTCTTGAAATTCATCAATGCAGATGGAATAGTTCCCCTCAGAGACCTGATTGGGGAAAGCTTTCACCCGGCCATTCCTGGGATCTAGAAACTTAATACGCCCATCAGAAGAGAGATTGACCAGGGGCATCTCAAGAGTTTGGACCCATGACACCCGGATGAGGCTACTTTTTCTGAAGTTGCATGGGAGGAGCACTGAAGAGCCAAGTGAAGCACTGAATGTCTGTTTGTCACAATGCTCAAGGTCCTCGACTGAAAAGGAAGAGTCAAATACAAGCACAAGATTCAAGATTAGGTCACTTGTCTTATGCTCAAATAACCAAATGAATGAAACATTTCCTCCTTTTTATTGTAGATATTCAAAACATTTGTGTTGACATCTTAAGATTAACCGTCAAGGTTAATAAAATAATAAATATTAATAAATATATTAAATGAAAGTGAAGAACAGAACAGGCTATAAACTGAAAGACAAGACAACCATGAATTATCGTATTACAGACATTGATTAAAATTATACCAGAACTGATAAAGAAAGAAAGTGATATAACACATTTTTAGCAGCTATAATATGCATTCAGATTCTTAAAAATGATTAAATTCACAAATATGATTGATTGAATTAATTCATGGTTTAACTATAAAATATAAACAATGAATATGGCATCAGTAGTATATATATTCATATATCATACTAACAATATCATAGTAACATAATGGACATATTTTGATAGGCACATCTCTCAGTGGGCCCATGTGCATTATAATATCCAAGCACAAGAACTCAAAATGTACTTAAAGCAAATGAAAAAAGAATTCATACAACACATTTTTAAATGGAAAATATATTCACTGTCCAAATTTTAAAAAATGACTTACCATATGAAGACACACACGTGAAGCACAGGGCTAGAGAGTAAAACCACCTCTCAGAAGCCATTATCACTATCTTGTAAAGTGTGAACAGAAAGGTGGTTTTGTTGCATATTAACATGTCAACATGCAAAACTAAGCATCATGGGACAAAACCACAAGACTATGACAGTTTAGTTGTTTATGGAAGCGTCTTTGGGTTTCATATGAACAGCAGCCAGATATTTCAGATAACTGTGTTAAACTGTGTGATGATCATGTCAAACATCAATTTCAAATGATCTGTTATAAATAATTATCTTTTACACGATGAGTGTGTGGATGGAAGATACAAAAGTGCCGTTGCCACCTGTGGAGACTTTAGGAAGTTACTGCTCAAAGCCAAGAAATAGTCAGTGGCTGTAAAACTGTCTTTTTTCACACTTTTTTGTTGCACAGATGAAACAACAAACAGAAGGCTAGGCTAGCTTTAGAATTAGAATGAAAAAACACTTTATTGTCTGATTTTGCATGCAAATGGCATACAATATGTCTTTGGCTAGCATGTGCAGACATCTGCTATTATAAAGAGTACATTAAAACACATCATATCACAAAGAATGGTATCAATATTCTCATGTAACTCTTGAAAGAAAGCAAATAGCTGTATTTACTATATAAAAAATCCTATAAAAATAAAGCCAAATATTGTACTACGACTTTAATATGTAAGGCAAACAGAGAAGCTACTTGTATGGTCTTCAGCTGCGCTGCTTTCCACGTGCATAAAACACCACTAGCATTCAACACACCAAGCTTTCATATAAACATAATCTTTTACCACAACTTGGAATTTAATGATTGAACTTTTGAACATACACTACTTTGATTCGTCAGACACGGCATTGGTTTGATAAGAATATGTACAGACTGTGAAAAACTATGAAAATGCCAATACAACAGACAAATACAACAAAACATGAATGTAGTTCAAATGTAAAATGTATAATCAGTAACTAAAGTTGTAAAAGGATGTTGATACTGAAAATGTTTAAAGTCTCTTCTTTGTTCTCTACAGTTGGTTGAGATGCTCTGTGCTCCTGTTGGAAATTGTTTTTTTTTGTCCTTAAAGTCCAAATTATACAAACTACAGTTATTATACTAATTATGATGGACCCCTATGAAAACTCTGTTTTGTTTTCTTGCTTTCTGTCCTTTCAAAGTTGCACTTGTTCAAGTTTGGATGAATCCCACTGGTGCTTTGAGCAGGTTGAACCCTGTCCAGATAAATGCACAAATCCTGGTAGGATACAATTAGTCCTGGTGGTGCCTTCCTTTACGTAGGCTGGGTCATGGTCATCATTATCTGACAAATGAAAAAAGATTAACTTGAAAATATTGACACAGCCATTTGTTATGTTTCAGGCTAGATATAATGACTTTAGCTTTTCAACAAGCTGACTCAAAAGATGACATGGGAAGAAGTAAAGATAGCAAGTTGTGTGAACGCACCGTAAATAGGACTGTCATCATGTGCTCCTGTAGGAAAAGGACACACATTACGACAGTGACATAGGCTGTTTGTCAAAAAATCCCCCCCAAAACATAATACTTTATTTTAAAAAAACAATTTATATATCACATGTACTATATAGAGTTGAGAGGGTGGTGTGTGTTTGTGTTTTAACAACCTTGCCGCTGCTCATCTACCAGTCCTCTGCCTGATTCCTCAGCTGGAGCATTGACACCTGTAGTGGGACATGACAGAAAACGACAATATTTTGACACTTAATGGCAGTAGTATTAGCTTTTTTGACAAGAGTTAAATGAGAAGATCGATACCATGGTAAAGAATGAAAAAAAAAAACCCTTTAATGGGGAAACAATGTAAGAAACGTTAGAAAGAGGGTTAGAGTCAAAGAGTTAAGAATAAAAACAACAGTGCTTTGAGTAACAGTCTACAGTAGATGGATGTAATGGTGAAATTATTTCTCACTCTCAGTACCTGCAACAACAGAACTGTTCACATAGTCCTGATTTTTGTCACCACAGGGCACTGAAATAGGGCAAACAAAGATTGCATCCAATGATTCAACTAACAGTATGAATTGAGTGTCAGATTGAGCTCAAGTGCAGATACTCACATATGTATATAATGCAGCAGTAGCTGCAAACACTCAGCAGGATCAAAGCAGCCACGCCAACACAGATGTAAATAAGTAGTTTCTTCTCTTTGCTTAGTTCATCTGCATGATGAGTTGTGGTTTGACAAAGACACAAAAATATATTTAACAGGAAATTCTAGCTCATTCACTTGTCCTCTCTCATTGGTTTGCCAACAAGACTTGTGACCACGGAAAGAAAGAGACCACATGTCTGTGCAGCTCAGTATTGAAAAAACATGACCTTAAAACAGAAATCCTCTTACCTTCTGTATGAACAACCAATTCAACTTCAAGACAGTCTTGTCCCCACATACAGCGGTAAAACCCCAGATCAGAGTCTTGAAATTCATCAATGCAGATGGAATAGTTCCCCTCAGAGACCTGATTGGGGAAAGCTTTCACCCGGCCATTCCTGGGATCTAGAAACTTAATACGCCCATCAGAAGAGAGATTGACCAGGGGCATCTCAAGAGTTTGGACCCATGACACCCGGGTGAGGCTACTTTTTCTGAAGTTGCATGGGAGGAGCACTGAAGAGCCAAGTGAAGCACTGAATGTCTGTTTGTCACAATGCTCAAGGTCCTCGACTGAACAGGAAGAGTCAAATACAAGCACAAGATTCAAGATTAGGTCACTTGTCTTATGCTCAAATAACCAAATGAATGAAATATTTCCTCCTTTTTATTGTAGATATTCAAAACATTTGTGTTGACATCTTAAGATTAACCGTCAAGGTTAATAAAATAATAAATATCAATAAATATATCAAATTAAAGTGGATAAAAGAAAAGCTTATAATTTGAAAGACAAGACAACCATGAATTATCATATTACAGACACTGATTAAATTATTCCAGAACTGATAAAGAACTAGTACCATAGGACTTACCATATGAAGAGACACACATGAAAGACAGTGCTAGAGGGTAAAACAACCTCTCAGCAGTCATTGTCACTATCTTGTACAGTGAGAACAGAGAGGCAGTTTTGTTGCATATTAACATGTCAACATGCAACACTAAGCATTATGGGACAAAACCACAAGACCAAACTGCAAGACTATCACAGTTTAGTTATTTACAGAAAGGTCTTTCAATTTCATATGAACAGTAGCCAGATGTTTGAGATAGCTGTGTTAAACTGTGTGATAATCATGTCAAACATCATTTTCAAATGTTCTGTTATAAATAATTATCTTTTACACGATGAGTGCGTGGATGAAATATGTAAAAAGACTTTATGACTGTCGCTTCCAGACCACTTCTTATTGAAATCTCTGTGAAAGTGAAAGTGCTGTGGTGTAAGATGATGGTGTGAATGTTGTTTCATCAAAATCAGCTCTACCTAAATATTTATAATAATATAATACTCTGACAGGTCATTATGCATTACCAATACACTTGACAAGTACAGTTTGCTGATAAGGCCTCTGTGTTTTTAAGTGTTTTTACAGTCTGGTGTGTGGTGAAATGTCTCTGCTGTTGGAAGCCTCTGGTCCAAATCCTGGTGGGAGCTTCAACGCACAAAAATCAGAACTACAAACAGTTTTTGGAATGCAAGTGAAACAATAATTTTTAGACATCACTGACTTTCAATAACAAAATGGCTTGACAACTTTACTCCAGCTCAGTTTTAGGGCCTGTAACTTGGGTTTGAGCTGCTTCCTTCCATCATGAGGATTAGAGGATGAACTCAAAGAGGCCACTTAGCTTCTCAGGATAGCTCACATATGGAGAGCATAGAGCAGTCCAACAAAATCACCAGTGAATCTGTTCAAGATCTGTGAGACATTATAACCTGACCTGAGGATGGCTGAGACATGGTGAGTTTCAAAGGGACTAATGCTGGCACCTCCTCTTCATTGACCACAGCCACCAGAGCCACTGCTCTCTTCTAGGTTGCCTCCAACTCATCCTCAAAAGGGAATACATGATGAAAAAGAAAACATCATAATGCCATAGCATCCTGATTTTTACATGGAAGTCAAAGCTATAAGTGAAGCAAATAATAATAATTCTATTATTATTCCATTAGTATTAGTTCAGCAATGTGGTGTTTCACCCTATTAACATCTTGTGACCAAAAGTGAAAAGTCCAAATTGAATAGTTTTCTATCTTGGCATGATCATAGTTAATACAGGATTGACAATTTTGATTGATTGGTTGATTTATTTATTTTTTTACAATGTTTATAATGTAATTAAAGGGGCACTCCAGTGATTCAGTATCACACTTCCTTGATTTAGTTGGATATTTGAGCTGCACTCTGCAGATTGATTTGTGTGCAGAGTTTGAGCTTTCATCCTTTGAAGGAAGAAAGTTTCTCTGTGCTCACCTGAACTCTGAGTTTAAGATGTGTACCTATAGGTGCATGATTTGTGACATCACAACTCGTCCCTACAGTGTGGTCAATGTACCCAGATGTACATAAGACAGTACCGGATATCCCTCCGATTTTATTTTTAAGTCGCCGATCATTGTGTTATTTTGAAAGGTGTTTCCGGATCTTGCGCTTGTTACTGACGCTGGTGATGATTGAGTGGAAAAGAGGGAGACGTTGAAACCGGTCCGGAGGCTGTTTACTCTGAGTTGTTGCACTGAAACTCTCCGCTGTGTGGACCTGTCTGCAGATACATGATGGCTGGAAATTTCTTCAAAGGACTTTTCTTCTCTTTATTCGATTACAAAACGGAAAAATATATTGTCGCCAAAAATAAGAAAGTTGGAGTTTTGTACAGACTTATTCAGTTATCTATCATCGGTTACTTAATTGGGTAAGTGAATTACTGAGTATTACAACCTCATTCCATATGTTGATCTAAATGACTTAACCATTTGCAAATAATCATAATATCCATAACAGTTATAGAGTTTGTTTGTTTGGAGTTTATGTTGATCATTATAATCTAGACTATATTTGTTAAAAAATTGAACAAAAAAGCAAATAAATTTACATTCATCAATTCACATAAACAAATCGGTAGGTGATACATCACTGTAATATACTACACGTTAAATGAATATAAAGAATAAGGGACAGGACCAGGCAGTAGCCTACTAACTGCTACTAACCTATAATTTACATTAAAAATAGCTTAATTCAGCACCTTAAGCTACATACTGTAATCTTTTTTTTCCCTAACAATTTTTCCCCCCTGAGCAGAGCCCAGATAAAAAGGCTATGTTGGCCTAATCTAGTAAGTGAGAAAGTATGTGTTATTTATACAGCACATTTCTAGAGCAGAAGTCGCACAGTGCTTATTAACAAAAGGCCAAAATAAAAAGTTGTATTTGCAGGACATATAAGCATGAAAAATATAATAAAAGATAACAGTCCAGACATCAAGTTTTATAGTGTAGTGTTTCTATAATACTAAACATTTTAATACCACACCGTATTACGAAGCATTTCAGGTGTCTTTAGTAATTCATGTCTTTTTCTTAACACAAAAAAAGATGATTTATTTAAAATGGCACACTAAACTAGATGCTTTGAACACAACTTTAAGCTGTTAACATACTGGTTGGCATTAAGGTTCATGCTGTTTATTCTCAGAGCTGCTTTCACTTACAGGTGGGTTTTTGTAAGCAAGAAAGGCTACCAGGAGACGGATGAGGCCATCCAGAGTTCTGTCATAACTAAACTGAAGGGAACCTCAGTGACAAATACCACTGAGTCTGGCCTGCTGGTGTGGGGGCCGGAGGACTATGTCATCCCACCACAGGTAAAAACATCTGCATTGTGGCACCTACTGGTACATACTCATGTCAAATGTCTTCTTATATAGCCTAATGAAATAAAAGGTAGTTTGATTTAGAAACAGTTATTTCATTTCAGTCATTTCATTTTTAGCAAGTAATGTTATTTTAAGTAATTAAGACTGAGTCAGAGACATGCACATAAGAGAGGGTACATGAGGACATTAAAAAAACAACAACTTATTTTCTTTGTTTTGTTGACCAAATACAGACATGAGTAGATGTGTTAAAGGAATAGTTCAACATTTTGGGAATTGTGTTTATTTGCTTTCTTGCCAAGAGTTAGATGAGAAGATCATTCCTCCTGTTCATAATGACCATTAGATGATCCTTTGTCATTGCAGCTGAAATATCAGCTTGTCTAGTTGGGTAAGAAAAGAAACTAAATACCAGAGACACAGTAGTGTTTCCCAACTCCCATACGGGCTCCCTGAGCTCTTCAGGAAGAGAGGAGCACCTTGATCAGTTCACACAAACACTTTACACTTTCAGCATCCGCCCAACACAACTATTAAAACAAGCACCTTGTGTGCAGTCGTACTTCTGGCAAGCACCTATTTACTGTAAGATAATCAATACTAATGCCATATATGGTGTTATGCTCATCCTGTACAGTTTTTAGTTCTTGCATTTACAAGCCCAAATCATAAAAAGTCGGGATGGTATGTTAAATTGAAACTGAAAACAATGATTTGTAAATTATTTTTGACCTGTATTACATTGAAAACAATACAACAGCATGTTATTTTATGTTTTACCTTGTGAATTTTATTAACTTTTCAAAATAAACACTTATTTCAATTTTGATTCTTGCAAAATATTTTTTAAAAAAAAGTTGGGACAGTGATGCATTTACCACATTGTTATGTTGCCATTCTTTTTCACAACACATAAAAAACATTTAGGGTCTTAAGGTGTGCAACAGTATGGGATGGGGTCTTCATTGTTGCACATTCTCTATTGGGAACAGGATGAGACTATAGGCAGGCCTGGACTGCCCGTGACCATCTTCTTCTGCAGACATGCCTTTGTAATGTGTGCAGAATGTGGTTTTGCACTGTTTTGAAATACGCATGGGCGTCCCTGGAAAAGATGCTGTCTTGAAGGCAGCATATGTCGCTCCAAAGTCTCTATGTACTTTTTGGCGTTAATGGTGCCATCACAGAAGTGTAAGTTACTTTTGACAAGGGCACTGATACAACCCCAT
The DNA here is from genome assembly GCA_029490765.1 of Euthynnus affinis. Taxonomy (NCBI): domain Eukaryota; kingdom Metazoa; phylum Chordata; class Actinopteri; order Scombriformes; family Scombridae; genus Euthynnus; species Euthynnus affinis. The sequence goes on along the minus strand of CM055845.1, from coordinate 24,832,277 downwards.
ACCAGGACAGACCGTGGCTTTTAGACTTGTTGCTGGGAACAGTTTAGATGGTCCTTTTCTTCTTTGGTCAGGAGCATTCACACAGCAATCATTTCTTCCATAAAAGACCTGAAATATTGATTTGTCTGACCACAATACACGTTTCCACTGTGTAATGGTCAATCCCAGATACCTCCAAGCCTAGAGAAGTTGATGGTGCTTCAGGACACAGTTAACATATGGCTTCCTTTTGGCACAGTAAAGTTTTAACTGGCATTTTTGAATATAACTACATATTGTAGTGCTTGACAAAGGTTTGCCAAAGTAATCCTGAGCCCATGTGATTATATCGCTTATAGATGAATGACGGTTCTTGATCCAGTGCTGTCTGAGGGGTCGGAGATCATGGTTCTTCAACTTGCTTGCACCATTGCCCTTTATGTACTGAAATTCCCCCAGATTCCTTGACTCGTTTAATTATGTTATGCTCTGTAGAGGATGAAATATCCAAAATCCCTTCCTATCTTTGTTTGGGGAACATTGTTTGTAAATGTTTTAATGATTTTCGCATACATTTGTTGGAAAACTGGCAATCCTCAGTGCATCTTTGCTCCTAAAGAACTAGGCCTTTCCTGGATTCTGCTTTTGTACCAAATCATGATTACAATCACCTGACATCACCTGATTCAAATCACATCATTATTTAATTATTTACCTCATTACTGGCCCTAAATTGCTCCTGTCCCCTGAATATATATTTACAAATGAAATTAAGTTGACCAGACAAAACATGAGAAATCTTGTGTTCATACTGTCTGTAATGAAATACAAGTCAAAGTAACTTTAGAAATCACTGCTTTCCATATTGTCCCAACTTTTTCTGCGTTGGGTTTGTAGTTAGTAGTGCATATTTTTTCCATTAGTACTTCTAATATCTTTTTATCCTCCACAGTCCCCCCTTTTGATTCAATTTGAAATCACACCATTAAATCACAAACAATGCAGTCACTGTTTTTGTGCTATGTATATGTGTAACAAGCAATCATCCTCAGTTGAGGATTAGTACTGAACAAAACATTTTGATGTAGCATTATTAAACAACCTGGATTTGTGCTCTGTGTAAGCTTTCTAATAGAAGTTTGAGAGCTCCAGACAGTTAATTTGTATGTGTTAATTTGTAATGTTACCTATGTTGTTGTTACCTACCTATGTTGACCTATGTTCCAGTAAAATGTTTTATCTGCTAAGTGACTTATTACTCATCATAATGTGTGTGTGTGTGTGTGTGTGTGTGTGTATGTGTGTGTTTGTGTGTTGTGCCAGGTGTGTGGTAAGATGTGAGAAATGAAGAGCGAGAAAGCTGCAGCCTACGCACTGCTGTAGATCTGTATGTTTGTGCATGGGATTTAAGTGAAAGAGAGAGTGGTGAGGGTAGCGTGGGATCATATTTGCTGGGTGCGTCTCTAAAGTTGAATTCAAGACAAGAAACATAATATTATTTATTATGTTATTATTATAATATTATTTCTATTATTTTTGTTTTGTTGTAATTGTTGTTATTCATGATGGCTTGGCAACATTTACTATGTATTTCACTGCATGAACAACCCATAATTATTGAGTCACAACACACAACAGAAGTCATTTTTTAAAAAAAAGTTTCATAAGCATTAAAAAAAAGGAAAATGATCAAAATGTGTTTTATCGTATTCAGTAGCCAATTGTAGACGATGTAATGAAGCCTTGTTTTGATCAGAAAAAAAAATAAGTTTGTTGTTTGTTTAAATTTTCATGTTCTAAACATGAAAACTTGACCCTCACACAATAGGAGGGTTAAGTTCAGTCATGAGCCTGGAAGTTTTTTGTTGTCAGGTGATGAGTTCACATGTGTTTCCACATATACTTGTCTACTGTTGATGAATCTGTGTTGCACAAGAACAAGTCCAGTATTTAGCTAATGCTGATGTTCTTGGCGGAAAGTTTGACATGTTGCAAAGAGAAAAATGCTCTGTAATTTATAGTGATCAGTTCTTGAGCAAACTGTAATCTTTCTAATCTGTCTATGGTCAATGACTTTTTGAAAAAGGAGGGCTAGAATTTTTCTCTGAATTTCTATTTTTAGCCACCTAGGAAGTGATACCTTATCCATAAATATTTATCAGTTGGATTTGAGTATGATAGTGAAAATCACACTCTCTGCTTAGCAAGATATATGTCTTCTCAGTTTAGCAGGATGAGTTGAGGTGCCACTGCATCGATGAAAACAGGATAGACTAGCCTTTGCTGCCCTGCTCATCAATAGGGGGTTGAGGTTGCTGTCCCGCCCACTTGCTGGGGTCACCTGCAGCCTTTCTGCAATGGCTGGCATGGATCCAGGTGGTTCTTTCCGCTATCTTGACTGCACAGTTTGTTACCAGTAGAACCTGGAATGAGCCTGTCCCATGTGGTTTTCGCCTGTTCCACTGTTTGAAATCCTTAACAACCACCTAATCTCCTGGCTGCAGAGAGCAAAGGAGACATTGTAGAGGAGTTGACAGTGCTGCTTTCACCTGAGTTTGGATAGACTTTAGAGAGTTGGAGAGCAGCTAGTTTGTTTTTTATGAGATAAGAAAACAAACATTTTGGAACAGTTTTCACTCCTTTGTAGGAGCATTCTGCTGGGCTTCAACCAGTTTAGCTGAGGAGACAGAAAGGGTTAGAGGAGAAGAAATGTTAGGTGTTAGCACTGCAGTTTGGATTGGAGTTTGTGCAGCTGCTTTTACTGCTGCATCTGCGCTTACATTTCCTCTTGGCACTGAGTCCTGTACTTAGATACCTCACACAGTCACTTCCTGTAGGAATAAAGTCATATTCAGACAAAATTTGCATTGTGGTGAACCGCTGCAGGGTTGAGCGGAGGTGTGTTGGGGTATGGGCATGTTTGTGCTCTAGAATGTTACTGGCTTTCTTGCTACCTCTGCTGCCTTTCTTCTTTCACTCTCTATCTCATTCTACCACAGCTGCTCTCTCTCTCTCTCGCTCGCTCACTCAAGCTGACAGGAAAGCCTAACTTTACTTTTATTTGCTGTTATCAAATGAAAAGAAATGTCCTCCCCACTTCCTAGTAACTTCTTTGTACTCCCTCGTGGCAGGTTTTAGCTGTGATCAGTCTGATCACAACTGTCATTAGCTACCACCACATGACACTGTGAAGCTGCTGCGGCCAAAACCCCCGCAGCCTGAATGCACTAACCCCATTGAAATGAATGGAAGGACTGGCATTTTTGCTGCACTGCCTAATTTGGTCTGAATACAGCCTAAAATAGATTCTAGTAGGTTAGAAACTCGTGATGAAGGCACTATTTGTTTGCCAGTTGATGTTCTGTACTCATCAACTCTCTACAGTGTCCCAAAATCGTGTACAACCCTGAAAGCAATTGCAATTTGCAAATTGTGCAACGAGTTATTGTGACATTTGGAAGGTTCAATGACACATTATGGTAATGCATCATCATTCTGCCAGGGGTCAAATGGACAGTTTTCTGCTCCAACAGGATGGATGACACTGAGTGAGGGACCAGAAGGTTAAGTTTTTTTGATACTCCCACTAATCCTCTTGAGGCTAATATGGCTTCTGAGGCAGCTGCAGCCAATCTGGAGGAGAAGTAAGCAACAGGTCTGAGCTTACAGAACACAGAGGACATAAAACCTTTTTTTTACATACAGTCTTTGATGAGGGTCAGGGAGGCTTAGTTTAGGGGCTACACTCAGTGCTTGTTTGAGTTTCATAAAACTGTCATGTCCTTACTCAGTCCAGGTCAGTGCATTTGTAGGTCTCAGTCCATGGTCATGTTCAATGCTCTGCAGAGGCTGTGTGGGTGTAGTCTGGGAACCACTTCTACAGTAGTCCGTCATGCCCAAAAATGAAATCATTTGCTTTTCAGTAATTCGTTTAGGAATTTTCAAGATGACCTGGATTCTGTCCTCTGACAGTTTCTTACCCTCGTGAGAAATAATGTGACCTGGCAAGGTTACTTCCTCTTTAGTTTAGAGAGGCTGCCTTTGTGGTTTTGTGCTTCTAGATATTGTAGCAGTGCCACTGTGTCAGTCTGACAGGCCTGTTTGCTCTTGGAGCACAAAATCAGATCATCTACATACTGAAACAGTTTGCTACCACACGGAGGATAAAATCCTGTCAGATTTTCATGTAATGCTGCTGAATAGACGGCAGGTGATTCAATATATTCCTGACACATACTGTACATGTGAAAGGGTATGTCTTGTCTTTGAATGTGAATGCAAACCAAAACTGTGAATCAGGATGAACTGCAATGCTGAAAAATGCATTTGCTAGGTTGACCACTTATTTGACCAAAATATTTGCTGTTACTTGATACCTGAGTTATGATTGTGACAGGATCAAGAACCACCGCTGCTCTGAAGTCATTTACCACTTTTAAATCTTGGATAAACCTCCAAGCCCTAAGTTGGCCTTCCTGTAGTGCCTTTTTGACAGGAAAGATAGATGTGTGCACAGTTGAATCTGGACATGGCACAATTACTTCCTTTTCTAGTAATGCAATAAAACTGGTGTTATTCCCTCTATAGCCTCTGGTTTAAGTGGATACTGAGTTTTACACAGTCTGTAATCAGATTTTGGTGTGACAATTAACAAAAAGGTGCTGCGTTCTTCATGAAACCCACATCATATTTGTGTTGGGCCCACAGTTCAGTTGAAACATCTGCAAGCCTTGTATCAGAGACAGTCAATTATATTATTGGTGTGCTGACATATTTTTGGCCTCTTTGTGAGGGATGATGCACTGCATGTAACCCTACAAATGTCCAAAAATCATAAATGTTATTGCAGCATGTCACCTGTGAGGCAACATCCTTCCACAGTTTGTTTGTGGTTTTGTGACACAGAATCTATTTCCTCCAAATAAATGGACACCAGTTAGCAAACCTGACTCTTTTTCTTCTCTAAACCGCTGTTTCTCAAATCTTTCATTTAATCCTGGTGTGTGTTTAACATAAGCAGTGGAGTGTAAATCTTGTATTTGCAAGTGGTTTATCCTGCTGGTTACATGTTTAGCAAAATCTCTCTTCCTGCCACTAACAATTTGGATACTGCTAATTCTGCTAGTGGAATCACTTTCAGAACCATTAGCATTTTTGTATCATGGAGTGTGTGTGTGTGTTTTCAAACCCTTTGCCAGGCTCCTTCCTGCCCCCCCCCCCAGTTGTCGGTTGCCAGCCCCTCCTCCTCAGTCTCCTCTCAATGCTCAGCCTCTTGAATTGTTCACTCTCACTGCTTCCAGTAGCAGTCCCCATTTTTCTCTGTTCTCTTCGGGCTCTAGTATTGGGACAGTCTTTAGCCCAGTCTGAATTTCTCCTGGTGTCAGGCGATGTGGGTGTATTAGTTCATGGAGTTTTCCTCAACAGGTGCCTAAATGAACATTGAAACAGGTTTTTCTTCTTGTAATCATTCCTCCTGTTCATACTTACGATTAGAAGATCCCTTTATAAAGCACGTACAATGTAAGTGATGATCAACCAAGATATAACATGTTAATTAGTGAGCTTTAAAGATCAAACCAAAATATCAAACTAAAAGATAAATCAACATGCTTACAGGCAGTCCGAACAGGCAAAGATCTTGAATGACGAAGCAGG